>JARHVA010007003.1:377500-770000 GCA_037957365.1 Torreya grandis
GGTTTCCATCCCTTGATTTGTTAGCTATTTATTTCCAAGTTCTCTATATATTTTTAAATTCTCATTTGAGAAAGGATATCTCTTAGCTTGTATTGTGAAGCCTTGGAGGGATTTACTTTAAATCAAGACATATAATTTTTACCTCCATTTAAATTTGCATTTTTGTATATGTCTATGGTTTTGTCTTGTGTTAAGTCATTTTATTTCATGATTTCATAGAATGATTCTAGCATGTCTAGTGTATTGTGAGTTCTTCATTTATAGGTTAGCAAGAATTATCCACAACAGAGTATAGGTGCATGTGAACATGTTACCATAGTGTGTCTTAGAACACTTCTAGTAGTTCTTCCTCCCTATATCTTCATAGGACCCCCTATTGAAATACTGATGCAGAAGAGTTTTTCATGTCAAATGAAGTGTATATCATCTTGTTCTTGGTGTAAAGTGTATTTCAAAGCTAAGTAAACCAACCATTTTGGTGCATCACCACTTTAGTTTAGGTTCTAATTTCACTATTTCTCTCCCTTTTCACCCCCCCCCCCATTATTAGTAGTAGGAAATATAGGGACTTAAGGTCAATCAATGAGAGCTAGCCCCTAATCTATAGATTCATCCCTCATGTTTTCCACCATAGAAAGAGGGATATCTCCATTATGTCAACTAGAGGAAGAGAGATGAGCCTCCCTTTAGATAGTGAAATCCACCACATCAACAATTAATCTAGGGGATTGGTGTCTCTTTAGGGTTAGTGCCCTTAAACATTGTAACTAATGAGGTTCTTGATTGTGAAGATAGATTAGAACAATATATTCTAGTAGCTATTCTCATGGTGGTTTTTTCTATATTGGATTGTCTATGGTATATCTAGTTTTATGCATATTTGCGTTTATGTGATCTCTACATATATGTTTTATTCTATATTGAAAGTTTTAAAAAAGACTAAGTCAATCTACCAATTCACACCCCCCCATCAATAGATAGTTATGTTCCAATAATTTTATTACCATGATTTCAATTTTGAATATTTAATAGGACATGACACAGTTAGAAGTTTGGCATATAAATAGTTCAATTTCAAAAAGTTGAGATTCTTTATTTGTTCTATTGATATAGCTTGAAATGTTCATAAAGTGATTGAAGGTTGTAAATATATAAGTATAGTTTCATTTTCATAATTGATATATTCATGTTGATACTCAGTCATATAATAATCAGATTTTGAATATATTTTAAACTGTATATAAGATGTCATGCTAGGACCCACTAGATTCAAATAGGGATAATGATAATAAAAGATAGGAAAGGAATAAAATTAATGGTAGTATGAATCAAGAGGAATTAGATAGTAAATTTTATATAGGGGTTATAGGGATAGATGGTTTGGACTTAGATATGCAAGTAGAGGAGCCAAAATGTCTATCTATTTTGATGCCACTGACCTTGAATTTTGGAATGTGTTAAATAATTTACCATTTAACCTTGCAAATCATAAGGGAAATAGAGGTTTTTGTGAGGATATATTTGGAGCCAGATCTAATTTCCATAGTAACTCTTCCCATCGGTTATAGAATAATTCAAACCAACTACCTATTCAATTACCCATCTAGGAAAGATTAAATAATGTTAATGAAATAACAAATCTAGCTAGTGAGATAGCCCATACAAATAATTTTATGAATCTTTCCTTTCCTTCTTATTCTAATGAGCCTATACCACCTCAAAAAATACCCATTATAGGGTGCAAGAAGGTTAATTTGGAAAAACCATCCATTGTCATACAACTAATTGCTTCTAAGAAATATTCAAATAGTTAGGATGAATTAGATACTCCAATAGAAATTAGAGTTGTGAAGTGAATAAAATTAGAGGTAGATGATTTTAAAAGTGATTCAAGAATGAAGATGTTCTAGTTTCCTAAAGTTAAAATGGATTATAATGAATTTTTTAATTCAAAGTTTAATCATGTGATTCAAGTCATATATAATTTTGATGATTTTTCATCATCAGAAATATATATTTTCATTTCAATGTTGAACTTTTAAGTTGATAATACTTAAGTACATTTCATATTTTGATATTTTGGTTATAATATTTTGGAAATAAAATAGAATTTTAATTTTATATATATATATATATATATATATATATATATATATGCTTAAGCAATTTTGATTATATGCATTATGGAATTAATATAGATAAATATATTATTTAACTTTGAGTTATCTTATTATTTATTGAAATATGTATTTATCACTATTATTAAGTGATTAAAGGGTCCCCACCCTTTAATAAATACCTGGTCTATTTTTAAATGATTGATATCTTAAGACTTTTAAAAGTCAATTATTTAAGTTAATAAGTAACTAACTATGGTTAGTTGAAAATGATTTCAATTAATTTTGAATTATAAAGGAGATCAAAGATTCATTTGAAGAGGAGGAACAACATAGGTATTGAATACTTATACATTATAAAATTAACCATTCATCTTTCTTCCATACAATTTATTTGAGATAGCATGACCTTTGAAAATAAACTAATGGTACTTTTTATGATGATTGAGTATATAAATTAGATAACATAAGTATATCTAGTTTTGTATTATCATTTATAACAAATTATCTAAAGTTTTTCAAATTTAACATCTTTTGATGATTGCTTCTTGTAGTCCTATGTACATAATCCAAGTATTCAAACCGAATAATGATTAAAACTTCATTGTTTACGACATTTCATTTGTAAATAAGATGTTGGTTTCTCAAATAAAAATGATCTATTTTTCTAATATGACTCTCTTTATTGAGACTTGCATGTTTTGTTTATATTATATTTTATTTTGAATTTAACTTTTAATCTAGTTTAAATATGATTTAGTCCAATATCTAATTGATCTAATTTATTTTCTATTTATTTAGTTTTAATATAATTCATATTTAATTTACTTTTTATTTTTTGTTTTTTTTAATTAAGTTAAGTTATTAAGTTAGTTTAGTTTCTTAGTCTAGTTAATATTAGATTAGTTTAGTTTTAGTTCTAGTTTAATTTAGGTTAAGTTATTTAGGTGTTCTTAATTAGTTTGTTCTTTTACTTAGTGTTTGATGTTATTTTTCACTTCTTTTTTTTTAAATTTTTGAGGTATGTTTTGTTATTTGATTATTAAATGCATGAAAATGAAATTTTCTATTTTTTGGACTTTATTTTATCTTTGTTCTTCTTGTTTGTTATTTTAGTGTTTACTTGAAATTTAAGATGACAAATCAAGATATTAATTTGAGATTATATTATATTAATAAATCATATTATTTCCTTCAAGATATTGTCTTGTTCATATGCCTTCTTTGTTAGATAAGATAGATTACATATTCATATCCAAATTGATTCGTTATTTGATAAATAGAATTTTGAATTATAATAGAATATGTTATATTCAATAGCATATTTATTATTTCTTAAAACATTTAATAAACCTCTTATGTCTTTAGGATCATATTTGAACCTTTAGAACCTTACCATTAGACTAGTATGATTTTAAATTAACCTTCATGATAGGTGAAAGGGTTGATTAGTTGATGTCACATTTTTCATTGTCAACAAATTTGGTGACTTTGTTGGAGAGTAGCTTTCAAAAATGTAATTTGTTTAAAGATATATTTTATTTTTGATCATGGTACTTGGAGGATGAACTCCTATTATCCATCTTATAATTAATATTGTTGATAATCAAGTTGATGCTACTTTTAATTTAAATCATTATGCATGGTATAATAACCCTCATAATTTTCATCATGCCATACAAGTGATAAACAAAGAAGAAGAAATTGTAAAATTCAAGATAGATTGATATTCTAATCTTACTCATGAAACTCAATAAAATGTTTTAGATATAAATAGACAAATTTGGGAAAATAGAACTAGAGTTTCAACTATTAATCCTAGACCTAGAACTCATTTTATTTTTAATTCTCATCTATTTAATGATTTGGTTATGCCCTTTAAACCTATTGATATAAATCTAAAATTAAATCAATCTAATATGTTTCAATAAAATCAACAATTTCATGTAGAAGAGAATACTAAAATTTCCAACTGGAGATCAAGTAAAATAGGGGATACATGATATGATTTGTTGTCTGAAAGATAATAGAGATCAGGATGATATCACTAAAGATGAAAATAGTTATGAACCTGAAGCATAACAACAAATTTATTTAAATCCATTGATTTTTAGAATCCACTTAACATTGGAGATCATCTAGGTAAGCTACATTCCTTGAAAGGATTAAATATACCAAATTTTTTTGGAGCTTCTATAGAATCTTAAGAAGATCGTTTAGATGCATGTAAGTTAGTTTGTGTTACTCTTGGTATAACAAGTGAAAATATTTTATTAATATTTTTTGATCAAACACTTGAATGGAAAGCTTATCAAGCTTTTATTAATTTACCTACTAAATCTATTAGAAATTGAAAAAATATTAAATATTGTCTATAATTATCTTTTGGAAAATCAAAGGAAGATCTACATCTAGTCAATGATCTTGTATTTTTTATCTTGATCTAGGTGAAACCATCTACCATTTCATTATCATATTTACTAAGTTACATTAAAAGATTCCTCATAATCTTAGACCTTTTAAAAAATTATCTATATTTTTATTTTGTAGTGCTTTACCTTTTAAATATAAAATGGACTTAGAGGATAGAGAAATTATGAAATATGATGAAATTGTAACATTTTTATTAAGTATGAAAATAAACTTAAATGTATTAGGTTTAAGTTGTAACAACCCTACTGGGTTAGACATAGAAATACATAAGAATTATTTTTAATAAACACATATTCCAAATATAGATTACACCATGCAAATGTAAAAATACTAAAAGAAATAATCAAAGTGAGAATAATAAAAAGCATAATACATCACATCATATTGATCTCTAATATCATGAGAGTACACACCATAATGTGAATATAAAAAATAATCAAATTAACTCTAATACATCACCTATTACACTTGTATTAGATGTGTAATTACATTAACTCTAATCCCCAATAGATGTGTGTTATGTAAAAATGAGGATGAATCCACAAATATAATTTTACTCTCATGTTCTTTTGTTTCATCCATCTTTTGATCTTTCTTCAGCCTCTCCAACTGCTCTTGGGTAACTCTTAAAACTATCAATGATCTGAACACCCAATAGAAGCCACCTTGGGATTACCCACCATAAATTTTTTGGTGGAACTTGGTTTTGCCCCAAATTTTTTGGGGAATTTGGATCTCAAGAAATTTGATATTTTTTTATAATCATAATCCTAGCCATTTATTTGCCTTCAAGAGAATCATGGCTTTCATAAAATAAAATTGGTTGTCCTTTTCTTCTTCTAACGAGCCATGTTACCCTTATCTCTCTTAGATTCTCAAACAACTTAATCTTGACATTATTGTAAAATCCCATAAGTAGTGTGTTGATATATCTAAGTTCAAGTGGACTCATCCTCCTCCCAACTAGTTCAAATTGAACTTTGATGGGGCTGCTAAAGGAAATTTGGGCCTAGTGGGAGTGGGAGGAGTCATCAAGGATTCCCAGGGGAATCTCATTACAACTTATGTAGGACAACTTGGGATCCAAACAAATAAAATTTTAGAAGCCAAAGATGCTTTATGGGGCATTGATCTTGTATTAAAACTTAGCATGGAGTATCTTGAGATTGAGGGAGATTTCATAAATATTATAAACTATTTAAAATGCTTGAATCAAGCTTCCTAAAACATTTATGGGATTATCAATGATGAAAAAAAAATTCTATCCTAATTTAAAGGGGTGTCAATCACTCATGTGTATAGAGAGGGAAATAAAAGTTCCAACAAAATGGCTAATATATAAGTCCATAATAGCTCCTTTATAAGCTGGCAAGGTGATGAGATCCCTGATGATGTAACTCATTTTAATGAACTTGATAAAAGACACCCCATAGAATGAAATGATGTGTTGATTTATAATTATTTGCATCTAACTTAAGATAAAATATTCTAACATGTGGAATGACATTATAATCAGGTCACCTCTAAAGGCCTTACATGCACAAATTAATTTGGCACTTCATAATAATAATTTATTTGGCTCTAATTATAACACTCCATCCATTCCCATCTCTAAGGGCTTAGGTTAGGTATTTTTTAGAGGAAAATTGTAAGAAAAAACTAATATGGGAGACAATTGATACCATTTTGAACCCATTTCTTATGCAAACATCAAGGAGGATGACTATGTCTATAAAAAGATGGTCAAAATAGGTTTGGATACTTACATGGAGTGGTTTGTTGGGCATGATACAATGTTGTTTAAGGATTTCACCCATGGGTGAATGGATAGAGATGTCTTCATGCATGGGTTAAGGATTTTGATCACTGAAGAGCTTATAAAGGAGATCACAAGGATGGATTTCTTGGGGATTAAATATTTCAAGGATAAAAAAGGAAAAAAGAACTTATCAACATCTTCTACATCAAAGAGAATAAGAAGTCAAAGGTTACATCTCAAAAAGGGTTTATGAGGGTTGACCTACTAAGAAAGTGGTTAGACATATGCCTATAGATCATGTATTACATCATGTTGGAAGCAAAACATACAATAATCTTTTCATAACACTTCCTTTTACTTAATCACTTTAAGGGTCATATTATTAGTCTCCCTTTCTTACTTTTGAAATATTTTGAAGCCATGGTTTTAAATTTCAAGAATAATCCCTCGGTGGACCTTATCCACCAAGGGTTGATTCTATTTTTGGTAAAGAAGGGTGGACCCTTGTGGTAAAAAATTATGATGGAAGTGATTAATATCACCAGTGAATAACAAGATTCAGATAGAGATGAGAATGTTTTCATGGAATATGAGTCTAAAAAATATGGGAACAATCAAAATTAGGGTGACACAAAAGATTTCATGCAAGAAGAAACTAAGACGAGAGGAAAATACATGGGGGCTCCCAAATTCATGACACCAATTTCTAGCAGGGGTTAAGTCTTTATAAATCCTAAGACCAAGGAAGATATTGAGCAGTCCCTTATCTAAATTTATAAATTATAGCCTTTTCAATCTTGGATTACATGTAAATAAACTTTTAAATTTTTACGCAATCTATATATTAATGTCAAAACTTCCATATATGAAACCCTCCACATGGCCATTTAACCCTTCAAAATAAGATTTTGTTATCTAATCATGGTATTGATAAATAAAAGGTGGTTTTAAAAGATAAACATGGTATTGGATGAAAATAGAAGTGATCTTATATGTTACATAATTTTCAAATCCCTTTTGCATGTAAACAAACCTATTCAAACCCACAACATGTAATTGAGAGTATTTAAGTCTGTCATGCTCATCAAAGGTTTCTAATTTCTATGTGATTTTCAAAACCAATCAAAAAATTGGTATTAGTAGTTGTGGATTATATTTCTACAACTAAGTGGGTTATCTATATGTAAAACCTATTTCTAAAAACCCATTACCCTCCTCTATCTTGTTCATTTTTCATACATGGCCTTCTCAAACAATCTGAATCAGATTTCAAGAAGATATGGGTTGGTTTTGATCATTAATTTGTCATATTAGAAGTAGATAATAAAATTCAATCCATTATTGACATATTTTATCCCTCTTTCATTGCATATGTTTAGTTTTTAATATCATACCAAATGATTTCTCATTGTATGGATGCAGGTAGGTATGAAGAAGTTTTAACATCATTTTGCAAATCTCTTAGTGGGTTTTATGTCAAAAATAAGTTCTTAATTGTTCACTTCATCCCTTGTGATTCTTGTTGCCTTGTTTAGTCTCTCTAAGATTACTCTTGATATAAAACTTGATTTCCCATGCCAACCACATTTTTAAACTCTCAAAGAAATATTTTTCATATAATAAGTTATCATAAAAATAAAGAGAATTTCACAATCTATTGGCATTTTCAATATCAAATTCATCATCTTGAGATAGTTAGATTAATAAGAATTTAAAATGTGGTATCACATTTATGTTAGAGGTATAATAATTGAGAGTGGGGTTAATCAGTGATACAAGATAATCTAATTCAATTCCTAACTCTTAAACATTTAGCATACATAAACATGATCGAGCACTAGAAACATTAAATCAAATACATCCACAGCATATAAGAGCATACATCATATGAACATAACATATATGTGAGAAACTCTCTTGAGGGATAAAACCCACTAAACCTTTTAAGATGGAATAATGTCCTATAATATAAGATACAACATTTAGATCAGTAGAAACTATTCAAGGAACACCCATACTTTGGTTTAGTGAGACGCAAATCCCATAATGAGTTACTACCCCTATCTAGCTGAACACCCAAAATAACTAGACCTTTAGAAATATTTAACTTACAAGGAGGAACCAATCCCCTAGGAAAATAAAAACATATTTAGCTACTTGATTATAACACCTTTAAAACCTATTGGTACTCTTTAATTGATGATGATCACCTTTGTTTTCACTCTTCACCTCCAATCTCTCTCAAGCTTCCTCTAGGGCTAATTTGCTCAAATTGACTCTTCTAGACTCGTTAGGTCTAATGACCTATGTAACCTATTGAAAAAAATTGATAAGATAAACATGTATAATATTTTTCACACTCTAATGGTACTAACTAATATGTAACTTCTGTTTCAAATTTTATCTCCTTCACTTGAATCCATACATAAACAACTAACACAATTAGTCCAATTACATCTTGTACTTATACCACTCTCTTATTTTAACCCATATTAATCAACCAAGATGCTTTAAATATTTATTATACCTTCAAAATAGGTCATCATAAAAATTATGTGTAATCCACACTCTTCATAGGTTAGATAATACCTCATTAATCCCAAACCACCATTAGGTCTTGGTGAGACCTAAAATAATTATGCCTTCATACTCACATGTTATATGTGAGACTAATTGGACCACCTTCATCTTTTAACAATTATTATAACACATTAAACATGTTTAAATTATCCCATTTATTACTCTCATATTTTCCATGCCTCTTGTAATACCAACTCAACAATTGAACCTACCAATTAGGCCTCCTTGCTCTTTAGGCCTTCATACATAGAAGACATAGTCTCAAGCTTCTGAAGTAAAAACTCAAGTGTTTCACATATAAATATGATTATATAATATGGGTTAAATATTAATAAACACTAATACACATAAATTTTCTTTAGACACTTCAACACAGGCTCTAAGCACTCAATTCAACTCTTTCAAAATGACCACTTAGACTGGTCACACATAATCAAAATATAGTCTAGCTATTTTGAATCTATATCTAATCAGGGGCATACTATGACATAAAATACCTTCTCATAAATATTTTATACTTAATTTACATCTTCATATTTATTTTTTTCCTCAATTATGCTAATAACACCTTCAACTTACCTTTGCAAGATGGTCACTCAAACTGCCAATGTATTCAATAAACATAGTCAACTTCAAAGTCTTTGGTCATACTAAATATGGATTGGTAAAACCTTAAAAATTAATATATAAGGTATTAATATAGTATATAATAATATCCAATATTTATATCATCTTTAAACATAAATACACTATTAAGAACAACTCAAATATCCTTCTTGAATCACATGCATACCATGATCAAACATACAGTCAACTTTAGAGCTCAATATCTTTGACTGTAAGAACATTTAAATATTACAAATAGATTATATAGAAGAGAATTGGAGTAATTAAAAAAAATATTTTTACACAATTATGAAATTCAACCTAGATCAAAATATATATCTCAAAAACTATAGACTAGTTTTCCCTCATTAATTTGAATATTCAAATTCTAATGGTCATTGTTAAAACACTAAACATCAAACACTTTATCATCATATATTTCAACCTAAATTTTTTTAAAATTACACACCATATATATACTTAGGATGAGAATATTATTTACCTTTTAACTTTCATCATTTATACTATATCCTTGCTTCCAAGATTGTGTCACTTGGTAACTTTGTGTGCAATCTGTGTACCCTACAATCAGTCACCAATGAACTTCCACCATCTGGAAGCTCCACATACCTTGTAATCACATTGAATATTTGACTCTAATGAAATTATACCACTTATCATCCCTAAGTTAAATCTTGACTATTTGACTTAATACACTTTGTTGGATCACAATTTGCATGATTGCAAGCCCATCATTGATCTCTATCTGACAGGTTTCATGCTCACTATTAGATCTACTTCTCAAACTCCATGATTATGATACATATCACTAGCACATGCAATATTTAGTAATTAATTTTAACCACACTATTATATATCTATATATCTATATTAAATTATCATTATTAAATCTATGACCTGATTAAATGCTCACCTTAGATCTTTGATATCACAAATTTGGCTATGGGAACTGGTAAAACTTTGTCTGAGAATCTAGTTTTGCACCTTAGTAATTTTTTGTATGTTCCATTTCCAAACCTAAAATTTTAATCATATGATATCCTCACATAGGTAAATCTATCCATATACCAAAATTCTTCTAAAACCTTCACACATGTGAAATATAATGTTATCAAATAGTTTACTCAATTTTATCTATCAAGATGACTACTTGAACCTAGACACTCAATTAACTTCTATAATGAATTATTTTCACTTAAATAAGCACCCTAAGAACTCATAACATCCCATAGGGTCTTATTAACATGTCCATATCATAAATATCATCCATCAATTACCTAATTAAGTCAAACACTCTCCAAACCATCAATCTGATTATTTTATCATTAATGCACTAGTACCACAAACTCTCATTGACATAAATGAAAACCAAACATAAATGACTATGTTCAATGATCTCCCCCTTTTTCATTGATGTAAAAACACCCTTATAATTAATTATTACTAATTTGAACTTCTTCATTTTGATCATTCTCCCCCTTTGACATTAATGACAAAGGGTCTCTTCCTCAACTGCCAACAATCATATCATGTATGCATTCAAATATTATTTAAGATGCTTAGGATACTTACATAATTTTAATTATATGAATTAATTTATCCCCATTTGACATGCACCAATATGATCTTGTAATTCTCTAATCTTGGATCTAAAAAACTACTCATAGAGCTTAGAAAGCTCCCCCCAACATCAAGCTCCATCTCATGTCATTACATCAATCTGAACGTGGGATTCTATGATCCTTGGACCTGTCTACCTATATAAATCATAATCTCCCTTTGTTCATGCATGAATATTCAATACCTTGTCAAAACTTATTACTTGGTTTGATCAATTCATCGTATCAATCTTCTTGAATTCATAATTGTAGTAGACTTCTTCATATCTCCACCATGACTAGAACAACTTCACATATGCAACCCCTCAAATCATGCACATCTTATTCAAATGATATTATTATCCTAAAAAATCAACTAAATCTCAAATAGAATCCACCATAATTCCTCTTGCTTGACAAGTGTCTCCTTGAAGCCTAGATAGAGACATCGTAACCCACAATATCTTAGAATAATGTGAAACTAGGAGTTTTCCATAACTCCTCATATTCCTTATCCTCATTTATCATTTGATACTAATAGTTCTTATTCTTCTTCTTAGGAATAATATAATTAACATGATCACCCACTAAAATATTTTCATTTTCTTCTAAGATTAGATTAAAAACATATGGAGACAATAAATACTCATGGCATACCTTTTCAACTAAAGAAAGAACCTCATCACTGGCATTGAAAAATAATGTTCTTTGCATAAAACATGTTCACCAACAATATGATGTTCACTTATATCCATACACACCTTATAAATAGTCTCAACTAATACCTTGGTCTTCTCCTTGAGCTCAACTTGATCTAACTCTTGATTCTCCTTTTTTTTAGTAGGCGGTCCATCTTGATCTTTCAACTCAAGTGAATTAGTTTTCCTTGTTTACACTTCCTTAGATTTCCATACTAATTATTCACCTTTCTTGACCACACTAGGATGTCCATGCACCTTATCATGACTTGAGATCTTAATTTTATAATATATTTTAATATGACCAACTTGATGAAAATAGAAATAGATAACATCATTCATACCTTCTCCTTAATGAATATTATGAATCTCAACAAACATACCATCTTGTCTCTTAGGTTCATTATTCTCAAGCTTGACTTTTTTAGGTCTCTATACCTAGATTAGTATTTTCTCATGCATTATGTGGTAAAATCTAGCAATATTTTTCATGTGATGACAATTATAATAGAATATATTTTCCATACCTCAAGTTGATGATTTGCTCTTCCTTATACATTTTTTGCCTTGTGACCAAACTTTTGACAAGTAAAAAACTGATCATTAAAATATCTTTCATACCTCATGGCACTTGGCTTCTTGATGGATCTTTTCTTGTTGATCTTGGTGCTTGAATCTTTCTTGTTTTGAGCTGACCTTTATTACTCTTTCTTTATCTTATTTACCTTGACAATAAATTGCTCATGCTCATCCTTTAATTAATCTATCTTGGTTTTCAATTGAACGCTCTCATGCTCTTTAGCTCTCATACTTGAACTTACAACTTGTAACTAAATTATGAGAAATTAGAAAGTCTCCTTATCCTTCTTATCTTATTTATTCATGTCATCATTCAATATACATGCTTACTTTTAATTTTTTTTTATAGAAACAAGATTGTAATTCAACTCATCATGCTTACCTTAATTTGAACTCAACTTGGCATTTGTCTCTTCTAAATAAGTTTTGAGATGTATGAATTATTCTTATTTTGAACTTATATTAGAATTTTTAACTCTTAATTTATCCTCAAGATCCTACATGGTCATCTTGTATTATTTAACTATTTCACTTAATATTTCAAACTTGGTTCAAAGATGAATTATTATTTCACTATGTTTCATGATCTGTTCATTATGTTCCTCATGCCTCATCTCATGATCATCATCCTTAGAATTATAATTACTCTTCCCATTCTCAATATGACTAATCTATTATTCAATACTTTTGACCATTGATCTTAACTTAGTATTTTATTTCCTTAATTGCTTAGCAATATTTGTACATTGGATCACCTTTAAGTGGTTAAACTTGCATAGAAGGTCCTACTTTGATATCAATTATTAGTGGTATAATCAATAAGGGTGGGGGGGTGAATCAATGATGAAATACAACATAATTCAATTCCAAACTCTTAAAAATTCAACATACATCAAATTTATCAATAAATATAAACATGAAAGCACATACATCTAAATCATACATGAGAGCATACATCACATGAACACATCATATATGTGAGAAACCCTCTTGGGGGATAAAAACCACTACATCCTATAAGATGGAATATAGTCCCATAAAACAAGATCCAAAATTTATACTATCATGAACTGATCAAAGAACACCCATCCCTTAGTTTAGTGAGATACCAATCCTATAAGGAGCTACTGCCCTTGTCTCACTGAGCACCCATAATAACTAGACCTTTAGAAAGATTCAACTTGAAAGGAGGAAACAACCCCTTATGAAAAAAAAACCCCACTTATAAACCTAAACATATCACTTTTAACACCTATTTATACTCTTTAACTTATGATGATCACCTTTATCTGCACTCTTCACCTCCAATCTCTCTCAAGCTACCTCTAGGGCTAACTTGCTCAAACTACCTCTTTGAGGGTCATTAGGCTCAATGACCTATGTTTCCTCTAAAAAAATTGATCATATAAAAATATTTGATATTTTTCACACTTTTATTGTATTAACTCAAATGTACCTTCTCTTTCAAAGGTTTTTTCCTTTGCTTGAATCCATACAACACAACTAACACAATTAGTCGAATTAGACCTTATACTTATACCACTCTCTTCCTTATCCCATATTGGTTAGTTAAGATGATTAAATATTTTTATACCTTTTAAATATTTCCTCATACATGTTACATGTAAGAAACACACTCTTCATAGGTCAGACAATACCTCATTAGCCCCAAACCTCCATTAGGTCTTAGTGAGACCTAAAACAATTAGGCCTTCATACTCACACATTATATGTGAAACTAATTGGAGAACCTTAATATTTCACCAATTATTTTAATAAATCAAATATATTTACAATATCCCCTTTCTTACTCACATATGGGTTCATGCCACCTAGGATACCAACTTAAGAATCAAACCTATGACTTTGGTCTCTTTGCTCTTTAGACCTTCATACACAAAAAACATAGTCTCAAAATTTTGAAGTAAACACTTAAGTATTTCACATATCCATATGATTAGATAACATGGGTGAACCCTTTAGCCTATAAAACACCTATATGTGCTTTAGACAATTTAACATAAGCTCTAAGCACTTAATTCAACTCTTTCAGAATGACCACTTGAACTAGTCATATAGTGTCAAAATATAGTCAAGCTATTTTAATTCTCTATAAATGATAAGGGACATAATATGAAATATAATACCTTATCATAAATATTTGATACTTCCTTGACATATTCATATTTATTTTTTTCATTAATTCTTCTCAAAATACCTTCAACTTACCTCTACAACATGGTTAGTCAAACTGCTAGTGTATTCAATAAACACAACCAAATTCAAAGCCTTTGTTCATACTGAAGATGGATTGGAAAAACCTCAAAAATTAACAAAAAAATGTATTAATGGACCTTATAACACTCTCCAATATTAATAATATATTTAAAAATAAATGCACTATCAATAACAACTCAAATATCCTTCTTAGATCACTTACAGACCAGGGTCAAACACACAATCAAATTTGGAGATCAATATCTTTTACTGTATGAACATTCAAACCTTTTAAATATATTTTTGGGAAGTACCTTGGAGTCATTTAAGATTAATTCCTCATTTTACACCATCATGAAATTCATCCTAGATCAAAATATATAGGTCAAAAACTATAGACTAGTTTTCCCTCATTAATTTGAATATTCAAATTACAACGGTCACTATTCAAACACTAAACATTAGACACTTTGTCATCATATTGTGTTCCATAAAAAATTTGAAAAAAAATGCACCATAAATATCCTTGGGATTATCCTAGTCTTTACCTTTTAATGCTCACCATTGATCTTAGATCCTTGCTTTTGAGATTGTACCACTTGCAACTCTACATGCCTTCTACACACCTTACGTCAAGTCACCAATGAAATTTTTCCACTTGGAAGATCCACATGCCTTCTAAGCACATTGAATATTTTATTCAAATTAGCTTATACCACTTGTTATCCATACATGAAATCTTGAATATTTGACTCAATATGATCTATTGGATCATAATCTACATGATCACACACTCATCGTTGATCTGTATCTAATAGGTTTCATGCTCATCATTAGATCTTCTTCTCAAACTCTATGATTGTGACACATGTTAATAGCATGTGAAATATTGACTATTTTAATTTGAACTATACCATTATATCCTTATATAATCATATTAAATTCTCTCCTTTAGATTTATTATCCAATTAAACACTCATCATAGATCTTAGATATCATAAATTTGGCCAAGTATGGGAACTTGTAAAACTCTCTCTAAGAAACCAACATTGTACCTTAATAACTTTTTCTATGCTCCATTTCTAGACCTAAATTTTAAACCATATGATATACTCACATTGGTGAATCTATCCATGTACCAAACTACTTTTGAAACCTTCACATGTGTGAAATATGATGTTATCAAAATGCTTACTCAACTTTAACTATCAAGATGACTACTTGAACCTAAACACTCAATTAACTACTATGATGAATTCCTTTCACTTCCATAACCACTCTAACTATTCATAAAATCCTATATGGTCTCTAAAACATTTCCATATCATCAATATCATCCATCAATTACCTCATTATGTCAAGCCCTCTCTAGACCATCAATCTGATCACTTTGTCATTAATGCACTAGTACCACAAGATCTCTTTATCATCAATGACAAACAAACATCAATGAATATGATAAATAATTCATATTCTTAGAACTATTCTCATGTGTTCAAGATAACTATTGTATGCTCATAGTGAACAAGTATTGAAATTTTTATTTAGAGAAGGCATCAGATGGACATGAAAAATTTCCCATGTATTCCTTAAATCAAGAAAATGAATATGTAAAGTAGTCAAAGTAAGTGATCTAGCCTAGTAGTTCATGTTAATTTATCATATGATTTATAATGGTGAACAATTTTTTAGTTTTCCACATCAGAATGTGTGAATATATGTTCATTTCTAGTTATGATAATTATATAAGTTATTTAATGATTAAGATTATACAAGTGAAAATCATCATAGAAAGAAGACTCAAAGATTGTAACAATAATATAACATGGTCTTAATTATAAAAATAACTTGTATGTTTCTCAATAAGAACTAAAAATCACTTTTTGTCTTTATATTTATTTGTTGCACTTTTGTAACAATTTAAAATGCTATAATTTACTTTTTTAAATTATCGTAAATGTGGGTATGAAGGTGGTTATGGGTGGTTATGACGTATTTACACCATCATAAGATATAAATATAGTTTTTTTTTTTTTTTTTTTTTTTTTTTAATAAATTTTTTAAAGGGGCTCTTTGATAGCATGAGAAATTTTAGAAAAATTGAATGAATAATTTTTTATGTATAATCCCACAAAGGATCAATACAAAAATAATTTACATGACTTTATGCCATGAATGTTTCTAGGTGAATGATGTGCATGAGTATTTTGATCTAATTTGATTATTCATATTTCAATTTTATAAAATATTATTATTAGATAATCAATGAATTCAAATATTTTAGTGTATAAATCTTGTTGAATCTACATTAGATTTTTTTTCATTGTGAAACCTTGGTGAGATTGAAACTAGAATTTATGTCTATTTTTATTGGGAAATATGAGGTTTTAATAATATTGATTTTTAATGTTATCCAATCTTGTTAATGTAGGTATCATGTTCATATGTTCATAATATGTCTTTCCTATCTCATTTTCATGATAAAGGTTTCCTATGTTAAAATCTCAAGTCGTGAATTATTATAATGAGTTTCTATGTTTAGCTACCTAGAGTTATCCTTTTTATTCCATGGGATTATTATAGAATATGTTTTTGTTTAAATTGATAAAATTGTCCAATTCTTTAAATTTTTCCTCATTTTCATTATACTACATCCCTTTTGATTCAAAAGTTATATCCAACTAATAATAGGAGATGGGATCTAACCCCATGCTATTTACCCCAACCATTTTTGGTGACTCCATTGGTATCGAGGTTATTTAGACACATGATTTTTAATCATTTCAAGGAACTTACCTTAGAATAGAGGTTGGAAAATCCATTTAGATAAATCACATAGTAACTAAATATTTATAAATGAAGAAATGGTGTTGGTTTACCATAATCCCATTATTATATGTTTCCCATGGGAAAACAAAATTAATCCATTAAATTTGCCTGAATACAATGAATTAGATTTCAAATAAAACAAGATATTCTTGAAGTTTTCAAGAGAAATTTCTCAAGACATGTATAACCATATCCTTACTTTCATGGTGTCCAAAATCATCTTTGGAGTTATGCATGAATATGTCACTATGATATTTTGTGTTGAAAATGTCACTAGAATTGATGATGAATGGTTTTAGCATGTAGAAGATGGATGCATTGTGAATTTGGAATCTTTGAAGAACGAGTTCGTTAATATATTCAAACTAGTTATTGAACTATGTGCATTGTCGTTATATTTATTCCAAATATAGAATTAAGAAGATAGAAGATGAGAGAGTTCATAACATGCTTCAATAAATTATTGAGACTAATTACTTGGGTAGATCAACAAAGTCTCAATAATAAAATTTGTGTCTTCATTGGATCTCTAAATTTGGATATAAAATTCATCTTGATGAGGAATAAGGTAAATGACACGAAAATTACACATCAAGAAGTAATTGACATTGAATATGACATGGTTTTGTATGAAATATTGATGAAAGAATTTTCAAAAAATGATATAACTATTGTAAGTGGTGGTGAATTAGTGCAATCCAATATAACAAAAATCTCTCAACATTTATAATAAATTTTCAATAAGCAAATCCCTAGTTAAGCATTTCAAAATGTCAATAAAGGAAAGTAGAAAGTACTTCCTATCATATGTTATTATTTCAATTTCACAATCATGGAGGAAGGTGAATATTTGTAAGAACAAATTATTTATCATTTAATGAATGAAGAATTCAAATTCCCCATTTGTAAATAAGAGAAATTTGTACATGTTCTAAAATATTTTTCAAATCTCATAGTCCTAAGAGAAAATGAATTATTTGAGGAACAACTGATTGAATCACAAATGGAAAAGGAAAATAATGTAGAATATTATTTTTTTAATTATGAAGGAGAGGATAATTTTAAATAAGATTTTTATAAAGAATAAGATCCCTTTGGTATCATAGTGGATGACTCAATGGTCAAAATAAGTATTATCCTAGAATTTGTTTTTCATGTTTTACTATAGAAGAGTTATCTCAAGGATTTGAATCCAAAATAATCAAGATTACATAAATTAGAAGTCATGGTCTTTCCAAGGTTTAAGTCAAAGATTATATGAATCCAAAGAATAAAATGGTGCTCGATTTTCATGTCAAGTCAAATATAAACTGCAAGGTAGAAGAGATTGATGAAGATGATGATGATGATGATGATGATGATTCATCTAAAAAATAATTAGTCTTTGCCATGGGAAGTAATTTAATAAATAATATCTACACTAAATTCACTCCATAAGATCTTCCTATTATTGTTATAGTTCACAAAATGATATGCAACACACTTGTTTATGAATTGGATCTTATATCTATCATAAACACATTAAAAGACACTTGATAAGAAATTGAATAAGTCTAATACTACTAAAAAATGAACCCAAAAAATTGAAAAAAATATGATTATTCCATTTGAAAACCTAGATAACCTACTGATCTATTAATTCATGACTATCTTAGTATGCATAGTAATCATAATTTCAATCTCTTCCTACCTAGTTGGTCACTGTTGTTAAATATGTTTGATCCACATAAGTTAAATCCATTATTCTGAGATAGAAGGTACTTTTCCTAGCTAGTTAATGGTTTGGTCTAGTATTTTTTCCTCTACTCCCTATAAATAGTTTTGATTTCCTTTTTTTTTTGTTCCTTTTCTCATCTTTGTTTTGGTGTGTGTGTTTTTTCAATAAATACAAAAACCTATCTATTTTTTCATCCTCTCCACGTGTTGGTGTTTTTCCTTCAAATGTTTATAGCCTTGATATCTACCTAGGAAATCTCAGTAGACAATCAAATGATTTAAATAATGAGTTCAAGACAATCATTACTTCATAATGGTTGAAAAGGATTACATTTATGAAAGAAATACAACTATTTTTTGATGGTTCAGTGTTCACATTTGCATTTCATTAGACACCTAATTTAAATCCAATTGATATGGATATATCTAATCCCATTCTAGTTATATAGTTAAAATATTATTCATTTTTTGGAATAATATGAAAAAAGACCCTTGAAGCATTTTATCCAAGTGGATCTCTAACCTAGATATTTGATAATGTATTCAAACAATGGCTTTCATAGTTAGTACAATGATAATGTAAAGGATTGTTCCTTAGATGCCATAATTGATAGGTAAATATTTTTATGGGACTCTTCAAGTTAATATGCACATATGTAGAGTTTTTAGAGTAGGTAATCTAGCATGGGTGCACTTTTCATTTCTCATATAATTGAGATAGGTGAACTAGATGTCAGCTGGTTAGATCAAGACATGAAAAGTATTTTAAATAGGTGATCTAACTGAGTATCATGTGTTCATTTATCATACAATTGAGATAGGTAAACCAGTTATTAGTTGGCTAGATCAGGATGTGGAAATGTGTACTACACACTATTCTCATAAATATTATCCTACTTGCACTCCTATAGGTAATCAAAGGTATTTAAAAGACAATAATAATAATAATAATAATAATAATAATAATAATAATAATAATAATAATAATAATAATAATAATAATAATAATAATAAATTAGGAATAATAGTTAAGTTTTTTCCATAGACCAATGAGCTAAGAACTTATTTAAAAAACTAGAGTCTAGAGTTATACTTCATTCCTTACAATCTAAAGTTTCCAATTAGAGCTAATTATTATCCTTAAAACTAAATTTCTCATAATTCATTTTTTTAAACCTCCCTCTCCATGTAAAATTTTTTAAGAGTGATCAATATTCTTGAATCCCATGAACATTATTTAAATATTTCATTTATTCATGTGAATACAATCTCTCACATGACCCTTTTTTCTCCTTGATCATCTATCTCAAGTCTCATGTAGTCTTGTTAGTTCCCTTGTGGATTGGACAAAGTCATTTTGTGAAATATGGTTTTCCAAGGAACTTTATCACATATAAATACTTTCACAAGTCCATTAAATCCTCTAAAAACATTCAAAGCCTTCTCAAATTTTTTTTTGGATAAAATGAAATATTTTATACTTTATATGGCCTTTGATAACACTTTGGTGGCCTTTTTAAAGCCCATTTACATGTAAAATGCTCCTTAAATAGCTACCACCCATGTAAATTTCTTTTAAAACATTTATGACCTTGTAAAATCCTTTTATAAGGCCTACCATGCATGTAAAATCCTTCTATAAAACCCAACAAATATTTTTAAATGCCTCTTATCTCTCCACATGGCAATCTTGGAGCTCAAAAAAGACTTTTTAAAAGTTATTTCAAGGTGGGTTTTTCTATAATTCATGGTATTTACCTCATTAAATACTTTTAAATTGTTGTTTTAAATCTAAATTCATGGTATTCACTTTTCAAATGGCTATTTTGTATCCAAAATCATGGTTTCAAGTGTTTATAAGGTGTTTTTGTCCTAATAGCTATGGTATTAGCTTTTAATTCATGGTATTTACATGATTATAAGGTGTTTTTTATCACAAGGATATGATATGTGGATGTAGAAATTGGTTTTAAAAAATAACACATGATATTGAGACCTCCCAAAGGTTGTTTGAGCTACAAGACTGGTTTGAACTTTCTAAAAGTAGATTTTAGAATAAAAACATGGTTTGAACATTCAAGTAATTTAAAAATATCACCTTGATTTCATAAAAATCCAACCTACCATTTTTCATATTCCACATGTTGTTTCAAGGAAAATGAAGGCTATTTTCCAAACAATTCATGGTTTCAAGCTATCATAAGTGGTTTCAAGTAAATAACTCATGGTATGCAAACTTTTTAGTCTCAATTTACACATTTTGGCATTTGAAAGCTTAGATTACATGTAAATAACATTTTAAAATTATACACACTCAATGTTAATCTCCAAACTGCCACATAAACCACTCCATGTTGTCTTCTAACTCTTTAAAGAAGGATTTTCTTATCTATTCATGGTTTTGATCAAATGGAAGGTAATTTTGAAAGATAAATGTGATATTTTCAAAAAATAGAAGTGTTATTTCACGTTGAGGTATTTTTAAATCCTTTTTGCATGTAAACTAACCTCCTTAAGCTTGTAACATGAAATTTAGAGCCTTTAAGTCTATCATGCTCATCAAATGTTTATAATTGCTATGTCATATTCCAAACTAGTCATAAAAATTGGTATTAGTAGTTTTTGATTAGATTTATACAATTAGTTGGGTTTTCTAAATGTAAACAATATATTTATAAAATAATTTCACCCTCTTCTATCTTGTTCATTTAACATGCATGGCCTTCTCAAACAATCTGAGGTAATTTTAAAGAAGATATAGGCTAGTTTTGATCACTAATTCCTCATATCAAAAATAAATGATCAAATACAATCCCTTATTAATAGATTTACTCACTTTTTCATTTTATATGATAATTTTAAAATGATCATACCAGGTGATTTCTCATTACATGCACACATGCATGAATCAGTAAGTTTTAGCATCATTTTGAGAAGCTTATAGGGGTTTTTATGGCATAAATAGGTTCCTAATTATTAAATACATCCATTGAAATTATCATTTTCATTTTTTAGTGTATCAAAGCTTATTATTTAAAAAAAAATTGATTTCCAAATCATGGTACATTTTTAATAATCTCAAACAAACATTTTATATACACTAAGTTATTAGATAGATATAGAGAAGCTTGTAATCTATTAGCATTTTCAATATCAAATTCATCAGCTCAAGATAGTCAAATTCTAATGAATTTTAAACATGATACCATTTTTATATTGTAATAAACATTCTCATAGTTTCAAGACATTTATTACATGCATATAGTGAACAAGAATTGAAAGTTTGAGTTGGAACAAGTGTCAGATAGAAAGGAAATTTTTCCCATGCATTCCATAAATCAAGAAAAAAATATATGGAGTAGTTAGAGTAAGTGACCTAGATTGGTATTGTGTGTTAATTTATCATACACTTGAGAGTCGTGAATTGGTTATCAATTGGCCATATTAGAATGTTCATATGTGTGCTTCATACTAATTACAATAATTATGTAAGTTATTTGGTGATTTAAATTGTACAGGTTCAAATCATCATAGAAGGAATAATTAGAAAGATTTACAATAGAATAATAAGTTCATAATTATAAAAATAACTTATGTGTCTCTTGATAACCACTGCAACTCACTTTTTATCTTTATATTTCTATGTTTTACATTTTATAATAACTTAAAAGGTTATGTTTTACATTGAAAAGTTGTAATGAGAAAGAAATAAGTTATCGTAAAGGTGGTTATGAAGTGTTTGTGGGGGTTAAACCCTCATAAGTTATAAATATAGGTTTTGTAAATTATAAAGGGTTATTTTTATAGTATAATAACTTTGGGAAAAATGCAAGGAAGGATTTTGTATGTATATCCCCACAAAGGATCAATACATAAATAATTTACAAGACTTTATGCCATGATTTTTCTAGATGAATGATGTGCATTAGTACGTCAATATATATTTATTATTTCTCTTTCAATTTTATAAAATACTATTTTTAGCTAATTAATTAATCTATATTAGAAATGTTTTCCATTTTGAAAACTTGGTGAGATTAAAAATATAATTTATTTTTATTTTTATTTAGAAATATGAGGTTTTTGTATATGTGTTTTAGTAATGATATCCAATATCCTTGGTTTATGTATCTTATTCATAATGTGTTTCCTATCTCATTTTCATAATAAAGGTTTCATTTGTTAAAATATCAACTCTTGGATTATTCTAGTGAGTTTATGTGTTTAGTTACATAGAGTTTTCCTTTATCTTCCCTGAGATTATTGTAGTATTTTTTTTGTGTTTAACTAGATATAATTACCCCATTCTCCATCATTTTCCTCCTTTCCATTATTCCCCTTTATTTATGATTTCCATCACTTTTCTTTATTTTTTGGTTAAAAGTATGACCACCATAGAAAGCATTTTTTTTGTAAATAACTATATTTCTTGCATCCCTTTTTATTTCAATAAAGGTAGTTCCACCTAATAATATGAGAGATACTCTATCACCAAACTATTAATTGAAATTACTCATTTTCTCCCTAATAATTTTTTTATCCAACAATACTATATTTCACTATGATATTTGTATATTCCATCATTGTAATTTCAATCATTAAATATCTATTAATTTGATTCACTTCAACTATAAACAGATTAGACAATTGCTAGAAAAGATAAGACTCACAAGGAGGCCATTTTTTATATTTTTATAATCTCAAGGGTCCTTTTAATTTCTTTGATTCCACATTTTAATCCAATATGGATGCATTGGGTGACCAAATTTAGTGGCCCACTTTTGGTTTATTTTGAAAATGACTCACTAGGGAGCAAACCAAGCTAATGAATCTTGACATTATTCCTAGATCTAATCACACACTTGTTGATATCTCATCAAAAGGAAAACCTAAATTAAAATAAAATAATGTAACCTCAACTAAATTAATATAATATCCCTCTTAAGCTTATCAGTTTTATAAGTCTTCTAAACTTATTGAGTCTAGTAAGACCTCTGAAACTAAACAATAATATAAATTAGAGAAGACTTATGGTCCATGTTAATTTTATGATGAGGCCAATAAATATGAGTCTATATGTTTTAATAATATGAAAGCCTTATAATCCATTTCAAAATAGGATAAGGATTTTATTCCTACTCCTTACTCTTCAACACCTTAAAAATGAAAAGGGAAAGCACTCACTACTAGGGCATTCATTACATCACAAGATGGTTTTATTGTTGATTCTACTACTTCTCATCACTCTACACATTATTAGTATCTTATTTATTAGATTGTATACTTCCTAAGTTGAAGTGGGTAACTCTTGTAGATTTGATGTGTTTGAGTCCAATACTATTAATATGGATGATGACTGTATCAATAATGCATTATATGTTATAAAATTATAAATTAGTCATTAGTATTATCATGGAGTTTACTCCACAACATGTTGTAATATTAAATTTTTTAGATCCATAGGATATATTTTATACAAGTGTTTTATACCATGGTTCATGTCTCAATACATTTAATTTATTTGATCCTTTTATTACATCCTCTTTAATTTCTCATATTGATCCATATAGTAAATAAGGGAATGAATGTTTTGGTCATATTAATTATAGATACCTATAACAGATGAGTACATAGAATTTGGTGATTGACTTTCCCAATGCTTGACACATTGATGGAGTTTGTCCTAGTTGTATGCTTAGAAATCAACATCATTATCATTTTTTAATAAAAATGAATGTTTGGCTAAAAACCCTCTTGAGAATAGTTCACATTGATCTCATCATTTTTCCCACTCACTCTTTCTCTATATCCAAATATGTACTCAAATTCATCAATGATTATTCTATAAAAACTTGGGTGTATTTTATCAATAACAAGAGTGAAGTACTTAAGAAATTAAAATCATTTAAGGATTTTTCATTAAAGTAATAATCTCTTCCACTCAAATAACTACACATATAAAATGGGGGAGGGATTATGTCACTAATGAATTTTGGTAATTATACATAAAACATGACATATTGCATCAATTAATAGTGCCCTAAGCTTCTCAATATAACAATGTTGTAAAGCTGAAGAATGACACTATGAAAGAGATTGAAAACTATATGATTCACTCTAGTGATATGGCTCCTGAATACTCAGTATAATATATAATTTTTTTAGCTATATTCATAACCACATTCCCCATAAGGAAGTGTAGATAATTTTTTAAATAAAATATTGGTATGGGATCAACCCTGATTTATCAAGTTTTAATGTATTTTGGTTATTCCTAATAATAAACATAAGGATATGGATAAGAAGAGCATACCACCTTTTTATTTATATATTGTGATGATGCCAATGCCTATTAGGATCTTTACCCCATCATTCATGACGTGGTTTTACAATGAGATGGAAATTTTGATGAGATTATTGAACCAATGGATCCCTTATCACCTTATTCTCCCTATGAAATTCATCCTTCTTCTAATTTGGGTGAAGTAATTCATATAGTGATGATAAACATAATGAACCACTATCTTGTCCACCTGATTTTCATCATATGCTAAAATGGGCTAGGTCTACTATTGAAATATTGGGATATTTAGTGGGTGACCCTTATGTTCCTTAGTGTACTCAATCACAAACATTTGGAATTTCCATATTAATTCATCCCATTTTAGATGATCTAGTATTATTTTCCAAATCATTAGGTAAACAAGAATGGGATGTTTCTATGTAGGAGGTATATTATTATCTCATAAATAATCACACTTGGGATCTAGTATCAATTTCTAAGGGAAGGAATCATGTATGGTGAAAAAGGGTTTTGAAGAACAAATATGTAATAAATGGTTCAATAAACAAGTAAAAAGCACACCTAGTTGCAAATGGATTTTCATAGGTTTAATGGGTAGAATAATTTGATATCTTTGTTCCAAATACTAAGATGTATCTATTTTGTCTTTTAATCTCTCTTATTGTGACATATTAATGGGCTTACTAGATGGATGTGAAGAGTTCCTTATTTCATGGTGACATACATGAGGATATATACATGGAATGACCTCTAGTTTTTTTTTAGGACTCTTCACCATTATGCAGATTCTATCATTATATTTATGTATTCAATAAATCTTTGTATGATTGGTACATTAATATGGATTATTATTTTTGCTCTTCTAGTTTCTCTTGTTGTCATGGAGATAGATTATTTTTTTCTCATTTCTAGTTTTTCTTCTTGTCACTTAGACTTGAATATATATATCCAAAGGCATGGAGATCACATTATTATACTTGTTCTATATGTAGATGATATCATTATGGCAATAAATTTAAACCCCACTCTAAAAAAAATGGATGAGGTAGTTTGATATGACGTATTTATTACTTCTTCACTATTTCTTTGGACTTTAGATTCATCAATTAACTAATTGGATTTATATTGGACAACATATGTTAAA
The DNA here is from genome assembly GCA_037957365.1 of Torreya grandis. Taxonomy (NCBI): domain Eukaryota; kingdom Viridiplantae; phylum Streptophyta; class Pinopsida; order Cupressales; family Taxaceae; genus Torreya; species Torreya grandis. The sequence continues at coordinate 404,102 of JARHVA010007003.1, forward strand.
TATTTGATTCATTGGTTGTATGTGGTTGATTTTAATCCAACCCATACTCCATTTATATCATGTGTTGTATTGATTAATAACTTAATACCCCTACCATAGATCCCAATTTATATCAAAAAATTGTAGGTGATTTCTTAAACTTTAGTCACACTAGCCTTAACATCACCTTTGCTTGTCTCTTATTTATCACAATAACTCAATGAGAGTCATTAAAATTAATCTAATCATATTTTTCACTATATTAAAGGCACCACTCAATTTTAGATTCAATACACACCATATGTAAATTTACATATTTTGGGATGAAATAAGTAGATAACCTTTACCATGTCATATACTAAGGATAAATACTAGGGAGCTATCAAATCTATCTAGGATACCCTATGGATTTGATAGTAATTGGATGATTTCAATTTTCCATAACATAACCCTAATATAATTTAGTGTGACAACCAAAGTTTTGTTGCTATTTATCTCAATCTTGTTGATTACTAGTTCAAAAAACACATTGAAATACATATGCACTTATGAAATATATTTTTAAGGATTTGTTATTTTTTTTTTTGACTTCATTCCTATAAAAAAATATGTTACATGCATCTTCAATAAACCCTTGACTACACCTCATTATCTTCAGTTGTAAGCTCTGCTTGGGGTGAATAAAGTTTTCATTACGGGGACTTAACTTAAAGTCTTTCCTTCCTTCTTATCTCTTATCTTTATTTTTATTGTACATGGGAACCTTGCATGACATAATATTTAGGAACCATATTTTTTTTCCTCCCTAATTACTCACTTATAAGAGGGTATTAAATTATTAAGCTTTAGTAATTATAATCTATGATTAGGAAATATTTATTAACTAGTAATTAATATTATGTGCAAAAAATAAATAAGCACATTAAATTATAGTTTAAAAATTGTCACAATACAAAATTAGGATGATATAAGTTCTAATGCTTATTAAAATCATGTTCTACATAGAGAATGCTCTATGTGTGACACTTATTAATTGACCCTTCTATGGATAGATTCTTCTAGTTTATTATCTCTCTCATATTTAATGAGAACTAGTGTACATGTGTGATAAGATATGGACAAGTCTTACAATCCCAAAAAAACTAGAAATGGTTATTAATACTCTCATATTTAGATTCTTCTAGTTTAAACAAGATGCCAAATTGAAATGGACAACTGAAGCTTAAAAATATTTTAAAGAAATAAAATATTCTATTTTTCAAGATGTAGTATTGGTTAGCCCAAATTAACTTAATATATTTACATATATTCTGTTTCATCTAGTCATACCATTGTAGGTGTTCCCACAAAAAATGTAAATTACCAATAACATCCTATTGTACTCATGATTACAAATTTAAATGATTTAGAAATCAAGTATCTTAGTATGGATAAATAAGTATATGTATTAATCAAATTTTATAAAATAATTAGACATTATATACTATGTACCAAGGTTTATACTATTATTCTAAACCCTATTTTAAAACTTATGTTAGGATATAATGAACTAGAAGAATGCAAATGAAAATGGATGGTTAAGATTCAAGAATATGATTTATGGATATGGCTAGCAAAATTAGCACATATTCAAGGACTTTGAAAAATAATGACTAAAATAGAGCCAAAGTCATTGTGATATAGGTAGATAAGACCCAATACATAGTAAATTATTGGTATTATCATATAATCCCTTATTTGCTACATGAAAATTATCTTTGAGAATTGAATAAAAATAAAGGATAGCTTTAAAACTAAAACCAACTCATTTCATGATAAATAAATGTTTATTGTATCAAAAAAATTAAGAAGGGATCTACCTCTATTGTGTATTTAAAGAAGAAACTAAGGAAATAATGAGTAATTTTCATGAAAAGTTGGGCAATTGTCATTATTTTGGTAATAAGATAACACATAATATATTTAGAATAGGCTATTAGTAGCCTTAAATTTTCAAATATAAACATAACCATGTAAGGATGTGACATGAATACCAAACAATATCGAAAATAAAAGTACATGCAACCATGTCGTTACAAAGAGTAATTGAAGGGCATCCCTTTACTCAATCTTAACTAGATTGCATTGGTGTAGTAAATATCAATTCCTCTGAAGATCATAATGTTTTTTAATAATGACAAATTAATATGATAGGTGTGCTGAATTTATTATTACAAATAATAGTACAAAAAATAAATTCATAAAATTCCTAGAATAAAATATAGTCATAAGGTTTGGATCACCATTTTATTTATTTTTTTTACTATAAGGTGTGTGTGTGTGTGTGTGTGTGTGTGTGTGTGTGTGTGTGTGTGTGTGTGTGTGTGTGTGTGTGTGTGTGTGTGTGTGTGTGTGTGTGTGTGTGTGTGTGTGTGTGTGTGTGTGTGTGTGTGTGTGTGTGTGTGTGTGTGTGTGTGTGTGTGTGTGTGTGTGTGTGTGTGTGTGTGTGTGTGTGTGTGTGTGTGTGTGTGTGTGTGTGTGTGTGTGTGTGTGTGTGTGTGATATTATAATGTGCACCATTATAGTTACATGTCTAAAAATGTGTACCATTTACAAAGAGTCTTAGATAGATTCAAAAGGAATGATATCTCATTTAATCCAAAAGAGAACATTTTCTTAGCTATATGATGTAAATTTATGGGTCACATTATTACAAAGGAAGGTATAATTATTGATCCAAAATGATCCAATTCCATTTATAAAGTTTAGTTTCCTAAAAACAAGAAGGAATTAATATCATTATTTGGTAAAATTAATTTTGAGCAAAAGTTCATTTCTAGTTTTGTCAAGATTATAAGACTTTTGAATATTATGTTAAAACAAGCTGCCAAATGGAAATAGATAATTGAAGCTAAGAAATATTTTCAAGAAATTAAATATCCCATTTTTCAAGATCTACTATTAGTTAGTCCAAATAAACTTAATATATTTACATATATTCTTTTGTATCTAATTATACCATTGTAGATGTTTTCACACAAAAGGTAAATGATAAAAAACATTCTATTGTGCTCATGATCATAAATTTAAATGTTTTCAAACTCAAGTATCCTATTATGGACAAATAAGTATATGTATTAGTTAAATTTGTCTAAAAAATTATACATTACATACTATGTAATAAGATGTATGCTATTATTCTAAACCCTATTTTAAAACTTATGTTAGGATAAAATGAACAAGGAGAATGTAAATGGAAATGGATGGATATGCTTCAAGAGTACTATGTATGGATATTGCTAGCCAAATTATCATATATCCAAGGACTTACAAAAATAATGACCAAAATAGATCCAAAATAATTATGATGCAGGTAGATAAGATCCAATATGAAGGAAATTATTGGTATTATCATATCATCCCTTATTTGCTAAATGAAAATTATCCTCAATAATTGAATAAAAATAAAGGATAAATTTAAAAATCAAACCAACTCATTTCATGATAAATAAATGTTTATTTTATTAAAAAAACCATGAAAGGATCTACCTTCATTGTGTATCTAAAGAAGAATCTAAGGAAATCATGAGTAATTTTCATCCTTTTGGTAACATGACAACACATAATATATTTAGAGTAGGCTATTACTAGCCTTAAGTGTTTAGAGATACACATAACCATGTAAGGACATGTCATTAATATAAAACATTATCCAAAATAAAATTACATGCAACCATGTAATTATAGATAGTAATTACAGGGCATCCCTTTACTTAATCTTAACTAGTTTTCATTGGTGTGGTAAATCTCAATTCCTCTGAAGATCATAATTTTTTTTATAGTGACAGATTAATATAATAGATGGGCTTAAGTTATTACTTAAAATAATAGTACAAAAAAGGAATTCATAAAATTTATATAATAAAATATAATCACAAGGTTTGGATAAGCATTTTCTTTGGTTTGTGAAAATGGACTAGATTTTTAATAAGTTGAATTTAATGAGTGGCCTTATGATAATAAGGTTAAATTCAAATTTTCATCTAATTATTATATACAAGGTAAGGATGTCTCTAAGTATAAAAATAATGCAATTAGGAAATATGACGTGAAGAAACCAAAAAATGGATATTGCTATTGAAGTATGTGTTATGGGAAAATTGAAAAAGATATAGACAAGCACTTAAAAATTCACCATTTCTATTAGCCTATGGTCAAGATCAAATGTTTCCAATTATATGTAGTATCCCAACCTACTAGTTCATACAAGAATACATGGAAGATGATGACTGAGTATATTCAAGATTAAAGAACATTGCCCAAATAGAATATGCACACGAATAAGCTCTTCAATGTTTTAGTAAACACTAAGATATCATCAAAATATGGTTTAAAATTTGAGATAAATTGAAAGAATTTATAATTTAAAACTTTGGACCACTATGGGATAAGAAAAATAATAAAAAATTATCGTGTTAAAATTTCCCCACTATGGATTGGTCTATATCATATTGTTTTAGATCTTAAAAAATAACACATTTAAGATTAAAAACTTAGAAGGCAGTGATTTATCACTTACAGTGAATGGACATTACTTTACATACTACTTTTTGTATATTTTATCATCATATATATCATAATGATTTTGATTCATAGTTTAGGATTATAATATCTAGTTTGTTTACTTTCTTAAATTATTATTTTTCCTAGTTAGTTACTTTTTTTCCATTTTATAGATTAGTAATTTGATTTTGATAGTAGTATCTAGTGAAAAAGTCCTTTTTAATAAAATTTTCCAAATAATTACAGATGATATTATATTTAAAAATTTAGTTCATATGTTTTAATACAAGTTTTTTTTAGTTAACAAACTAACTAACCTAAGCTGAAGGTATTATGAGGTGTTATAAAAATTAGGATAACTAGTTATAATTTATGGATATACTAGTATCTTGCCTAGACATAAAATGTCATTTTTATGATTTTAATTTTTTTTATGATTACATTATGAATTAAGAATTATTTTTCACTAATAAAATTAATGCATGAACTTAAATGACAATAATATTACCTAGGAAAGAGTCAATAATAAAGGAAAGGTCACACAAATAAGGTTATTTGATACATACTTTATCCTAGGTACATTGGTTTCCAAGCCTCCAAAATATTTATGATAAATATAAATAAAAATAAAACATCAAGTGGTGTATAGGTCTATATTTACCTTGTCAAATATGGATAGAAACATAATATTTCACACTTACCTCTACCATTTTCACCTAGCTCTGATCACATTGGTCTAGTACTCTTGATTATGGAATTCAAGATTGCAATCACTTCGTACTTATTGGGTATTAGAATATTCCAAAATTTATTTAATTTTTGACAAATTTCCATCACAATCCTATCAATCTTATCTCAATTTACTCTTCACTACCTATTCCATCAATTTCATTCACACTTGTCTCCTTCTTATTAACTTTCACACTTATCTTGTTTTACTAGGCTCATTCTTGGACAAGGAATCTTTGATCACTTGGATCCACACTTGACTATAGCTTCCTCTAACCCCATGAATTTTCCTAACATTAATATCATGATTATATCTTTATTTTTAGTCTCTTTATACATCTCAAAAATAACCTCAATGCATCTTTCACCTTATTCGCAACCTCTTCCACCTTGGCAAGGTCCCTTGTATCCCCTTTTTAATCCTTTTATCCTTATATGGATACATACAATGGAATATTTCAAAAATAAATACTTTTTCAATCACATTTTATAATTTACCTTCCTTTCATAAATTTTCATTCCCTAACTCTTCTATTAGACCACTTTTTAAGGCACCTTTTAAGCTATGTTAGGCCTAATTAGGTCTTTATCACTTTTTTAAACACACATTCATTTATAGACTATACTCAAGGGTCTTTACAAACCTTAAACCACCAAAATATATTTACATAAATTTATTCCCAACTAATAACCAAAAACAATATTTTTTATGGTGGAATATCCAAGTATTCATGTTTTTATGTGGAAACCCTAGTGTATGGTTTATGATAGTTTTCAAACACTTGTGATGGGTTATTTTGACTCATAATACCTTATATCTCATTTAAAATTAAAAAAATACTAGAATAGGATCTACCTAACTTAATTCCACATATTCAAATATTTAGATTCTATTTTTCAATCCCTAATCACATTCTAATTAAGGATTCTACAGTTTTCTACCAATACAATCTACTTATATAAATTAAAATAGGGTTAAAAGCACATTTTAGTTACCTAAAGTTTTAAAACATTATATAAAGATTTTTAACCTTTGTTTTTGACCTATACACCATCTCTATACTTTCACATTATCTATTCATACACCCAATTTTTTATTCAAGTCTCATACACAAATTTATTAGACTGTCACTTATGGACAGGACATCCACATACTTTTAAGTTGAGAACTTATTCTATTTTAAACAAAATTATATGTATCTATATTAATATATCACATAAATGTGTTTATAATCATATAATTCTTTTTAACATGCTCAATACTTGGCATAGATAGATTCCTTCTTCAATGTTGATGGAGGAACATCAAAAAAAAGTTATCAATTTTATGTTTTGGGTCATTAGAGGTCACAAGATGGTCAATTTTAGGTGATAATGTGTGTTAAGAGACATTTTTAAGGTTTATTCATGTATATAAAGTCTTTTTTAATCCCTAGGAGTCATAACATGAGTTTTAAAGGTGTTTGGAGTTTTCCCTCTAAAACTAAGAATTTGAAAATTCAAATATTTATAGTGAGTCTAGAGTGATAAAAACATGGTACAAAGGTGGCCAAGAGATAATATTGGTAAAAAAGGTCATAAATATTTATAAAAGGTGTTACAAGTCATATATATGTATCATGGCCATAAAGTGGAAGTCATGTTTTAGTTTTGTAACCTTCACTCATACATTGGATTCAAGAACAAGAAGTTTTTTTGTAACCAATCAAGAAAACCAAAGTTTAAATGGAGAAAGAATTAACTTTAGGAGGAGAGGTTTGGAATAGGTAGAGATAATATACCTCCAAGAGAGGAGTATGAGGGTCAGAGAATGAGAAAAGTTAGAAAACACTCAAAATAAAGATGAGAAGTCTCTTAAGGACTATATTGTGTAAAGCAAGATTGATCAATATGAATAAAAGAGAATTTTTTGTTTGATAGGTTGAGTATCTTTGAGGTATTAGTGTGTTATTTTATTTGATATAGATTGATTAACTATTACATTCTTGTAAATATTTTAGGGTAGAAACTTGAATAGAAGATGACAGTCTAATGAGGAGAGAATTCACCTGTATTTGGAGCTAGTGGATACAAAGAGAATGTTTGAAAAATAACCTTGTGTTTGTAACTAGTCCCTATAACCATTTATATGTTATTGGTGGCATTTGAGAGCGTATAACTATTGAGAAACAACTCAGTCTTAGGGAGGTATGTATATTCTTTAGTGATTGACAGAGTTGCTAAATAAGGTTTGGGAAATGAACATTGAAATTTTAAATATATTGAGTAATTATTGAATCTTGTTATTGAGTTAAGAGGAGTATTTGATACAACCCTAATGAGGAAATGTAATAGAGTTTTGAATGCTCAGTCCATTTGATATATCATACCCTCTTTTAAAGTTGCAATCTTTTCATTATCTTATGCCAAGAAAGAGAGTTTTATCTGAGATCAAGAAATTTATTTTATATGGGTACAATGTGAATAAGATGAAGGATTGACAAGTATAGAGATTCCAGAACCTGAGTTGGATTAAGATTGTTTCAAAATCTGTTTGAATTTTACACATACAGTGGAAACCATGCTATGGAGAATTGAAAGTAGGTTAAATACTTGATAATGGAATGGACTTGTGATTAATGTATTTTTTTCATGAATAGAGGAAAGATTAAAATCTTTTGTTGGAACTAGTCAAGTGAGACCTGGTTTGCAGGTAGTCTCCATATAGACCCCTATTTCCTATATATGTATTATTGTTTATGACTGTGTGTGTAGGCCTATAGAGAAAGTTGTGTATAAAATCATTATTTAGTATTTATATGGTTTTGATATATGTTATATTGATGAAATATTACTAATAAAATATGTTCATTTCATGTGAAACATGGTCTAGTGTTGGTAAACTTTGTTGTAGACTAGTATGACACCTTTTCCCTACACAATTATCCACAAATTTGATTAGAAAATTGGAATAAAGACTTGGGAGTGGATTTTAAATAATTTTACTAGGTAGTAAAGGTGAATAAAAATATTATGAAAGTGATTTTATGGTTTGATTCACTATGAAACTCAATAAATTGATTTTTCAAGGCACTCGACCTTATGTAGACTAAGAAAACCCTAAGATTAGGGTCTGGTGGATAAAAATAGTTCCCACAGTCAAAATTAGATGAAATTTTGTATTATTTATCCTTTAGACATGTATAAATATATTTAAGTGGATTTTGTTTGAAATTTTATGGACATGTATGGATTTGATAGTGGTGGTTGTGGAATAGGCCTAATTAGGCCTAGTTTAGAGGTCTTTTTTAAAGAAAATGACAACTAGAAGGAGAGTAAGGTCCTATATGTTTTTTAGGATTTTAAGGATGGTAAGTTATGTCCTAATGTGTTATTATATCTTAAAATAAGATGACATACTGATCAATCAAAAGGAAAATACTAAGAAAAAGGCTACAAGCTTTGGAAAGACCTAATAAGCCTTGTGAGAAGAAATGAAGGGTAAGTTGTGATCCAAAAATTGAAAGGGTATTTAATTAGGTATAAATATATATTCCTATAATATTTATAGAAAATTATTTACCTATTGATATCTACATCAAATATTTACACTTATGACAAAAGTAGAGTACCTAGTGTAAGCTAGTGAAGAGGTAGAGGATCAGTTTGTTAAGTGAATGAATTTGGTTGAAGGAAAGAATTATTGTGAATATCATTATAAATAAGTAAATGTCACAAAAAATTGGTTTGAGTTTATGAGAAATAGGTACATGATCAAGAAAGCTATTAAGTCCAAGGATTAAGGAACAAGCTAGTGTGATCAAGACAAACATTGACAAACAAAGTGACTAGTTGGGTTTAGCATTAGAATATGTGGATTCATGAGTCTTCTCCCCATAGCTATAAATCATTTGGTATCAGATATAGGTTAGGTATGCTTGGGTAAATTTTTTATTTATTTATTTACAACTTATTGATTTAAGATGAATATATATTATGAGGTCTGCTTGAGATGGTACTTGTAGGGTATTGAGGGAGAAGAAGGTTGCAGGTTTGATCTATTAAGGTTATAATATATGATAATAAGAGTGATAAAGAGAATAAATAAATCCCCAAATTCCTTTGAGAATTATAAGAAGCTAGTTAAAATAAGGCTAGAAAAGATAGAGAGAAAAAGAGAGCATTGAAGATCCAAGATAAAAGAGAGAAGATAAAAGACTCTAAAAGAGAATTGAGAAGGATAATAAGAGGTCCTAGATAGAGGACACAAGAAGAGGAAAGGATAAATAGAGGTCTAATATTCAAGGTCTAAATAAGCATAGAAAATAAAGAAGAATAGAAAATATGGATATAGAGAAAGAAGTGATAGACATAAGAAGAGAATTTGGGCAAGGTATAAAGAGGATAGAGCTCATGATACATCTCATAAGATAATAAGAAATCCAATAGACTAGATGAAATTTGAGAAGAAAGGTGAAAGGGCCACTAGAGTCACTTGTGAGAAAGATAAAGCACAATAAATGTGTCTTGAAGAATGAGAAGAAGAAAGATAAGGCAACCCAAAGAGGCATGAAAATAAAGATGTTTCCAAGTGAGCAAAAATAAAGTTATATAGATAATAGGGTTCTCATTGAAGATAATAAGAATAAGATAGAAGTGTCAAGAAGAGCACATGAGGGTGAAGAAAAGAAGAGAAGATGTATAATGTCTATGCGAGGGACATTAAAAGAGAATATATGGTCTCTCATTTTATATTCTAACATTGATTTCAAGTTTGTGTTTGCAAGTATGAAGAAAAGGTTGATGAAGTCCAAGCATTAGGCCTCAAATTTGATGAAGAATGGGGTAGAAATGACACCCATTAAGTGGCAAGAGAATGATAAGGAAAAAAAACCTCTATAAGAAGATAATATGATGAATATTGAGAACATTTTACATGTAGAAGATGATGAGAAAGAGGATTTATATGATGCATTGCCATGCATAGCAGCTAAAACAAAGGAGATGATACATCAAGAAGACATGAAAGTCATCAAAGAAGACATGAAGGTCATCCATGTAGACATGAATCAAGATAAGTGCTTGTAGTAGTTGCATTAGAGGTAAATGAATATTTAAATATTAATTTTGATTCCATATATGAATAAGGAAAATCTAATATGAAGATTGATGAAAATAATGATAGATTACGGCCCTCATAGATAGAATAAGGGTATGTATATGTATAGCCTAAGTGGATAAAATAAATAGGTGATGAGAAGAAGGAGATGAAACTAAAATAAGAGGTCAAACAAGTTAAAATCATAAGTGGAAAATAAGCGCATGTTTGGAAGCAAAGGACAAATGGTAAAGTACATCAAGTTGGTATGGTAGAGAACAAAGGAATGAAGCATGAAAGATATGAAATGAGGAACAAGTGAAATCCAAAGAAATTATAAGGTAGAAAATGGGTGATAAAGAGTGTGAGAAGAGCACAAGAATATCATAATGTAAGTGTACTCCAAGAAATCATGGAGATTGAATAAGATGGAAAGCCCACAAAGCAAACAAAAGAGATGGTGCACACAAACCAAGCTAAGGAAGTGAAGGTACAACCATGTATATAGGAAGATAAATGCATAAGAGAAGATACATGTTTACAAGATTTGTTTTTAATTTTTTTATATGATGATATATTTGAAATTGACTCCAATGATGAAGACATTTTGTACATGGAAATAATTTCCTTGATGGATGAGAATGTATCAAAGGTAGTTGAGGAAGAAGCATCTTAAGGAGTGCTTCAAAATAAAGGTATGTAGAATGAAGAGGATTATAAGAATCTAAAAAATTATTTAATACAAATAAAAGACAAATAACAATCTACCCAAGACAATGAAGAACAATGTACACTAAGGTTTAATGAGGAATATGAAGAGATTGATGCACAAAAGTTTTAAGAAGAGTTAGAGATGATAAAAGGAATGTTTATTCCATATAATATGATGAAAAAAGGTGAGGAATATAAGTTAAGATTCAAATATTAAATCCAATAAACACTAAGAGAGGAACATAAAATAAAATCACAAGAAGTTGTGAAAATAAAGATGCAAACAAGTAAGCCAGTTAGCAAGAAAATGGAGTATGAAAAAGTGAACAAGGTGAGATATTAATTTAGGATAAGATAATTATTAATTTATATTTTATAAACATGGATATGGGAAGATAAAAAGAGGCTAAATAATATTTTACTATGATAAGGATGAGTGAAACAAGAAATTGTTCTTGCATAGTGAGCAAGTTAAGAGGAAAGAGCATCAAGGTGTGAAAAAGTTTTAAGAAGAGGTGAAAAAAGAATATAAATGAGAAAATAAAAGAGGTTGACATGAATTAGAGGAAATTAGAGCCCAAGGAAGGATATACTAGCAAGAATAAGGGACAAACATGATTCAAGAGGCAAGCATCAAGTGAGAATCATGGAGAAACAAGCTATCAAACAAGCATGAGAAAGAAGAGTGAATAGAATTTGATTTTAACTGAGTATGAAATTATTAAAAATTAATTATAAAATATGGAATATATATAAATTAAGGATCTATAGTATCTGGAACATCTCATGGAGATAGAATATGCATGGATAAGAAAGCTAGACAAAGCTAAGAGGAAGAAAAGTAAGAGTTTGGCAAGGAGAAATGAACCAGACAAGATGAACAATAGTCAAGAAAGTATGAAGGAACATAAAAATATGAATTGAAAGGAAAGAAGGAAAGAAGGATGATCAATTTTTCTCCCTCTTTGGGAGTATGATGAATAAGCATCAAACAATAGTTGTCAATTTTATGTTTTGGGTCATTAGAGGTCAAATGTTGGTCAATGTTAGGTGATAATGTGTGTCAAGAGACATTTTCAATGTTTATTCATTTATATGAAGTCCTTTGGAATCCTTAGGAGTCATAATATTAGTTTTGAATGTATTTGGAGTTTTCCCTCCAAAACTAAGATTTTGAAAATTCAAATATTTACAATGAGTCTAGAGTGATAAAAGCATGATACAAAGGTGGTCAAGAGATAATATAGTACCAAGGGTCATAAATATTTTTAATATGTGTTATAATCCATATATATGTCATGGTCATAAAATTGAATCCATGTTTTTGTTTTGTAACCTTCACTGATCCGGGCAGTAATTTAGGTGACAATTCGGGTGACAGTTCCACCCCAATTGATGATGAAACTTCTGAGAGCCATAACTTTTGCACTGTAGCTCCAATTTACTTTATGTTTGAATATTTGGAAATATAAGAATGATGGAAACATCGTAAGATGTCATGTATATTTTATTAATGAATTTTGACCCCTGAAAACCCAATGGAAGTGCCCCAAATTTCAATTTTAGTAGTGCAGTCTAAAAATAGTAAGTTTCTAAAAATAGTAATTCCTAAAATTTTGTATTATTTTAAAGCATGGAAGTTGAACCACTTAATCTCCCTCAATATTGGTGACCTTCCACATCCTCCCCCTAATTTAAAAATAGGTATAAATAAAGCTGTAACTTGAAATGGAAACTTAGACATCTCTTCCTAAAGATAAGTATATAGTTGTATTGTGATCTTGAGTAATAATACATCTCTTCTTAGAGAATTCATTGTTACTATGTTATTTATTTGTTCTTGAGATATTTATCAACTATAAATTCTGAGTTTTGGATAATTCACCCATATATTGGATTCAAGAACAAGAAGTTGTTTTGTAACTAATCAAGAAAAAAAATGATTAATTGGAGAAACAATTCATTATAGGAGGAGAGGTTGGTGTAGGTAGAGATAAGATACCTATAAGAGAGGAGTAGGAGGGTCAAAGAATGAGAAAAGGTAGGAAACCCTCAAAATATAGAGGAAAAATCCTCTTAATGACTATATTTCATAAATAAATATTGATCATTATGAATAAAAGAGAAGTTTTTGTTTGATGGACTAGGTCTCTTTGAGGTATTAATGTGTTATTGTCTTTGATATGTATTGAATAACTCTTACATTCTTGTAGATATTGTAAGGAAGAAACTTGAATAGAAGATGATGGTCTAATGAGGAGATAATTAACTTGTATTTTGAGTTGGTGGATATAAATATAAATTTTTAATAATAACCTTAGGTCTATAACTAGTCCCTATAACCCTTTATATGTTATTGGTGGAATTTGAGAGTGTATAACTATTGAGAAATAACTAAGTGTTAAGGAGGTCTATATATTGTTTAGTGATTGGTAGATTTGCTAAAAAAGGTTTGGTAAGTGGACATTAAGGGTTTCAATATCTTGATTTATGATTGAATATTGTTATTTAGTCTAGAGGAGTTCTTTATATAACCCTAATGAGGTATATGTAATAGAGTTTTGAATGCTTAGTCCATTTGATATATCATACCCTATTTTACAATTAGAATCTTTACATTGTCTTATGTCAAGAAAGAGAGAGTTTTATCTGAGATCAAGAAATTGATTTTAGATGGTATAATTTTAATAATTTGAATGATTTACAAGTATGGAGAGAAATTCCAAAACTTGAGTTTGATTAAGATTGTTTCAAAATCTGTTTGAATCCTGTACATATAGTGGAAACCCTGTTATGGAGAATTAAAAGGTAGGTTCAATACTTGATGAAGGAATGGACTTGTGATTAATGTATTTTTTTCATGAATAGAGGAAAAATTAAATTTTTTTGTTGGAACCATTCAAGTGTGACCTTTTTTATGGGTAGTCTCCATATAGACCCCTACTTCCTATATATGCATTATTATTTATGACTGTGTGGGTAGTCCTATAGAGAAACTTGTGTATGTAATAATTATTTAGTCTTTATATTATATTTATACATGTTATATTGATGCAATATTATTAATAAAATAAATTCCTTATGTTGAAACATGGTCTAGTGTTGGTAAACTTTATTGCAGACCTGTATGGTACCTTTTCCCTGCATAGTTATCCACAAATATGATTATAAAATTGGAAAAGAGACTTGGGAGGGGATTTAAAATTATTATAATAGATATTAAAGGTTAATAAAAAACTTATGAAATTTATTTGATGATTTTATTCACTATGCAACTCAATAAATGTATTTTTGAAGGCTCTCAGCCTTGTGTAGACTATGAAAACCCTAGGATTAGGGTTTGGTAGATAAAAATAGTTCCCACAATCCAAATTGGATGAAATTTTGTATTATTAATCCTTTAGACATGTGATAATATATTCAAGTGTATTTTTTTAAAATGGTATATATATGTACATATTTGATAGTGGTTGTTGTGGAATAGGCCTAATTAGGACTAGTTTAGAGGTCTTTTTAAAATAAAATGATAACCAAAAGGAGATTCAGGTCTTATAGATTTGTGATGAGTTTAAGGATGATAAATTACGTCCTACTATGTTGTTCTATATTTAGATAATATGATATATTGATCAATCAAAATGAAAATACCAAGAAGAAGGCTACAAACTTTGGAAGGACCTAATAAGCCTTATGAGAAGAAATGAGGGGCTACTTGTGATCCAAAATTTTAAATGGGATTGATTCAAGCATAAATATATATTCCTATACTATTTATGTAAAATTATTAACCTCTTTATATCTACAACAAATATTGAAACTTATGACTAAAGAAGAGTACCTAGTATAAGCTAGTGAAGAGGTAGAGGAATAGTTTGTTAAGTTAATGAATTTGGTTGAAGGAGAGAATTAGTGTTACTATCATTAGTAATAATTAAATTTCATAAATTATTATTTTTATTATATTATAAATAGTTACATGCTCAAAAAATCTATTAAATCTAATTATAAGCTAGTGTCGGTCAAGACAAACATAACCAAATAAAGTGACTAGTTGTGTTTAGCATCAAAATACGTGGAATCATGAGTCTGATCCCCATATGTTTACATAATTTGGTATAAAATTTAGGTTAGGTATGCTTGGGTGATTTTTTTTTTTTGATTTATTTACAACTTGTTGATTTGAGATGAATACATATATTGTGACTTATGCTTGAGATGGTACTTGTAGGCTATTGAGGGAGAATAAGGTTGAAAATATGATATATTAAGGTTAAAATAGAGGATATACATAGTGATAAAGAGCATAAATAAATCCCCAAAGTCTTTTGAGATGGAGAAGAAGCTAGTCAAGATAAGGCTAGAAAAGATAAAGAGAAAAAGAGAGCATTGAAGCTCCAAGAGAAAAGAGATAAGAGAGAAGACTCCAAAAGAGAGTTAATAAGGATAAAAAAAGGTCATAAATATAGGAAAAAATAATAGGAAATTCCAAATATAGGTCTAATAGGTAAGGTTGATATACTTGTTAAGACAAATGTCTACATAGGCCTAGAAAACAAAGAAGAATGGAAAAGATTTATATAGAGAAAGAAGTGGCATCCATAAGAATAGAATTGGGTCAAGGTATAGAGAACATAAAGATCATGATACATATCATAATATAATAATAAATACAATGGAGTGGTTAGAATGTGATAATAAAGGTGAAGTGTCCACTAGAGTCACCTGTGAGAAAAAGAAGGCACAAGAAAGGTGTCTTGAAAAATGAGAAGAAGAAAGAAAAGGAAACCAAAATAGGCATGATAAGAGACATGTTTTCAAGTGAGAAATAATAAAGAGAGATAGATAAGAGGGTTCTCATTGAAGATAAAAATAATAATATAGAAGTGACAAGAAGAGCACACGAGGGTGAAGAAAAGAAGAGAAGATGTGAAATGTATATTCCAAGGACATTCAAAGAGACTATATGGTATTTCATTTTATATTAAAACATTTCTTTCAAGTTTGTGTTTGCATGTATGA
The DNA here is from genome assembly GCA_037957365.1 of Torreya grandis. NCBI lineage: Eukaryota > Viridiplantae > Streptophyta > Pinopsida > Cupressales > Taxaceae > Torreya > Torreya grandis. The sequence continues at coordinate 420,159 of JARHVA010007003.1, forward strand.
AGATAAGGTTGATGAAGGCCAAGCATCAGGCCTCAAATCTGATGAATAATATGGCCAAAAATGACACCCATTAAGTGGTAAGAGAATGATAAGGAAAAATAACCTTTTTAACAAGATAATATGATGAATATTGATAAAATTTAACATTTAGAAGATGATTAGAAAGAGTTCTATGATGTACTACCATGCATAGTAGCTGAAACAAAGGAGATGATGCATTAAGAAGATAAGAAGGTCACTAAAGAAGACATGAAGGTCATCCATGTAGATATGAATGAAGATAAGTGCTTGAAATATTTGACATTGGAAGTGAATGAATGTTTGTACATTAATTTTTATTCCATATATGAAGAAGGAAAAGCTAATATGTAGATTGAGGAAAAGAATGATAGATTTCATCCCTCATAGAGAGAATAAGGGCATGGATATGTATGGACTAAGTGGTGAAACAAATATTTGATGAGAATAATGATATGAACCTAAAAAAAATTTCAAAAAATGCAAAATCTTAAGTTAAAAACAAGAAAAAGTGTAGAAGTAAAGGACAAATGACAAAGTACATCAAGTTGGCATGGTAGAGAACAAAGGCATGAAGCATGTAAGAGATGAAATGAGGAAAAAGTGGAAACCAAATAATCAAGGCATAAAATGGGTGATAAAGTTTTTTTAAAGAGCATGATAAGATCATAATACAAGTCTACTCCAATAAATAATGGAGATTAAAGAATATGGAAAGCTCACAAAGCAAGCAAAAGAGATGGTGCATGCAAAACAAGCCAAGGAAGTGAAGGTACAACCATGTATACAAGAATATAAATGCATAAGATAAGATAATAATTTTAAATATTTATTTTCAAGTGTTGTATATGATGACATGTTTTAAATTTTCTCCAATGATGAAGACATTTTGTACATGGAAACAATTGCCTTGATGGATGAGTGTGTAGCAAAGTAAGTTGAGGAAGAACCTCAAAGAGTGCTTGAGAAGAAAGGTATTCAGAGTAAATATGATTATATGACTCTAAAAAATGAGGGATTACAAGGAAAATAAAAACAATAATCTTCACAAGACAATGAAGAATAATGTACACCAAGGTTTGATGAGTAATATGAAGAGATTGATGCACAAAAGTTGCAAGAAGAGTTGGATATGATATAGGACATGTTTATTCCATCCAAGAGACTTAAAATAGTTGAGGTAAAAATTATAATATTCAAATATCAATTCCAATACACACAAAGGCAATAGAAAAAAATAAAAGCACAAGAAGCTATGCAAACAAAGATGCAAGTAAGTAAGCTAGTTAGCAAGCAAATGGAGTATGACAAAGTGAAAAAGGTGAGATATTAATTTTGGAAAGATAATTATGAATTTAATTTTATAAAAAAGTTTATGGGAAGATAAAAATAGGACACATGATATTTTACTATTATGAGGATAAGTGGAACAATAAATTTCTCTTGTATAGTGAGCAAGCTGAGAGGAGAGAGCATCAAGGTGTGAAGAAGTTTGAAGAAGAGGCAAAAAAAGAGAATATAAATGAGAAAATAATATATTTGAGATGTATAAGAGTCTATTATAACCCAATAAATAATATACTATCAAGAATAAAGTAAAAACATGACTCAAGAGGTAAACATCAATTAAGAATAATGGAGAAGCAAGCTATCAAACAAGCACGAGGAAGAAGAGTGAATACAAATGGGTTACAACTGAGTATGAAATGATTAAAAATTAATTGGAAAATATGGATTATACTTAAAGGAAATACATTATTTATAACATATCATGGAGATAGAAGATGTATGGATAAGAAGGCTAGACAAAGCCAAGAGAAAGAAAAATAAGAGTTTGGCAAGGAAAAAGGAACTAGACAAGATGAACACTAGTCAATAAAATATGAAGGACCCTCAAAATATTGATTCAAATGCAAGAAATAAATAATTAGTCTAAATTTTTCTCCCTCCTAGGGAGTATGATGTAGGATCATCAATCAAAAGTTGTCAATTTTGTGTTTTGGGTCATTAGAGGTTAAAGGTTGGTCAATGTTAGGTGATAATGGGTGTCAAGAGACATTTTAAATTTTTATTGATGTATATTAAGTATTTTGGAATATTTAGGAGTCATATATGAGTTTTGAAGGTGTTTTGAATTTTTTCTCCAAAACCAAGAATTTGAAAATTCAAATATTTACAATGAGTCTAGAGTGATAAAAGCATGATACAAAGGTGGCCAAGAGATAATATTGGTACCAAGGGTCATAAAGCTTTATAATAGGTGTTATAAGTCATATATGCGTGTGTGCATGTGTGTGTGTGTGTGTGTGTGTGTGTGTGTGTGTGTGTGTGTGTGTGTGTGTGTGTGTGTGTGTGTGTGTGTGTGTGTGTGTGTGTGTGTGTGTGTGTGTGTGTGTGTGTGTGTGTGTGTGTGTGTGTGTGTGTGTGTGTGTGTGTGTGTGTGTGTGTGTGTGTGTGTGTGTGTGTGTGTGTGTGTGTGTGTGTGTGTGTGTGTGTGTGTGTGTGTGTTGTGTGTGTGTGTGTGTGTGTGTGTGATGGTCATAAAGTGGAAGTCATGTTTTGGTTTTGTAACCTTCACCCATTGTTGGATTTAATAACAAGAAGTTATTTTGTAACTAATCAAGAAAACCAATGTTTAAATGAAGAAAGAATTCATTATAGGAGGAGAGGTTGGTGTAAGTATAGAGAAGATACATCCAAGAGAGGATTAGGAGGGTTAGATAATGATAAATGGTAGAAAAACCTCATAATAAAGATGAAAACTCCTCTTAAGGATTGTATTTTGTAAAGCAAGATTGATCAATATGAATAAAAGAGAATTTTTTGTTTGATGGACTGAGTCTCTTTGAGGTATTAATGTGTTCTTGTCTTTGATATGGATTGAATAACTCTTTCATTATTATAGGACAAAAATTTGAATATAATATTATGGTCTAATGAGGAGAGAATTAACTTGTATTTGGAGTTGGGGAATATAAAGAGAATGTTTGAATAATAACCTTGGGTCTATAAGTAGTCCCTATAACCCTTTAAATGTTATTGGTGGCATTTGAGAGTGTATAACTATTGAGAAACAACTCAATATTACTAAGGTCTGTATATTATTTAGTGATTGAGAGAGCTCATAAATTAGATTTGGTAAATGGACATTAAGGGTTTCAATATCTTGAGTAATTATTTAATCTTGTTATTGATTCTAGAGGACTCTTTTATATAACCCTAATGGGGAATATGTAATATAGTTTTTGAATGCTCAATCCATTTGATATATCATACCTTGTTTTATTGTTGGAATCTTTGCATTGTCTTGTGTCAAGAAAGAGAGAGTTTTATATGAGATCAAGAGATTTATTTTATATTATTAAAATGTAAATAAGTTTAAGGATTGAAAAGTATGGAGATAAAGTCCAAAACCTAAGTTTGATTAAGATTGTTCAAAATATGTTTGAATCTTTCATATTTAGTGGAAAACCTATTATGGATAATCAACAGGTAGGTTCAATCCTTGATGAAGGAATGGACTTGTGATTAATTTATTTTTGTCATGAATAAAGGAAAGATTAAAATATTTTGTTAGAACTAGTCAAGCGAGTCCTGATTTGGAGGTAGTCTCCATATAGACCCTTATTTCCTATATATGCATTATTGTTTATGGTTGTGTGTACAAGACTATAGAGAAATTTATGAATACAATAATTATTTGGTATTTGTATTGTATTGATACATGTTAGAGTGATTCAATAATATTGATAACATACATTACTTATGTTGGAACATGGTCTAGTGTCAGTAAACTTTGTTATAGATCTATATGACACCTTTTCCCTACAAATTTATCCACAAATTTGATTATAAAATTGGAACAAAGAATTTTGATGTGATTTTAAATTATTTTAATAGATAATAAAGTTTAATAAATAACTTATGAAAGTGATTTTACTCTTTGATTCATTGTGAAACTCAATAAATCAATTTTTGAAGGATCTAGGCCTTGTGTAGACTAAGAAAACCCTAAGATTAGGGTTTGGTGGATTAAAATAGTTCCCACCATAAAAATTGGATTTAATTTTTTATTATTGATCCTTTAGACATGTGTGAATGGATTAAAGTGGATTTGGTTTGAAAGGGTATGGACAGGTATGGATTTGATAGTGGTGGTTGTGGAATAGGCCTAGTTTAGAGGTATTTTTCAAATAAAATGATAAAAAAGGAGAGTAAGGTATTATATCTTTGTGAGGAGTTTAAGGATGGTAAAGTATTTACTAATGTGTTTTTATATCTTTAGATAATATGACAGACTAATTAGTCAAAAGGAAAAGACTGAGAAGAAGGCTACAAGCTTTGGAAGGACCTAGTAAGCCTTGTGAGAAGAAATGAAGGGTAATTTGTGATCTAAAAAATGAAAGTGGATTGAATAAAGTATATATATATATATATATATATATATATATATATATATATATATATATATATATATTCCTATACTAGAGTAAGGTATTATATCTTTGTGAGGAGTTTAAGGATGGTATTGTATTTACTAATGTGTTTTTATATCTTTAGATAATATGACAAACTAATCAGTCAAAAGGAAAAGACTGAGAAGAAGGCTACAAGCTTTGGAAGGACCTAGTAATCCTTGTGAGAATAAATTAAGGGTAATTTGTGATCTAAAAAATGAAAGTGGATTGAATAAATTATGTATTATATATATATATATATATATATATATATATATATGTATATATATATATTCCTATACTATTTATGGAAAATTATTTACCTCTTTATATCTACATCAAAGATTGACACTTATGACCAAAGAAGAGTACCCAGTGTAATCTATTGAAGAGGTAGAGGAGAAATTTGTTAAGTGAATTAATTTGATTTAAGGAAATAATTAGTTTTACTATCATTAACAATAAGTAAATTTCACAAATAAGTTGTTTTATTGTATGAGAAATAAGTACATGCTCAATAAATCTATTAAGTCCAAGGACTAAGGAATAAGCTAGTGTGATCAAGACAAGCATAACCAAATAAAGTGACCATTTGGGTTTATCATTAGAATATGTGGATTCATGAGTCTTAGCCCCATATCTATACATAAATTTACATATATGATTCAAGTATGTATACAAGATTCTTGTCTTAGTCATGTAAGATACAATTTCCCTACCATTATAAGTTACAAACACTATACCAATGGGTTTATTATTCCAAAATCATATCAAATACATACAAAATATGATATAAACATAAATATACTAAATTATTTATTTAAAAATTTATACCTTTATTTTCAAACATGGACATACAGTCATGTTTCAAACAGAACATAGTAACATAGGGGACAGAGGGATCTAGTGATCAACTAAAAAAAATTATTGAGTTTCTTGGAGTTTTAAAAATCACCTTAGAATAAATACAATATTTTTTTGTCCTCATACAACCTCATACCTAATATAAACTTTATCTAACTCATAAGACCATACCATCTCTCTTTTTCATGCATTTTTTTATATTCTTGTTAGTTACTTATTTGAGGGTAGTTATAAATTAGTTGCCTCATTAAATTACATTTAATTTACATGTTACCACATTTAGGAATCCATATTAAGACACTTAGAACCTAAAGTTACCACTACAAATTTTTTTGATATTTAAAACACACACCAAAAACATTTTAGGACTCAAAACATAGTTATGAGTTTAAATTTCAAAATCCCACTTTTGGTGGGAAAAGACTATATGGATTCAAATTTGAATTTTAAGACTGCCTAGGGATTCTAACCACTACAAACACACACCAAATGAATTTTATAAAATAAGACAAATAAAAATGGATAGAAATTAATAAGCCCCTACATCATACTACCAAAGGGAAATAAAACTTTCCCTGAATGTTATAACCAATCTTGTTTTGATTTACTTCATAGTTTCTTTCCTTATTTATGAATTTTGGTCTTCATTTCATGGCCTCCTAGATCCCAAATCCTACTTTAGAAATGCAATCCTCCTTGTCTCTTTACTATTGTTACAACTAGTCTCTCATGTATATGCACATGTTCTCCTAATCCACACTTGTATTTCTACCTTCCACTTGCTATCTTCATCCAAGATATACCTAAAATGAATAAAAAATCATTAAAAAAACATGTGTCTCCTCAATCCTTTGAGGCATACTCCAAATCTTCTCTTTACTTGTATTTTTTCCTTGATGCCAAGCACCTTCATGTGCCCTATACAATTCATTTTTCCTCTTTGAATTAGCCACCAACTATTTTTGTTTTTCTCCTTGTATGGTTTCTCCTTCATTTACAACCTATACTTCAACATTAGCACCTATAACTTCATCATGTAGAGTGTCTTCTTGTACTTGACTTATCTTTGCCTTCATGAGTGCTCTTATCTTAGTAATAACTATTGTATACCATAGGTCTATGTTCTCATTTATCACTTCCTTCACCATCTCTTTGTACATTTGATGAGGATCAAAGTTATGTTCTTTCTTCAAGACTTCATAAACACTAGAATAATCCTCATACCTTTTCTTGTTCTATTATCCCATTGTTTTTTTGTCTTCATTTGCATCCTCTTGAGTGATTCATGCTTCATACTATCTTGACTCATATATGGCTGACCTATTTTTTCTTATTCTAACATTAAGACACTATCTTGAACCTCTCATTCCTCTTAGTTCCTCTTAAACATCACTTAATCGCTTCTTCTTCTTCTTTCTTGAGCCCATGAATTGGCCCAAATAACACACCTAATTTATCTACTCTCATACCTACATACACACATGCCAAAGCATCATTAATTTGAAATTTATGAGGCTTTTTTTCCCCCTTATTTATTTTATTAGGTTGCTTATTCAATTATTTTAACTATCTCCTCACTTTACTCACTTTTACTTGATTTTTATTATTCATCACCATGTCCTTGAGAGGGAATCTCACTCTTGTTCTAATATAAATTTAAAAATTTGGTCCAAGTTATTCTAAATCTTGATCTAACTCTACCAATATTGCTTTAACTCAATAATCTCCTTCTTATCAACTTCCTCTTTCTTTACTTCCTTTTGGCAACCTTCTTAATTAAATCCCTTCATCTCTCTTCTTAGTATCTTCACACACTCTCTCTAGGTCTCACCTTGACCTATTTATTCTTCTTTACAAGATTAACTACTTGTCTCCTTGACCTCGCTTGGTCTCTCTCTTCTATCTTCAAGATCTCCTTGAGATTAATCCTTGTGAGCTTTCACTATCTCTATTATTTATCTTTCCAAACCTCTATTTCTTAAGGGATTAACCACACAATCTGAATTTTATACCTCTCTCTCATATATCTACAACTTTATTTATCACCCTCATAACAACCTTAAACATTTCTTTAATCAAATGATCAAATGCACAATTTAAAACAAAACAAATTTTTACCTTGCTTTACTTGCAATCCTTCTTATCCTCATCCAAGGAACTTCTCTCTATGATAACAAATGATTCATATGTATATATTTACCTTGTCAAATATGAATAAAAACATAATCTTACACACTTGACTCTACCATTTTCACCTATCTTTGTTCGCATTGGTCTAGTCTCTTGATCATGGAATTCAATATTGCAATCACTTGGTACTTCTTGAGTATTAGACTCTTCCAAAATTTGTTTCCTTCTTAATAAATTTTCATATTCTTACTTCACTAATATTCTCTCAATTTCCTCCTCACTACCTATTCCATCAATTCCATTTACATTTGTCTCCTTATTAACTTTCACACTTGTCTTGTTTTACTAAGCTCATTCTTGGACAAGGACTCTTTGATCACATGGATCCACACTTGACTCTAGTTTCCTCTAATATCATGATGTTTCTTAACATAAATATCATGATCATAACATTCATTTTAGTCACTTTATCCATCTCACAAAGCCCCTCAATGCATCTTTCACCTTATTCACCACTTCTTCCACCTTGATAGGGTCCTTTATATCCCTTTTTTACTCATTTTATCCTTGTATTGATAATTAAAATGGAATATTTTTAAAATAAATAATTTTTAAATCACCATATATTCTATACAAACCTTACACAAAGTTTCATGCTTGAACTCTTCCATTATACCACTTTTCAAGGCACCCTTTAGGTTCTATTAGGCCTAATTAGGTCTTTATTACTTTTTAAAACATATAGTCATTTATAGACCATGCCTAGTGGTTTGTACACACCTAAAAATACCAAAATATATTAAAATACATTGATTCCCAACTGAAAAACAAAAACCATAATTTTTTAATGGTGGAATCTCCAAATATTCACATTTTTATGTGAAAATCAAGCATAGGGTTTAGGATAGTTTGTAGACACTCGAGATTAGTTATTTTCACTCCAAATCATTTATTTATTTTTTAAAATAACTAAAACATAATAATATGGTCTACCTAATCTAATTATACCTATTCCAAGCTTTATATTCTCTTTCTCAATCCCTAATCACATTCTAATTAAGGATTCTACAATTTTCTACCAATACGGTATACTTGTATAAAATAAAATAGGGTTAAATGAACATTTTAGTTACCTAAAGTTTTCAAACACTATTTAAAGAGTATTAACCATAATTTTATCCCTATAAAACATATCCATAATTCCACATTATATTTTTATACACCAATTTGTTATTCAAGTCTCATACACAGATTTATTAGACTATCACTTGTGGATAGGTCATACACAAAGTTTTAACTTTAAATATTATTATATTATAAAAATAATTAGAAATATATGTATTAAGACATCACAAAAAGGTGTTTCTACTCTTTTAATTCTTCTTCACATGATCAATACTTGGCATATGTAGATTCCTTCTTCATTGCCCTGTAGGCTTTAATGAATGCATACAAGTTTCTTGTCTCAATTCTATAAGATATAATTTACCTACCATTACAAGTTAAAAATATTGTACCAATGGATTTAAGATTCCAAAATAATATAAAACACATTAAAAATATGATATCAACATAAATATACAAAATTATGTATTTCAAACCTACTACCTTTCTTTGCAAACAACGACATACAATCCTGTTTCAAATAGAACTTAGTAACACAAGGGGAAAAGAGAGTTAGAGATCAAATAAGAAATTTTATTAAGTTTATTGGAGTTTTTACAAGCACATTAGAATCCATCCAATTTTTTTTTTCCTCCTACACCATTATGCTTCCTCTCAACTTTCTCTAACTCCTAAGATCATACCATCTCTCTTTTTCATGCATTCTTTTTTTATATCCTTGTTAGTTACTTGTTTGATGGTAGTTAAAAATTAGTTTACTCATAAAATTAAATTTCATTTACATGTGACAAACTTTATGACTCCCTCTTAAGACACTTATAACCTAAATTTACTAATACAAACATTTATTGACATTTATAACTCACACCAAAACCATTTTAGGACTTAAAACATAGTTATAAGTTTAAATTTCAAAATCCCACTTTTGGTGGGAAAACACTATATGGATTAAAATTTTAATTTTAAGACAACTTAGGGACTCTAACCACTAAAAAAACACTCTAAATGACTCTTATCAATTAATAAAACTCAAAATGAAGAGAAATGAATATGCACCTACATCATACTACCAAGGGGAGAATAAAACTTTCCTTGAAAGTTATAACCAATCTTGATTTCCTGTAATTCATATATGTTTTCCTTCTTTATAGATTATGATATTAATTTTATGGCCTCTTATATCCCAAGTCCTACATGATAAATGTAATCCTCCTTATCTCTTGACTACTACTACAACTAGTCTTGCATGCATATGCACATGTTCTCTTGATCCACACTTTTATTCCTTCCTTCCTCTTGCTATCATCATCCAAGATATACCTATTACTTAAAATTAATAACAAATCATTAAATAAAACATGTGTCTCCTCATGACTTTGAGGCATACTCCAACTCTTATCTTTGCTTGAATGTTGTCCTTGCTACCAGTACCTTCATGTGCCCTATACGGTTCATTTTTCCTCTTTGCATCAGCCACAAACTCTTATTTTTCTTCTCCTTGTATTGTTTCTCTTTCATTTATAACCTATATTTCAACCTTATCACCTAAAAATTAATCATGTAGAGTGTATTATTATACTTTACTTATCCTTTCCTTGATGAGTGCTCTTTTCTTAATAACCACTATTATATTCCATAGGTTTATGTTCTCCTTTGTCACTTCATTCACCATCTCTTTGTATATTTTATGAGGATAAAAGTTATGTCTTTTATTCAAGAATTCATACACACTAGAATAATCCTCATACCTTTGCTTTTTCTATGATCCCATTGCTTATTTGTCTTCATTTTTATCATTTTGAGTGAGGATCAATTCATGCTTCATAATATATTCCCTCATAGATGGTTGACCTACCTATTCTTATTCTAACATTAAGACCCTATCTTGAGCCCCTACTTCCTCTTGGTTCCTCTTTCACACCACTTGGTCAAATGCTTCCTCTTCTTATTTATTGAGCTCATGCATTGGCCCAATTAAATCACCTCATTCATCCACTCTCATACTTGCATACACATATTGCAAAGCATCATAAATTTGAAATTTATGAGGCTTGTTTTCCCCCTTCTATATTATCTTAGGCTATTTGTTTAATTCTTTCAACTGTTTCTTCACTTTGCTCACTTCTACTTGATTTTTATTCTTCATCACCATGTCCTTCAGAGACAATCTCACTCTTATTCTAATCTCAATTGAAAACTTTGGTGTAACCTCTTCTAAAGCTCACTCTAACTCTACCAATATTACCTTCAACTCATCAATTTCCCTTTTATCAGCTTATTCTTTCTTTACTTCCTTGTGGTAACCTTATTTATTCAATCCCTTCATCTTTCTTATAACTCTCTTCAATCTATTCACACTCTCTCTCTAGGTCTCACCTTGACCTATCTCTTCTTTTTAAAAATCTTAACTACTTGTCTCATTGACCTCACTTGGTCTCTCTATTCTATCTTCAATCTCTCTTTGATCTTCCTCCTTTTGAGCTTTCATTAGCTCTCTTCTTTCTCTTTCTAAGCCTATATGGATTAAGGGATTTACCATATAATCTAACTTTTCTACCTCTCTCTTATATACCTATAACTTTATTTAGAAACCTCATAATATTCTTTAACATTTCTTCAATGAACTGATCAAATGCATAAAATGTAAACAAAATAAATTTGTACCTTTATTTGCTTACAATCCTTCTTATCCTCTTCCAAGGAAATTCCCACTCTAATAAAAAATGATGTAGAGGTCTATATTGACCTTTTAAATTATGGATATAAACACAATATTACACATGTACCTCTACCATTTTTACCTATCTCTAATCACATTGGTCTAGTCTTCTTAATCTTGGAATTCAAGATTGTAATCACTTGATACTTCTTGGGTATTAGACTATTCCAAACTTTGTTTCCTTCTTGACAAATTTTCATCTTAGTCCTTCATCAATATTGTATCAATTTATTATTCACTACATATTCCATCAATTCCATTCACATTTGTCTCCTTCTTATTAACTTTCACACTTATCTTGTTTTACTAGGCTCATTCTTGGATAAGTACTCTTTGATCACTTAGATCCACACTTGACTATAGTTTCCTATAACCCCATGAATTTTCATGACATAAATATAATTATCATACCATTATTTTTAGTATCTTTATCCATCTCATAAATCCCCTATATGCATCTTTCACTTTATTCACAACTTCTTCCACCGTTACAGGTCCCTTGTAGCTCCTTTTTTACTCATTTTCTCATTATATGGATACGTAAAATGGAATATTGGGAGACTAAATAATTTTTATATCACCCTATATCTTGTACCAACCTTCCAATAATTTTCATTTTATAAATCCTCCATCAGACCACTTTTTAAGGCACCTTTTAAGCTTTGCTAGGCCCAATTAGGTCTCTGACATTTTTTAAACACAGTCATTTATAGACTATACCCAAGGGTCCATATACACATTAAACCAAAAAAATATCTTAAAATATATTTATTACCAACTAATATCTAAAAATAATATTTTTTATATGGTGGAATCTCCAAATATTCATGTTTTTTGTGTGGAAACCCTAGCACAGGGTGTAGGATAGTCTATAGACACCTGAGATGGGTTATTTTTACTCCTAACACATTCTATATTATTTAAAATCACTTTAATACCATAATAGGGTCTACCTAACCTAATTACACCTATTCCAATCTTTATATTCTCTTACTCAATCACTAATTACATTCTGATTAAGGATTCTACATTTTTCTACCAATATAGTCTACTTGTATAAAATAAAACATGGTTAAAAGAACATTTTAGTTACCTTAATTTTTCAAAAACTATTTCAAGATTATACACCATCATTTTTTCCCTCTACACTATATCTAAACTTACACATTCTATGTTCGTACGTACACCCAATTTGTCATTCAAGTCTCATACATAGATTTATTAGATTGCCAATTTTGGATAGGGCATACACATACTTTCAACTTGAGACCTTATTATATTATTAAAAAACTCAAACATATCTATATTAATACATAACATAAATTTATTTATACTCCTATAATTATTCTTTAGATTCTCAATACTTGGTATAGGTATATTCCTTCTTCATTTCCTTGTAGGCTTCAATGAACATATACAAGTTTCTTGTCTCAATCCTATAAGATATAATTTAACTACCATTCCAAGATATAAACATTATACCACTGGATTTAAGATTAAAAAATAATATCAAATACATTCAAAAGATGAGATCAACATAAATATACAAAAGTGTGAATTTCAAACCTACTACATTTCTTTGCAAACATGGACATATAGTCATGTTTCAAACATAACTTAGTAACACAGGGGACAAAGAGAGTTAAATATTAACTAAGAAATTTTATTGATTTTCTTAGATTTTTTACAATCACCTTAGAATCCATCCAATATATTTTGGTCCTCATCTACCCTTATACCTCCTCTCAACTTTCTCTAACTCCTAAGATCTTACCATCTTTCTTTTTCATGAATTCTTTTTTTTTTATCCATTATAGTTACTTATTTGAGGGAAGTTACAAATCAATTGCCTCATGAAATTAAATTTCATTTACATGTGACCACCTTTAGGACTCCCTCGTAAGACACTTACAACCTAATGTGCCTACTACAAACATTTTTTGACATTTACAACTCACACAAAAACCATTCTAAGACTCCAAACATAGTTATAAGCTTAATTTTCAAAATCCCACTTTTGGCAAGAAAACACTATATGGATTTAAATTTGAATTTTAGACCACATAGGAACTTGAACCACCACAAACACACTCCAAAAAATACTTATTAACTAAGACAACTCAAAATGGAGAGAAATGAATATTCCCTTACATCATCAAGTCTTAAAAAAATCTCTAAGAGGGTGATTTAGGTAGTCTACATCAGGGCTATAAACACCTAAATGGAAATAGAGTAAGGAATATATTGGATCCAAATGTATCTATATTATGGATATAAGTTCCTAGATAGAAACAAATAAATTCCCAAGCCTTGATTTTTAAATCCGTATCATATTAAAAAATGAGAAGAATATAATGATCTTTAGCCACTCTTATTGAAGTGATTAATCCCAAGATAAATATAAAATTTGTGTGGCAAGGTATTGAATCATTTCAAACATGTGGGTGACTCTTTATTGGTTTCCAAATATTAGTATGTCACTTAATAATACTAAATATTAATTTTAGTTTAAAAAAAAAAATGAAATTCTTATCCTTCATGATAGGCTTATTTTCAAAGTTCAACTTTTTAGGTTCTAACACCTAATAGTGTTCCTTAAAGAAGTTTTTTTTTTTTTTTTAAATTATTAATAAACCCCCATTAATGCTTCTGATATAGACCCACATATATAATAATATAGTTTGAAAAGTACTTAGGATATTATTAATATTAGTATTAAAAAAGTTTGGTTGTCATTATCCAATGATCTTTTCCATTTTAAAGTTTATTTTAATGCATACTAACATAGTGTCTTCCAAAAAAAAATTGAGTATGATGTATGTGTGATAATTAGGTTTTCAAATACTTATTTTGGAAACGTTTTTTTCCATAGTTCACTATATTTTTATGCATTATGGCATTATTTCACTATAATAATTTCATGGCCTTTATAACAGACATGTTTTTTTTTTTTTTTTGGCATGGTTTGTAATGTTTTTTTATTACTTTACTTGGCCAAATATATTTTAGACACTAACTTATTTTCTATTGGCATGAATGTTTTTTAATAACTACATATATTCAAAATTACACACACTAAAATTTGAAATTACATAATCAAAAACTTATCAAAGCATGCCAAGTGTTAAAATTTTATTTTGTATGCATCTCACAATACTTGCACCACCTTGTGATTTTTTTTCAACTACATGAATGAAATATATTTGGAAAGAAACACGTATCATGTTCATAATGATAAATTATACCACCTCACATATTTGCATCCTCATATCTCTCAACCTTCACATTAGAATCATTAAAGCTCCAAGAATTTAAGTTATTAGTATAGTGCCACTTGTCACATCTATAACATCCATAACCTCACAACATCAAGTTTCACATATCATTTAATGAAAATTAGTTAAACCAAATTCTAAGAATTTATTAATAAAGAGCCAACCAAAATGCACCACATGTCATATTTTCATAGAATTTATACCACACATAGCCTTTACATTCAAAATAACCATGAGGAGGAGAAAAAATTGTGTGACCATGAGTAAATAATAATCTCAAAGACTTAAAAAGTCCCTAGATTATGTGAAAGTGAAAACTAAAAATATGATGTAACATGTATAGTTTGAAGGACATTATAGTAGTACATATATATTAGATAACCAAAAGACTCTGAACCAATTATAGAATGATACATGGCTTACACAAAATCTCCTACACTTTGATCGAACACAAAATAGATTCACATGGCAAGTGAGAAGCAATACAAAGCTTATACAAGCTATGTGATCAAGATGTGTAGACTATTCAAGTTCATCTTTGTATAAATACATGAACCAAAGAAAAAATAAAAACATAAAGGAAAAAAATAAAATGTAAAATGTCACATTTTGAAATTAATACACATAAACAGGAAAATTTAGTTTATCATCATGAGATTTTGAGGTGAGAACTATAAAATGGTTATTTATAAGTTTAGATTACACATTCAAAAGAGATCATTAGAGACTAAATTAATTCTATAGAGCATATATAAATTATTAGAACTAAATTAATCATTTTGAAAATAAATTTAAACATGAATATTTGTTTAAAATCTTCAACAAATAATAATGGTTTCCTATATTTTATCTTTCAATACACCACAAGTGCTAAAAAATAGCATGTTTTTTTGGATGCATTAGGCCTAGGTTTTAAGTATTATAATGTAATTTATGACAAAATTAAAATAATGGTGCATACGATAAGAATAAATCCATTCCTCTACAAATTAAAACTATTTCGGATGTTCTCATGGCTCTATAGAAGGTAGGAATTCATTGGGTAGTATAAAAGGTGAGGTATTTCCTCTAAAATCCTCTTCTATAATGTGTTTTATAAAACTATATCCCTAGATGATATGATAATATCTATGAATAAGAATAACTAAATTTCATTCCTATATGGCATGACAATATATGGATACTACCAATTACCTCAACCTATAATAGTGTATAATCATTCAGTTGTGTTAGATTAGATTGATAACCATAATCTAAGATAAATTATCAAAGATTGGTATGAATACCCTAGCCTTTGGTTCAATAGGGATGATGTTGAAAAAAATCCAATCAGGTTATTAAACCTCAATGATTGAATCGATATGGCATTCATGAAATTATTTTATGGGGAAGTTGATATTTCTCATGTCATTAAGCTATTATTTCCCTTGTTATCAATAATCACCAACTACAAATAATTCCCAATAATAGTAAATAAAAATTCATTAA
Organism: Torreya grandis; assembly: GCA_037957365.1. Taxonomy (NCBI): domain Eukaryota; kingdom Viridiplantae; phylum Streptophyta; class Pinopsida; order Cupressales; family Taxaceae; genus Torreya; species Torreya grandis. The sequence goes on from JARHVA010007003.1 coordinate 436,235, forward strand.
ATTTGATGAAACAAATCATGTGAGTTACAAATGGAAGAAAATTATTTATGACTTCCTATTTATTTGATGATTCATATACCATAGTTATCTTCAACAAGATTTAATGTTAGAATCCTACCTCAAGAAAAGGCTTCCACTTCAAAATTTCAAAATTATATGCAAATAAGTTTAGGAAATTTATCGATAAAATATATGATTATTTTTATCCACTAGTGTATCAAGAAATCAATGAAATACTAATCTAAAGTATTTTTAAAGAAATCATAAAATCAATAAAGAGCATGGGAGCTTATTAGTACTACTTAGATTACACTATGATCATAATTAAATGAGTTTTAATATTTCTTCTTAAGCTTCCTAAATATGTTATTATCAAACTAGTAGAGAAGGATGTTGCCTACTAAATTATCCATTAATTTGGTGGAGTATGTAAGGAAAATATTCACACTCCATGGCCCCCAATGCCATATAGAGTGAGAAGGAATGTTTACAAGATATGTCTTGCATGAAATAGTTTGACATTAACTTGTGTCAAATTTTTGTTATGTAGATGATAAATTATTTACAATAATGGTTCGATGATATGATTATAGTCCTTAATTCTATTAATAATTACACAAACATTACATTGGACTTATTTCAATAATCCAACTTACTTTTACTATTTTATCTAGAACATAATCTTTTATCACTTACAAATTTCACACCTAAATTAGTTTGATTTATAACATATTTCAAAGGGAAGGTTTTTTAATCCAAATGTATAGGAATATCTGAGGTAATTGAATTGGTTAGCTACAATAAATACAAAATATAACATACCATCAAAATTAAAGGAACTATTAACACCTTGTTGGAAAGACATGTAGCATTAATGGCCAAAAGAGACCCCACATTATGAAATCCAATTATAAATTAGAATATAATAAATGTAGGCTATTAAGCATGTATAGTTTATTTTCAAATTTTAAATGCCAATTATTCAAAATCTACATAAAATTATAAGTAATATGGGAAAAAGAATATATTTTTGGTAGTGTATTACTTTTAAAAAGCATAGTTTTGCATTTGGTCTAAGTTTAGAGGATTTGTTTTATATTTTTGATGTGGCTTTACTTCTCTATTTGGAAGTTCCAATCCAAACCTATGTATACACATTATATTTACCTCTCAAATGCAAGAATAGTTTTTTCAATAGAATCTATAAATTATTCATAAATTTTAGTGAGTTTGTTATGTATTTTTATTCTCTCAATTTATGAGTAATGCATGAGAAGTTAGACTAAGTGTATTAGTATATAATTTTTTCATATGTGAATTTAAAGTTAGTGAAATTGAGTGAAAATTAGTTTGGTTTTTATTTTGGCTAAATTGTTTATAAAAATATTGGTTTGTGAATAAATGTTCTTAGTAAATATACCATCAATAAAAATTTGTCAAGTGAAACTCACAAGTAATATTTTCAATATAATTCCCTTAGAATCCTCATTGTGTTCATATAAATAAAAGTAATAACTATAATTAAGTGAAAATTAATCTAAAATCACAAAATGAATTTTATAAATTAATTAGTTTAAATAAGATATCTCTTCCTAACGTAGGAAAATTGTTTTCTACCTTACCCTTCTCTCATTTTATGTTTCTTTCAATCAAAATATCTTTGTATAATAACATCATTGTGAAATTCCATCTTATGATAGTTTTTCTAAATGTTGGTTAAGGATAATTGACTATTAAGAATCACCATTATAATTAATAGTGATTCACTTGACATCTAATCCACCATCTGTTTATTTATAAAACTATCATACATATCTTAGAAAAATCTATGTAAAATACACTGATAGATATAATTATTGAAGTACTCATAATTCAATACAATATAAGTGCCTCAAAAATGATATCTCTCAATATATTTTACATAGATTTATCTAAGATATGTATGTTATTTATTCTATACTATGATTTTAAGCTAAAAGTCACATATTAAGGAATATCTATTCTATTAAAATCATCTAGGCATGCTACTAACTAATTAAAAAATAATAATACTATTAAAATTATATAAAAAATATAATATAATTTATAATATTTTAATAATATTATATAAATTGAATCTATTTTTGGTAAACATTTTATGAGCCAAATAATTTTAATAATAATAATTATTATTATTTTATATTGTGATCTTAAAATTATCTAAGGTATGTTACTAATTAATTAAAAATAATAATACTATTAAATTATATAATATAATTTATAATTTTAGGGTAATAATCTATAGATTAATAATATATAGGGTAAATAATTATTATAAGGTAAATTATTTTCCCTTAAATTCATTATAGGGTAATAATTTATAGGGGAAATGTGATAAATCTTAGGATAGATTATTTACTCTATAATAATTTAAGGTTAAAGATTTATGTAAATTATTATGATATTTTAATTTTAATTACAGTAATGAAAATTGAAATAAGTAGATTTTGTATAGCAATAAAAACTAAAATATATATGACTCTTGTATACATACTAGAAATACCCAAAATTTCAATTAAAAACTCAAATTTTTTTACTCTTATTTATTGTGCCCTACTCTTACCTTGCACTCTAAGGATTTTATTTTATCTTCTGTGTGTGTGTGTGTGTGTGTGTGTGTGTGTGTGTGTGTGTGTGTGTGTGTGTAATTTCATTTTTTAAAATGATACATCAATTAATATTCCTCAAAATATCATCTTCTAATTAATTATTAATTACACTTTTCCACACCTCCCCATGTTAATTTTTTTTATTAAGTTAGTTTTCAACTAATTAATTGCCAACCAACTCATGCCATTACACCCTTTCACCTCCCCCCAAATGCCATTGTAGGGGAAAACTATTGGTTTAATTAAATATCTGTAACTTATGCCTTGTGTTAGACCCTTTAATCCTAAAATGAGAGGGAATTTTCCCATCAACCTAATGGGTGATTGGGTTAGAAATCTACATAAGTATAATGAATAATAATACCCCAAATCCCAAAATAAAAAAGAGAAATCCATTTTTCAAAGTCACAATATGGTGAGGGTGTAACATTATAGAAGAGAATGTTTTTTAAACATTATGAATGATAGAAAAACATGCATAATGGTGGGTTATCCATTAGAAAAAATTAAAAAAATCAACTAATTTAACTCTATTAAATGTTATATAATTAATACATTTTTAAAGCATACCATTTCCCTACATGTATCTAAAAATGATATTAAATAAAAGATATTTAAAATGTCCATGATTTTTTTAATAATGTAATAAATAATTTTTATTCATTTCCTAATAAAATTATTATTTATTTTCTTGAACAAGCAAGGCACTACAAAATTATAAGAGAAGTTGAGATGAGGTAAGTTTCTCCACAAATTTATCTATTGGATGGAGAATACATATAAAATTCACTACATAGATAAATGGAATCATTGATAATTTCACTTATACAAGTAAATAAAATAAAACATTCATTATTTCATTACATATTCCATTTATTTCTAGATCCTAAAAATATGTTCAAGTGACACAATAGACCTAGAATAGGAAATAATAACCATGATAAATAAATAAGAGTATATTAGGTGAGATAAAGGAAATAATTAAACTATAAATAAACATATGTATTATGATAGAAACACCTTAACATAAATATAATTACTATTGAGAAGGAATAACATATAGTTCCATTCAAAGTGATCTCTAACAATGAGAATAACATTAACTTCTATTTCCTTTAAAATTTCATATGAATGTAAACTTTAAAAAAATACTTTAAAATAAATATATGAAAAATATCAAATAATGTTTGGATTTTAATTTAAATAAACATTTTATAATCTATAACTTTATAATATTTATACTTTGAACCTTGCAATTTAAATCAATGATAGTAAACCCTATGTTTTATACAATTTTTTTTTTTAATTTGAAAAAAAAAATAATTGATGCTAGTAAAAAAATTATATATTATATTATATTTAAATTAAGAATTGTGATTTACATATAAGTTATTTTACTCAATGAATTATATTAAAGATAACCATTTTTTTCAAATTAAAAAAATAATTACCCTCATACGATCACTTGATAATGTAGGATAAGTTTTTAAAAAAATTGAAAATAATTATCCTAAATGTTATATATATATATATATATAAATATATAAATATATATCCCTACATGGTCAAATAACTACTTAACAATGTGGGCCAAAATATTTAAATTATAATATCTTTTAAAAAAAATTATTTATCAAAATAATTAAATATTTTTTTATTATATTTTTAGTAAAACATTAAATATTATTCAAAATTATCAAAAAAGATAAAACATTAGCTTACATGTTCAAATAATTGGTTGACCATGTAGGCCCTAAATTTTCTAAAAATAAATCAAATATTTTTATAAATATTTAATATTATTTTCAAAAATAATTTCCAAATTTTTTTAAAATAACTTTAAATACTATTTGAAAAATATTTAATTATTTTGACCAATATTTTAAAAAAAATTCATCACAAAAAATGGAAACAATCTCTAAAAATAATTATAAAATAACATTATATTATTATCAAAAGGAATAAAATTTTGGCCTACATGGTCAAGTGGCCAATTCATCATGTAGGCAAAAAAAATTCTAAACAAACTTATATTTTTTTCCTGCATGAGCTTGACCATATAAGCCAAAATTTTAAAAAAAAAAACTAATTTAATTTTTTCCACATGGTATGATATAAAACTGTCATGTGGAAAAAGGTTTTTTTTTTAAAAGAGGAACTCTACATTATTTTCAACTAGATGTTAAATTTGGCATAGATAAAAACATTCAATTTTTATAGTTATGAGGGGTTAAATATGAGAGGAAATTTCATAAATACAATACAATCATAATTTACACTCCCAGATTTTACATATTTTTAAATACGAGTAATACACACAATATAAATTGATTCAAATCTAGCATGAATGGTGTCCACGTGAATATGATTAAATTTTTACTATATTTTAAGGCTATAAAATGTCTCTGGGACACTATAAAATGTAAACTCTTGGATTTAATCCATGTTATTTAAATTTTTAAAAGAGTTCCAAATCTTTGTCATCATCATTTTGGGGAGTATATTAATAAATAATCACAATCTATAATATCAAATATTACATGATAATTTTAGTAAACACATTATTTGTATCATCCATATTATATAGGTTATAATAATATTATAAATGTCATTCCCACAAAATGAATTGATTGAAATCTAGTTTTAATGATAATAATGTGAATATTTTTGCTTTGTTCCATAGAGAATAAGTTGTTATATGCATTGAAAATAGTAGCAAAGGTGAAATCATATAACTTCACATCTTCTATCTTCATTTTCATAAATAATTACAAAACATTATTAATTTTCCCATTCTAAGCATACCCTACTATAATTTCATTCCATGACACTATGTGCCATCTATGCATTCAGTTGAAAATATAAACATCATTAATCATTTGTGATAGCTAAAAGTTATTGAAAGTATATTATATTGAATTGTTCATACTCGATGCATATTTTTGGCATGTTATGTAAATGATAGATAATTAAATATATATTTGTATAAGATCTTAGTGTATTAAATCCCCAGTAATCTTAAGCAAATTTAAGTATGAAATCACTAAAATCATTATCCCTTAAAAAAATTAATATTAAAACCTTCCTTTTTTCTTCCTCATTAGTGGTTTTGCTAACTTTTAGGAACCTAAATTAACAACCACCATCACCTTGTTTTTCTTCTTTTAGTTTTTTCTCAAATGGTATCATTCTTTTAATAAACCACCTACTTTATTCATGGTACATGGTAATATAGCTTATGTTCATTAATGCTTTATTTTATATAAATCAAATACTCTCTTCAAGTTATGATATTTCATATATTATTTTTTAATTTATATTTATTTTGGATAAATCACCAAAATTGTCCATGGTAGGACTATGTATTAGGTCATATAGGACTATGTAGCATTATAAGTGTTATCACAATTGAATTTACAAATACCAAAAAATATATGTAGAAATTTCAACAAAAATGGATTAAATGGAAGTATCTTTGTTGGATTTCATTCTTAAAAATGATCCATCATTGAAAATTATGATAATGTTTCTACCTTACTACCCGTAAAATATTCATAAATCATATCTTTTACAAGTCAAGTGTTCTATTTAAATAGAGTGTCTTTAGGCAAAAAGCTAAGACTATTGATTTAAAATGAAATGATTTATGACATTTGTATGTAAATTATAAGTAAGAGGAAGGTAAAGAGTCTTTATACAAATAAATTATTAAAAAACCTATATAAAAAGCACAAGGACTATAAATTTTATCAATATATGATTTCAACCAATGCTATCATATTTTTGTTCATTGTACTTATTAGTATTATGGTGATAGCTTTGTTTGATATTTAAGCCTCTTTAAATTAAAGTTTTTAAACTTTATTGGCATAGAACATTCCACTTTCCCATTTGTGGGATTTAAAAAAAATCAATTGACTTATAAATTTAAATCCACACCATAACACCAAACAATTTATGTATTATATTTTATCACAGCGTTTTTTAATAAAAGGTTTTAAATCTTGCTTAGTATAGAACATGTCAATTCACAATTTGTGGGATTTGAACATGAATCAAATTAACATGGTCTTCCCTATATAAACATTAATTTTATGCCCAATATGACATGAAATATAAAGTGCATGAGATAAAACAAGATGTGAACATGAAAAAACTATGATGGAAGAAATTTAATCATGGGAAAAATATCTAGGAATAAATTTTTACAATATAAGAGAAAGATCTATTATTTATATAAAATCATGTGTGGAGTATTGAAATGATGAATATGTTATACAACCATAAAATTAAAGAATTATATTTTAGATCAATAATTCTTTTCTAATAAAATAAATTATTTTTAATAAATTATTAAAATATTCATCAAATAAATATATGAAAATCATAATTTCTATGCTAATGATACTCTATTTGAGAAAGGCAATAATAAATTTAAAAAACTAAGTTTCTTACCAATCACCTTGTATTTATGTTTTGTTATGGATATACATTTGAAAGTTAGATTATTAGTTTTAAAATCTCACAATTGGGAAAATGGCATGTTCTATGCCAAGCAATTTTAAAAATATCTACTTGAGAGAGTCCACAAAATATCCAAAAGAATTAAGTGACTTACTAAGCACCCAAATTTGATGTTTTGGTTTGGATTTAATTTACATGTCAGTTGATTTATTTTGAAATCCCAAAAATTATAAAATGGCATGTTATATGGAAAGAAAGCTTAGAAAACTCAATGTGGGAGAGGCTAAAACAAATCGAAAAAATATGTAACTTTATTACAAAAACACCCAAAATTGGTTTTATGGCATGGATTAACATTTATGGGTTAATTTATCTATGCTAAAATCATGTTATATTTAAATCAAACTTAAAAACCACCTCTCGAGAGAGGTTATGATAAATTGTAAAAATATTTATTTAATGTTTTATTGATGATTTACATTACAAGTCAATTCATCCATATTTAAATCCCACAAATGGTAAAATGGCATATTTATTAAAGTAAACATACTCATCCCTAAAAAAAATAAACCATTATGTTAATATGAGGGAAAATTCCATTCGAACATCATCTCCATTCACATAAGTTTCATGATATATTGTGTTTATATGTTTCTACAAATAAAGCCTATTAACCAATTAGGATGTTTTAAATATTTAGCATATAATGATGTATACAAAATGTGAAAAACATTAAAATTAATGAAAAACACAAATTATAAATAAATGTAGTAAATAAATCCATATATATATATATATATATATATATGCTAAAATAAAATAAATAAAAAAGTGATCAAAACTTTGTAATATGGGTTGATAGACAAATAATTGTTCTTTATCTTACCATTTCAATTATTTATGTTTAAAGGTCATGATAATAAACACTGAGGAACAAGGGAGATCTATAATATTATAGTCTAAATAATAATAAGATATCCTTAATCCATAAAAAATTAGGGATAAGTGGAATAAAAAAATTACCAAAGAATTCAAGAATGATGAAATGATAAAGAAGATTAGAATTTGACATACATAAGTTTTATTATATATGTCTATCTAGTGAAATATAATTTTTTTAATGTAATATTTTAAAATAACTATTGTGAAAAAATATTAAGGTCAGATCTAATAGGCTAAATCCATCCTCTTCTCTATTTACAGTTTTGTATTTTTTTGTATAGGTATACTATCATATATCTAATAAATTGTGTGACCACTTTGCATAATCAATTGAAATAATGTGTTAAATTATATTTATTTCACTCCTTGAATTATCCTTAAATTAATTCATAATACAATTGTCTATAACTTATATATAACACACATGAAGATTATCTTAGGCCATATGGTTTTACCCTATCTCTCTCATCTTCCATGAGGTTACATCTTATTATTGAGTGATGCATGAAAAAAGTATATGATGGTTAATTACATGTATTTTTAACATTATAAGATAATATACATATAAATATATATTAGTAAGATAGAGGAGATAGGTGATGTAGGAGCATCCATGGTAGACATGCTATATTGTATCAAACAAAAATAAAGTTCTTATTTTTCCCAGTATTTTCCTTTGCCTTTAGTTTGGTGTGAATTATTTTAAGTTGTTCTTTTGGTTCCCAAATTGGGATTTTTGAAATTGGGTTAGACCAAAATTTTATTTGGTATAAAATTTATCTTGGATAATTTTATTCTTTTTTACAATTGTAATTAGCGTTAAATCGCCTGATTTGGTCTTTGTTAAACATGGTTAAAAGTCCCTTTGCTAATAAAACTTAAAATTATTATCAGAAATAGCATGATAATTTTTTTTATGTATAATGCTAATTAGGTTTCATTATACCAATTATGTCTTTGTCAATTTGGATCCAACTTTGTAATGGTAATCAAGATTTTGGGACCCAATTTGGTATTTGGAAATATGTAGTTGGAATATCTTTGATAATTAGGTTTTTATCATTGATAAGGTTAGAATACCTTTCAATTTATGCAATGTTTTGATAATAATTTTTCATTTATTTCTTTAGTTGTCAAATTTTATAAAGGCATTGTGTAATGGTAATTAGGACTCAAGACCTGAGTAGAACTATTTTGTATTATTTTGTGTTTAATTTGGTATTCGGTGTTATAATCCTATGTATTTGGTATTCAGTGGTATTTGGTATTCGGTGTTATAATCTGATGTATTTATTGGTGGTTGAGTGTTTACATTTATTAATTATAGTTTAATTTATAATTAAGTCTTGCAATCTGATGAGAGGAAAGTTTAGTGTTATATAGAATGACATGCTCGACCAAGTCATGGTAGAATTTAGAAGTTTCCCATATTTATAAGTGGATATTACATGCAAAAATAAAATTTAAACCTATTTTACTATGTGGTGTTTGGAACCTGACCATATTAGAGTATGCATAGGTTAAAGTGTTAGGACTTGTTCCAAATTATTAACCTAGCTTAGGATTTTGGTAAGTTTATTTTAAATAACAAATATAAATGGGGCATGATTATTTTTATAAATACACCACCATAAATAAATTAACTTAGTTTTAATAGGTTATTTTTGTATTTGTGTTAAATAATTAAAACTACCTTTCAAATGGAATTCCCATGGAAGTTTGTTAGTAGGTTAGTTGGTTTTTACCAGTATGTGGTGAAAACCTATAAATATATGTTTTTCAATGTAAAAGGGTTAATGACATATTGGAACCCTTTTTTATTTACTTGTTTTATTTTGATTAATAAAATACTTGTGGACCCACCTCAATGGGCACAAGATTTACCTTAGGTGAATTTGTTTAGTTAAATATATTGGAGTGTTATCGGTGGTATTAGAGCATGGTAAATTGGTAATTGCTTAGTAAATGCAAGGTAAAAGAGAACATGGTGATTTTGGGAAGAAGAAATGAAAGAATTTATGTGATTGGATAAATAAGGCTCACATGAAATTGATTTTGGTAAATATAAGAATGTCCCTTATTTAAAAACTTTGGAGTTAATATTTAAGAAATTAATCAAATATCAAAATTTTCAAATATTTTTCTTATAGCCTATTATTGGAGGAATTTTATAATTAAAATATATTGATAAATAAATTTTGTATGGCTGGTATAAGAAACAACGAAATTAATTTTTTTATCCTCCATTTTTTGAAGCTTGATTCTCCCTATTAAAGCGTTGAAGTTGATTGTTTGATTCCAATTTTTAAAAATATGACCAATAATATATTTGTATAGATTTATCAAATTAAAAAACCCTTATAAAAAATTGGTATGGCCTCCATGATTTTTTATAAAAAATCTAAAATAAACCTGGATAAATCTCTATCAGTTTTAAGCTTTTTTATGCCAACAGTATTTTATCTAAAACTATCCTAAAATATTTTAAAGAAAATCTATGAGTTATATGGTTTGGTTTAAAATTTTTAAAACTCCAATAGTGTCCAAAAATTCCATCCATCATTCATTTTTTATAAAATCCCTTTTTAATATTTTAAATTTGCTTAAAAACTCAATTATTTGGCCTTATACGGATTTGTAAGGCCTAATGCATCAAGAAAAGAGTTCCAAGAATTAATTTTTAAAGACATGGTGTCCTTGGATGTAGCATGGCATTGGAATACATATAAAAAATTATATTTTTCATCTTCCAAAGATTGATAAATTTTGATCAAAGATTTTATGTTTGAGGGGTCCATGAATCAAAGAGGTTTTTACTTTTTCCAAAAGTTTCACAAATGAATTAATTTTTACTTGGGAAAGTAATTTTTATTTTATTTTAAAAAGAGAAAAAATCATATTTAAAAATAAATTTCTCATTATATGCCTTTTAAAGGCTCATAGAGTAATTGGAAAACATGATTTTGTAAAACCCTTTGAAGTTGGAGGTCCAGGGTTTAAATCTTTCTTTTGGTGAAATTTTCTATTTGGGAATTTAATTTTTGGAAGAATATTTGATTTTTTTTGAATATTTTACATGTTTTGAATATTTTAAAAAGCATCAATCATGTGAAATAATGAAATTTAGTGGGATAAAAGAAATATTGTTTGTTTCATTAGTGAAATAATGGTGTAATTAGTGAAATAAGGGTGTATTTGGTAAAATAAGGGTGTAATCATTTGATTTTTTGGTTAGATTAAGTGAAAACCCCATCAAAAATATTTTTGTTCTTTGATATACATGGAGGTTAAGTGAAAAATACTATATAAGTATTGTCTTGTGCAAAGTGTTATCAGTGAGTGTGTTACATATTTAATTTATTGCATTTATTTTGTATTGTATCATACTTACTTTTATTTGTCACACTTGCTTCATTTTCAAGATGCCAAAGATTCAAAATTTAATTTCAGATGGTGATAGATTAACAATTTATAATTATTTGAATATGCAATTTTTAATGGAAGTTTCATTAGTTTTTAATGAGATATGGGATGTGTAAAGAATGAAAATCCTACATTGCCTATAAAACAAGCCAAGTTTGATGTTTTAAATCTACATGGTTTTAAGGCCCTAGATTTAATCAAGTGTTGTTATACTTGGGATAATTACATACATATTTAAAATTCTCCTCATAGTTACACTGGATGGAATACCTTATCTAATTTATATGATAATAAACCTAAACATAAGAAGATAGACATCCACATACAATTGCTTACTTCATCGTTAGTGGAAGATAGGGATATGGGAGAATACATGTCAAAGTTTAAGACATTTCTATTGAGTAAACTAAGGTTGGTTTTGGAAAACTATATGATCATCTCATAGTTACTTCTCCATTGAAAGGACTACCTGGGTCCTATAGGAATTTATAGAAATGTTGCATGTTTATGACAAGATCATAGGCATCACTTTTGATAAATTGGTTGAGTTGCTTATTCAACATGACCTCTCTCTACCTAATAAATATAAGATAACTAAGGAAGCTCATGTTTCAAAGACTAAGCCTAGTTCATCTTCTTCTAGTCAACAAAATAATAGAGGGAACAATTATAGAGGGGCTCAAGGTTATAGAGGAGGTAGATATCGAAATCAAGGTAGAGGTTATTAAAATAAATAAAAAATATATCCATTCTCATTCAAATGAGATGAGTGATAGAGGATGTGGTCATAAATATTATAGAGGTAGAGGTCAAGGTAGATCAGATATTCAGTGTCATAAATGTGGGAAATTTGGTCACATTGCCTCTCAGTGTAGGATCTCTTTTGAAAAAATTTAAAGGCCACAAAAAGTGACTAATTCTAACTCAACTTAATATTTTGACCATGACTATGATGAGTCTATCAATTTTTCTCATGAATCTACATTAACTACTTTAGGGCACATTGATTATATGGACTATGAGGCTAGAGATGAGCTCACGGATGTATGGGTTTTAGATACAATAACAACCAAACTCATGACATATAGGACAGACTTATTTTGGACTTTATAAGAAGCTTTTCTCTCTAAGGTATGATTTGAAAATAATTCTTTACATACTCCACAAGGTCTTGGGTCAATTAAGATTCTACTTCCTAATGGATTGATCAAATACTTGTAGAATGTTTGGTATGTTCCCACATTGTATAAATATCTTCTTTCCTTGGTAACTATTCAAAAGAAAGGTTACTAAATTATGCTTTAAAATGGGCTCATTTATATTAATTATATGAAATATGGATATAAAACCATGTATACAAGATATGAGGATGGAAATTTGGTTAAATTGCATTATAAAGTGCTTCCTTCCACAGTGGAACTTACAATAGTTATTGAAATAGATATAGGTACAATGTTTACATAGTGGTTGTGGAATCTTTGATATAGACATTTGAATGTTCACTCTTTAGTGTACTTTTAGAGATATGGTGTGGTGAGTGGGATTCCCACTTTTCAAAAATATAGTATTCTTTGTGAATCATGTGTTTTGAGAAAATAGAATCAAGAAAAATTTCCTAAGAATTATTCATGGAGAGCTAACAAATGTCTATAATTAGTTCATAGTGATGTATGTGACATGAAGAAGTCATCCATTGGAGGGTGTAGATATTTTGTGTTTTTTATTGATGATTTTTATAGGATGACTTGGGTGTTTTTCATGAAAAATAAATCAGAAATTTTCACTAAGTTTGTTGATTGGATATACTTAGCTGAAAAAGAAGAAAGTTCACACTTATCCACTCTTTGATTAGATAATGGTGGTGAGTATACTTTGAATGAGTTTTTGGATTATTTTCAAGAACATGGAGTTCATCAATATTATAGTAAATCTTACACTCCATAGTAAAATAGAGTATCTAAATGAATGAATAGAACTTTAGAGGGCACAACATGATTTATGTTGCACTATAAATAACTTGATTATTAGTTTTAGGCCAAAGCCATTGGTACTAAAGTGTAGTTGAGAAATAGGTCCCCTACAACTGCACTTTTGGGACAAAATCCATATGAGGCTTGATATGGGTTTAAACCAAAAGTTAAATGCTTGAAATTTTTTGGATGCCTTTGTTTTGCTTTAGTTCCCACTAAACATAGAACTAAGTTGGAACCATGAAGTCAAAAATGCATCTTTCTTGGATATTCAAAAAATAAAATGGGGTATCATTTTCTTGTATAGGATACATGAAAATTCATAGTGATTTGGGATGTAGTATTTGACGAGTTTGGTACTATGAACACTACAGAGATTGATTCTCAATTTAACATGTTAGAGAGGAAGATTTCAAAATGTGATAAAGGATTAAATAATGATGGAAATTCTTAGAGGTTGTGGTATGAGACTAATATCCCCTCTATTTCCTCTCCTTCATCTACTAATTCATAAGTTGATGGCTTAGAAAATGTTGAAATTTTTGTAAGTCTTCCTTTGAATGGTGCACATGATGAGAATTTTGGTGATCTGATTTGAATAATTTGAATAAGTATCCAAAATTGGGCTCAAAGTACTTTTTATAACTTGAAAGAAGATGAAGTTGGTTTACTAGGTCCCATGAGTTCTTATAAATAGGTTAACTATGCAATGGTTGTTACTTCTTCTTCCATTGAGCCATCTACTTTTAGGGAGGCTTCTAATGAACTAGTTTGGCAACAAGAAATGAAAAGTGAGTATGATGCAATACTTAACAATAATACTTGGGTTTTAGTTGATCCTCCTCCACATGTTCAACCCATAGGATGCAAATGGGTTTATAAGACTAAGTATAAATTAGATGACTCCATTGATAAACATAAAGCAAGACCTGTTGCAAAAGGATATGTGCAATAAGAAGGTATGACTATGATGAAAAGTTTGCACCAACTACCAAATGTCACACTATTCATATGGTACTTACCTTAGTAGCACAAAATTATTGGAAAGCACATCAGATAGATGTTAAAAGTGATTTTTTGAATGGTTATTTATAAGAAGAGATATACACGAAATAACCTTAATGTTTTGAGAAAGTGGGTGCAGAACAAAAAGTATGTAAATTGATAAAATATTTGTATGGGATCAAATAGGTAACAAGGGTTTGGTATGAGAAAATGGATTCATACTTGAAGACAATTGGCTTTCAATGTAGTGAATCTGATGATACTCTCTATTATCAATTTCAGGGTAAGAAATTGGTGATTCTTGTTACCTATGTTGATGATTTATTTATCACATGCAATGATGAAAACCATAATAAGTCTATGAAGAAGGAATTAAATGATGGATTTTAGATTATAGATCTTGTATTTATTCATTACTATCTTGTCATAGAAGTAACTCAGAAAGAGCATAGTATTTTCATTTCACAAACTAAGTATATTTCTAAGTTATTAAATAGGTTTGGCATGAGTGATTGCAAACGTTCCCTCACTCCCATGGAAAGTAACTTGAAATTATCTAAGGATGATGGTAGTACCTTTTTTATGGCACCAAATATAGATAGTTAATGAGAGGTTTGAAATACTTGATGACTACTTGGCCTGATATATCATTTTCAATTGGAATTTTATCTAGGTTTATGTATGAGCCTAGATAAATTCATTGGCATACATCAAAAATAGAACTTTATTACATTTAGGGAATGAAAAAATATGGCCTTGACTACTAATACAACAATAAATTCAAAATTGTTGGGTATTATGATGCAAATTTTGGTGGATGTGTGGATGATAAAGTATCCACAACAAGATAAACTATACATATGGGTTCATCTACCATTGCTTGGTGTTGTAAGAAGTAGGATATAGTGTCAAATTCATCAGTAAAATCAAAGTACATTACAACATGGGATGCTTCTAGAGACATTTTTTATTTATGGTACATTCTTTGAGATCTTTAGATTTCTAAGAATGTTCTTACATAGTTATACATTGATAATTAGAGTGCAATCAAGATGTCTAAGAATCTAGTATTTCATGTAAAAATAAAACATATGGATGTCAAATATAATTATCTACAAATGTTGTTAGAAAAAAAAACACTTGATCCTATATATTGCGCAACTACTGATCAAACGGCTAAAATTTTCATAAAACCCCTTGATATAATCAAATTTGAAAAATTTAGAAACATGCTTGGCATGTGTCCAAATAACTAAGTTTGGATCATGGGGGGGGGGGGGGGGGGGGGGGGGGGGGCGATGGTTGTTAAGACTTGTTCCAAAGTCTTAACTTAGCTTAGGATTTTGGTGAGTTTATTTTAAATAATAAATGCAAATGGGGCATGATTTTTTTTATAAAGACACCCCCATAAATAAATTAACTTAGTTATATTATGTTAGTTTTATATTTGTGTAAAATAATTAGAACTACCTTTTGGGTGGAATTCCCATGAGAGTTGGTTAGTAGGTTAGTTGGTTTTTACCAGTATGTAGTGAAAGCATATAAACATATGTTTTTCAATGTAAGAGATTTAACAAAATATTTGTACCCTTTTTTATGTAGTTGTTTTATTTTTATTCATAAAATACTTATGGACCCACCTCAATGGGTAAAATATTTGCCTTAGGTGAATTTTTTTAGTTAAATCCATTGGAGTGTTACATAAATCACCCAATGTTAATAATATGTTGATATCTTGATTTGGCCTAGGCAATTTTAAAATTGAATAAATTAATTTTTAAAAGCCTGTCAAGGTCTGTGAACTCTAAAGTGCATTCTAATATGTTTTTATCTTCTCATGAAAGCCTTATTACAACTTTTGTAGATTTAAAAATGGGTTTTGACCCTTTATAACACTTAAAATCCCACTTAGTTTTGGGTAAGGAATTAAAACACCATGGAAGGTAAAGATCCACCTACACAAAGCCCATAGGTTAGTTTATTCCTACTTATAAGTTAAAAATGAAATTATTTCAAATACCACAACTACTAAAGATGGTTGTTATTATTATTATTATTATTATTATTATTATTATTATTATTATTATCATCATCATCATCATCATCATCATCATCATCATTATTCTCTCTTATTGACATTGGTGAAGTGTTATATTTCTCAAATTTGCATTTGAAGCTTATCATTGAAACTTGTATTATTTTATTGATTTCATTCAAGATGAATAAAAGGAAAGGTTTCATTTATTGAATTATGTAATTTGTTTTTTGATTTTGGTTCTCAAGACTGAACATGTTTTCCAAAACTAAGCATCATAGATGAAATGGTTGTCCTTAATTGGAACCTTGGTCTATGTGTGCACCAATACGTATCATAGTTACATTTTTTTCACTAGCAAAGTGTGCATAGATAAGACTAAAATGGAGTATATTAAAAATTTGTGAAAGATAATTTTGTATCATGGAAGAGATGGAACACTATATGAATGGTGTTCAGATAGGGGCAATATTGAGAAGACCTGAAGTTTCAAATTTGGTTGAGATAATGAGAGGTATGTAGGCAAGGTTAGATGAAATGGAATTGAATCAAAGGAGAGTGGATCATGGTGGTGATGTGAGAGAGGATGATGAATAAGGAAATTGAGAGGTAGGTTATAAGATATATAAAATAGAGATAAGCTATTTCTTAGAATTGTATCAAGGCTTGGAAGTAAGCTGAAATTAGATACACCCTATTATAATGGTAGTTTTAAATCCTAAATAACTCATGGATTAGATAGTTGAAATGGAAAAAAATATTTTTGTTATGAGTCTATGGAGGAACATAATAATGTGAAATTCATGTTCCTAAATTTTAAAGGTCATGTCTCCTTATGGCGGGATAATGTGCAGGCTAAGAGATAAATAAATAACAAGGATAAAATAAGATCATGGGATCAAATTATGGTAAAATTAAAGGAAAATTTTTTACCCCTAGACTATCAATCATTCTTAGTTATAAATATGAAAATTTTGGGACAAAAAGAGATGAGTCTCAAAGACTACTCCATGGAGTTTTATAGACTCACAATATGAGCTAAATAAGTTGAGGAAGATCTAAGAGCAATATCAAGGTATGTGAATGGACTATATTTTTCCATATAATATGAAATTATTTTTTTTAACTTGAGAACTATCGATTAATAATATCAATTTGTCTTAAATGTAGATGAGAATCCGATGAGTAAGAAATAAGTGAAATATGGAGGTAGAGGAAGGTTTTTGAAATGATAATTACATTAAAATGATGAAATAGGTCAAAAAACAATGGTGAAGATGTAAGTAGTTCAAAAAAATTAGAATTCAAGTAATAGATGAGGATAATATTTTATAGGAAGAGGATTATGTGGATGAGTTAGAGACACAATTTTTTGTTATAAGTGGTTTGGGTGTAATAGGTATGTTGGTCATAAAGAGAAATATTGTCCAAAAAACCCTTTGAATAATGGTAATAGATCTAAATGGACTATTGTCACCAAATATTTCACCCTATAAGAGGGTGGTCAAGCATATTATATATTTGGGCAACATGGGAATAGTTGTAGGTATGTGGGTATACCTATTGTGGAACTAAGCCTTTAGATTTAAGGGTTAGCTCCCTGAATGTGTCTTGAAGTGATTTCACCTATGATAAATAATAACTTATGGGGAAAAGAGTTATAAGTTACATGAAATGAACCTAATATAAGAGATGATACACCAAGATGTTTTCCATATTATCATCATACTTTTCTGAACTAAAAAATAAGGCATATAAACTAACCTTCAAGTCCTATGGATTCTAACATGAGTATTTCAATGTAGAGGTGTGATGTGTGAATCAACACAAGGAAAATGAACTAGAGGGTATGTTTAACACACCAATGATATTCATACACTTTAAATAGCCTAACACACTTGACTACACTCTAAATGACCTATTAGAATAGGAACTCTTACATAAACATGAGAGGACAAGGGAATAAATGATATAAAATTATCACTTTGCATCACCATTCATCACTTGCACACTTATAAAATTGTTCATTAACTTTAAACTAGACTTTAATTAATGTTAAAATGAAAATTATGACATCATTAAAATAGGGCTTTTCCATACATGGAGTGGAATTATCTTAGAAATGCCAAAATGGTAGCTACTTATAACATTTGAGAAAGAAGTGGGAAAAGAAAAGTCCAAAGGTCACTAGAAAACTTGTCATGATGAGAGAAGGAATCAAATTTGTATAATAATTAATTATGAGATATAACATGCAAGGTATTATAGGATAAATGGCTCTCCAAATAATGCAACTCATGAAAAGTGGCGTAGGAATTCTCATTCTGTACAAGAAAATAGTCTTCATCATTCACCCCTTTTAAAACATACCAAAAATAATTATGGATAAATATCATGATTGTAATTATATGGATGGGTTATATACATTATATTACATGCATTTTACGTATTCCTAATCATCTAGATTCCTCTGAAAGTGAGTCATCACTACCTGCAGTCAAAGAAACTCCTTTTTCAGTCACCCTTCACACTTGTCCTCAAAATTGTCTTTATTTTTCCATTAAAATACATAAAATGGAGTGAAATAAAATTTTAAATATCCTCCATGGACTTATATTTCTTAGGTTCACCTTGAAAGGCCATCTAATAGAGGTTTCCACACTTCTCACCATCTTGCTCACTTTACTAATTTTGATTGGTTGAGATGAAGCTACTATTAATCACACTTATTATATTTTATGATATAATATATGTACATTATGGGTTATTAAAATTCCCAATAATTATCCCAAAGTTTATTACACTTCTTGAAACCTCCTAGAACTTGCACAATGCACAAAACAGTCAAATAAAGCAACTTTATACCTTGTATATATAGATAAGGTTCAACTCAAGTGGATGGAAATGGTATTTGGAGATTAATATATAATATAAAATCATTTAATAATCCATTATTTTCCATTTAGATACATCTCCTTCCTTTTTTTTCCCAATTAGGTCTAAAACCAAGGTTTGTGAGGATTTTAGACCATTTCTTCTCTCAAGCTTTGTTTATGAAGATAGGAAATTATAAATGCAAAAAAATTACATAAGAGTTATTTTTATTACCCATATCAACCTCCATAAACTCCTTAAATATCCATTCATAACCTCGGAGAAGATGTGAGCATTTAAAGTTACCTTATCAAGGTTAATTCCTCATTTCCTATAGGCTTGAATTAGTCTTGAGTTAAAGTGAGGTATCCTATGATATCCCATACATTAAAAAATATTTTAAACATATAAAATTAACCTATAAAAATTATCCAATCCATTATTATTCTCATCTCATTTTATAAGTGAAAGTGACTATCGATTTGACTTTAAGCCTAAACCATGCTTGACAGGCATGTCTACATACTTAGAAGTTTAGACCACCCAATTGGGATTCTTACCTACATGAATTGTTTCTGATGTTGTTTTAGATGAAATAAAACTTATCACACCTCCTTTTAAGGCCAAATAATCCCTTGGCTCATATTTTCACCTTCCTTCTTCGAAACCTACCAATTTGTGCTCTAAGGGAGTACCCTTTGTTTGAGACAAAACAAAGGGTACTTCCCTTATTTTCATAGAAAAAATAAATGTTGGATTATATTATTAAATTCATATATATTATATTTACCAATTTTCATCCCTTAGTATTATCATAACTATCTTAAAATCCAAGATAGACTATGAGGAAGGCAAACTATGTGTAGGGTTTATCATATGGACTGTGGACTACTTTATTGGAAACTCCCTACTTCTATTTTCATGATATGAGGGTCTCTAATTATGTTTATAATAATAATATAAGTCAAATATTCCTGAAAAACCTTTTAAATCCATACTTACAATCTCATCCTCCATCCTATTCAACTAGGTCTTTATGACAGACTAAATGTGCCTTCTATATCTCTCCTTCAGGGGTGACCCATGTAGGTGATATTGAATAATTTGACCTTAAATATAGTGTTACAAGGAATTATTTTGGTGTTATTTTCCATGTCATTAATTTTTTGTATTCACATCATATAATTGTAATGAAAACATCAAGAATACCAACTTTTGCTCACTATCTTACTACAATTGCAACTAATTATGTTAAGGTAGAACAAGGGTTTTATGGATAAGAATTCATCTTAGAACCTATATAAGATGGAATGTGATCCATTTTATGTCCTCTATAATAAAATTACACTATCAATAGATTATATTTCCATGTTTACACTCACTTTATGGATGGTGTAGGAGTTATAGGATGTTGTAGGTGAGTAATTTTGGAATTAGGCACACCTATAGGTGTATATGCAGCCTAAAACACAATATATCATATTATCTAAATTAAACTTATTTAATTAATTATATATTAAACAATATAAAACCATTCAATCATGGAAACATGGTTTAGTATTTCAACCTTGAGTGAAGAGTCTAGTTGCAGCTCAAATTCTGTACATGATACTACGTGAATTCAATGGCCAAAGGGGAAACTTTGAGCCTTCTAAAAACTAACCTCCCCTAGTCATCCACCCTCCAAATTTTTCAAATATATTATCCTATGTGGAGGATAAAATGTATAGTTACTTATATACATAAAGCCTATTTATAACCTTGTCATGTGATATCAACAAGATGGTTAGGTGCTTTATTTTGTGCTTTTAGAGAAAAGGTCCCTAAATCTATAGTCACTACCTTTGGAAGTGACCTTCAACCTTAATTATAAATATAAAATTTAAAATAGGTCTATTGTAATCTCATCAACATTATAATATTCCAAGGAGAGTTTCACCACATGCTTCAACACTTTTATGTGACACCTCAACCCTCTATGGTACCACCTGTAGATGAACATTTTCATGTATGCAAGTAGTGGGTACATGTATGGAATATATATATATATATATATATATATATATATATATATATATATATATATATATATATATATATATATATATATATATATATATATATATATATATATATATATATATATATATATATATATATGTTTTTTTATCATTTTTAGAACCTAAAAAAAATACCAAATGCATTATTTTATTTTAAATATCTACTAAGGCTTCAATTCCAATATGACATCATTCTAAGATACCTATGGGTGCACCTTGAGTTATATGTAAGCAATGAGTAGAATTGGAGAAATGTGTATGGTGAATGGTCTAATAACTAAAAAAAACCTACCTAAGTAATGTGAAGGTGTCTATATCATCCCCACACTTTTTTTATACTTGAAATAAAATATTAAGTGTCTTACACAAGTAATTAATATCATTTTTACATACAATTGGGCATAGTGGAATTATTTAGAACAAAGGACTAAGTACAAAGAAGATCAATTTTTGGATCATACATCCAAAATTTGAAGCTTTTATGTACATAAAAGCTTTAGGACTTTTGTAACTAAGGAAATTTATTCTAGAAATCTTCTATGGAATACCATTTGGAATTTATGGGTAGCTTATATTTTAACCCAACTATCCAATTTTTTTGTACTCATATTCATGTTGTTATCTCCTTCTACAAAATAACATATTTCTCTAGTTCCAAATGACAATCAAGGGTGAGTTGTTTAGTGGAATGTAACAACAACCCTTCATATTCATTATCTATCATAGAAATATAAACAATACATAGGTTCTCAATATTGACAACTGAATAGATCTTCATATAAGGAGGAAAATCAAGTTTAAAATAATTCTTGCCCACTTATTCTATAATATTGAATTGACCATACCTTAGTGGCTTAATATTATTATAATACCTTGGAGTGTTTGTGTACCTAAGTACAACCATACATTGTCATAAACAAGGAAACCATGCTTAATCTTATGTTGATCATGTTTCACTTTGTACTTAGCTTGAGACTCCTTCAACCTATCTTGAATTTGGATGTGAATAATCTAATTTATATCAATGAATTTTTTAGCCTTGTATACCTTGGGATATAATTACCCATTACCTTGATTTGAGTGTCTCAAAATAACATTAAATGAACATGGAGATAAGTAGACAAAATAAGTTTCAAATCAAGATTTACTAGCATAATAATGTACACTCCTATTATAAGAATGTTGAATTTAAAACAAATTTTCATCCCATATATTAGGATGATTCATATTATAACCTATCAATAGATTCACCAATGTTATATTCATAACATCAATCTACCAATCAATTTTTGGATGAAAAGTGGTAGTGTTTTAGCTTAGTATCCATCTTCTCCCATAATGTGGGCCAAAACATCGCAAGAAAACTTGACTCCTGATATGAAACAATAAGAGAAACCACACATTAGAAAAAAAACTAATATATGTCACTTCCTTTGAGGGTCTTGTTATGACAAACAAACCCATTTTTTTTTCAAAATGGGGGACCCCTATAAAAAAATCATTAACTAGAGCTTTGGTGTACTTCCCATCAATGATGCCTGATCAAATCTTTATAATATACACCACTTTTATTTCCCCAAGCAGTAATAAGATTCCTTTATTTTTTAAGACTAAGGAGTATATTTTTTTATGAAATCATGTGACTAACATTAAAAGTTTGATTTTTATATAATATCCTAGAGTCCTATTTCATTCCCAAAATGACAGGATCATCACTATCACAATGAATCCCAATCTCCATAACTAACAAGTGAATTTTAATGTATCATTTTCCTTTTCATTTTTCTTGGTTTTTTTGTGGATTTTATAGAGACTAGATAAATGGGAAGGTTCCACATCACCATGTGTTAGAGTGGCCAATCCCTAAAACCTATTAGAAATGTTAGATCATGAAATAGCCTAAACAAATGAGAAGCTGACACATCACCATGTGTTAGAGTAGATAGTCTCCCAAACCTATCAAAGATTCTAGAGCCTAAGAGAGCCTGACCAAATGGGAAGGTAAAAAATCACCATATGTCAAATTAGCCAAACCCATAGACCTATCAAATATTTCAAAGCTTATGATATCCTATTTGAATGGGAAGGTGACACATCACCATGTGTCAGATCAGTTAGTCCCTTAGACCTATCAAAAACTATCAAAATTTGAGAGAGTTTGGTCAAAAAAGGTGTCAAGTCACCATGTGTCATAATGGTTAGTCCCTTAAACATATTAGAGATGTCAAAGACAAAGAGATCCTAATTTAATTTCAAGATGTCATGTCACCATGTGTCAGAGAAACCATCGCCCCAGACCTATTAGATATGTCAGAGCTCAAGAGAGACTAGCCAAATAAGATGATGCCACATCAGCATATGTTAAAGTGGATAGTCCCTAAGACCTATTAGATATGTTAAATCCTAAGATATATTAATTGAATGGGAAGGAATAACATCACCATGTGTTATAGAAACCAATCCCATAAACCTATAAAATATGTTAGATCCTAGGAGAGGTCAGTTGAATCCATATCACCATGAGTTAGAGTGGACAATTCTAAGACTTGTCATGGATGTTAGGGCCTAAGAGAGATCAAACAAATGATAAGGCAGGATGTTTTCTAGAGTGAAGATGAACTAGTTTCCACCTAAGGCCCTAAAAATTTCAAAATAAAGTACATATGAGAACTAAAATTCAATTAGGACATGCTACATGTCCTTAAGTTACCCATCACATAGCTTAGGAGAATGAAATGGAGTATTAAGCCATACCTAGATTCCTTTTGTTGTCACTTGGATTTACACCCTTTGAGGAGATGACTAAGCTCTCCTCATCTAAGTGGCACAATGGAAAAACATCTAGACTTGTGGGTAGCCTAAAGATGAGGTGAATTTGTAGATAGGGTTAGCTTCCTTAATGTACCACTTTAGATTACAATTACACCTACATTTCTTGGGGGAAAAGGGAGAGATATAATTGAAAGAAAAATATTATATGGGAGGTGATACACCAAATAATATTATGACTTCCAAACAATAGTATGTTACACATGAAAATAAAGGACAAACTGAACATACACTTCTCTAATCTACATCTTCTCACATCAATGTTATATTTTGAGGTTATAGATGAATGTGAAAAGTTAGGAGGACTAGACAAAAGGATTATGAGGGAAATAATAAATATAATAACTCATTGAATCCTTAAAATTTCCCATAACACTTCACATGCCCTATAAGAAGAAGCTTCTAACTGTAAATAGGATGTAAGAATGAGACAACATGCTAAGGAATCCATAGTCTTCACTAAGCAATATCCAACATTCAAGTAAAACACACTAAGAAAAGAAATGGAGAGGTAAAAATAACTATTATTATTGATCAAATGGTATGAAAATGGGTAGGGATTTTCTATACTTTGGTGGAGCATAAGGTATAATGGCCAAAAGGGCTAGTTCTTATAGAACTTGAGAGAGAAAGGAGAAGATAGCAGTCCAAAGGTCATAAGGAAACATGTAAAGATGATAAAATAAGTTACTTATGCATGATAATAAGATATGGGATGAACCATGCAAGGTCAAAAGAAACAAATGGATATCCAAGTCATCAAACTCTTTTAAAGTGTAATGAAACTTCTCATTCTAGCTCATAAAACTACCTTCATGATTTGGACCTATTTGAACATCCAAAAAATTATTATGTATAGGTATAATTATTGGAATTAAGGGGAAGGATTTAAAACATTATTCTCCATGGATTGGTTACATTCCTAATCATCTATAATCATTTGGGAATGAGCCATCATCATCTATAGTTGAAAAACCTCCCCCTTCATGCACCCTTCACACTTGGCCTAGAAATTGGCTTCATTTTCCCATGAAAATCCATGAGAGGAAGTGTTTTACACCTTTCAATACCATCCATGGACTTAAAAGAATCACCTCACTTGAATATCTCCATCCTTCTCACTAGTTTGTCCACTATGTCAGTTTTGATTGGCTAAGATGAGAGCCATTGTTTGTATGCTTAAGATTTTTTTATAGAGTATTGAAAGTATGTGTTGTCCCAAGTCTATATATTCCTCCAAAATTTAGTTTTATCTCCACAATCCTCTTAGAACCCTCATAATTTATAAAACTATCAAGAAAATCCTAGTTTATACCTTGTTTGTATAAGTCCACATAGTGAGTTTTTATGGGGAGTATATTGATGGAGTCCTTTTCAAATTAAAATAGGTTTCATTTTCAAACTATGACATTAGATCAGCTTTCTAGCTCCATTTCCATCATCAGTCACTAGAAAGGGTTTCAAGGGTTTTAGGCCTATTTGACCTCTTAAGCTTTGTTCATGCAGTTATGACGTTGGAGTTATATAAAAATTCCATAAATTGGTTAATTAAGACCTATTATAACTTTCCCAAACTCCTTTTTCCTCCATGAAAATCCTCCTAAAAGATATGAGAATCTAAACTTGCCCTATCGAGTTCCTTTCTCCAATCTTCATAGGCCCGATGTTACTCTCAAGATAAAATTTAATCTCCTAATGTTTTTCTCTAAAATTTTAAGGATTTTACACATCTGAGGTCACCCTATAAACATAATTTAGTATGTTTAAATGAATTTATAAGTCCAAAAGTGTGAATGACCTCCTATTTTGGCACTAGGCGTAAACCTTGCATAATAAGCTTGAGTTAGTTCAAGACCCAAAATGACATTCTCATGATTTATTATGAATAAAAATATCTCAAACACATTTAATTATATTCCATAAACATGATCCAATAATTTATAATACCCAACCAAGGCTATAGGTGAAAATGTCCTCTCATTTGGGATTTAGGCCTAAACATGCTTAGTAGGGTTGACTACAACTCATCCATCTAGACCATCTTTCTTGGTTCCCTACTATTATGAGGTGTTTCAAATGATTTATCAAGTGTCTTAAAACCTTACATACCTCTCCTTAATGTCTAAACAACTTCTGGTCTTATCACCTTATACACTTTCTCAACCTACTAGTTTATGCTCATAAGGGAGTGCCCTCTATCTAAGATAAAATAGAGGGTATTAAACCTATTTATCTAAAAAAATTGTATGGGATTATTCAATTTTTAAATGTTCTCTACACAAATTTTAAACCCTATACTAGGTCATTTGACCCTCCAAAAGGGCCTAAAACCCAAAATAGACCATGTAAAGGAAAATTCTGTATGCAACATTTCACAATTACTATGCTATGCTTGTTTGAGCTCTTTCTCTCATTAAAATACATAGATACAGTTATATGAGTCTATTTTAAATGATATGAAGGTGATTTAACCTTCATTAATCCATCCAAACTCTCACATGTCTCCATATGCTCCTATTTGTCCTAGACTTTATTTTCTTGTATATGACTATGATATCATGGAGATCTACCTTAGGAAATGAGATTGAGAGGTGAAAGTGACAAAGATAACATGGAAACATGTAAACTAAAACATATTCACCCTATAAGACCACCATCAAAAAAATTAAATCCTTCAAATGGTGAAAAAATTGCTTGTTACACAGAAAAATGTTCCCTCCTACAACCTAAGATTATTAGCATATCAAAACATCATGAAACTTGAAACTAATCATGGGAACAATTTTAGGAGTTCAAAATTAATTTCCATCAAACTCATAAACTGGTTCATAAATAATTTCTCAAACCAAGGAAAAACTTATAGGGTTCATGAAATAACAGGTAGAAAAGTATAGTCAACTTCATGAGGATGGTACGTGAAGCACAAGACACTATTATTCAAAATATTTATATGTAAATTAAAGTATATAAGCATACTAAAACCTCCCCAAATAATTTTATCTAAAACCTCCTCTATTGACCATACCAAGTACAAAATTGAAGATTAATTTTACTTCCCAAGAAGAGTGAAAAGGGAGAAGAATGTTTTTGGGTAAAAAAATGGCACTTATAGAGTGTGTCAAGAACTATTATGGATCTAACAAAGTTGAAGAGTCATACTATAACCTTCTCCCATGTTTCACACTTCCCAATGAGTTATACAAGTGCCAAAATCTCCTTTTTCCTTAATAAAACTACCCTTTCTTCTGAATAACATACCCCCTTTTAGTTATGTCAGTTGATTAAGACTTCTTAGGACACATGGGACATTAAATCATATTTTTTAACCTTCACACTTCTAGATAAATCTATAAAACTCATTAAATTCACCTTTTTGACCTCAGATTGACTAAAAGTACTAAAATAACTAAATACCAAGGATAACATAATATTAAATGACATTAATTAACCAATAAAACACCTTGTGACATATGTATTAGACCCATAAAACATATAAAACCCATTTATTTACCTAGGGGTGCCCTAATTTGACCTAAAAGTCAAATTTGGTCAACAAATTGGTGACTCATAAGGGTATTATGCCTTTTTTACAAACTAGACAAATAGCCTTATTAGTCCATTGAGATTAGGGATTCATTTTAAGTCTGAGACATAACCAGAGGACTTTGAACATAGGTTTTGATCAAGACAAGACCACTTGATTACCTCAACGACATAAAGCAAAAGACACACATAAAACAAAGCAACAAAACTAACAAGACACACACACATGTGCTCAAAGTACTTAGGAGAATTAGAAAATAAACTATTATGCACAACTAGAAACTCAACATACCTCATTTAAAGGATCAAAAGGAAAGTTTTTTAAATCATCCTCTTGATGAGATGGATCATAGTGCCAAGTATGTTTGTCCTTGAATTGGATGCTTTGTAGATCAGACCTATTCCTTGGTACTTCACTTGACTTACTCTCAAGTAGATCATCTTGAATTAGGTCTCTAATGTAGATATATTCCTCTTGAACATGTTCACATATTTCATACTACTTCCCAGTCCTCATTTCATGGTTAATTTGTTTCTCCTTAGTAGGTATGGCTTAAAGAGGATTGGCTTCTTGTTGCTTAGAAGATTGAGGCCAATAGGAGCTTGTTCCATATTCCAAGAGCTGATGTTTTTCTCCGAACTAGTTGAGAGGATGATATCCCATATTTATGAATTTAAAAATATCATCATAAAATTAATATTCCTCTTGAAAGGATGGATTTGAAAGGTTTTTTTTCCTTTGCATACTTACTTGAGTGCCAAAGTTGCCTTCTCCATCTTTGACTAGATCATAGCCTCCTTGAAGAGGAGTATAACCTAATTTAATGATTTCATACAAGTAACACAAAGGATAATTAATAAATTTTTATTTCCCATCCATGACATCTTACAAATTTATGGAAGAACCAATGACTATTTCTTCCTCTTTGGCAAAAGGAGAACATTCTTCATCATCAACCCAATCAAAAATTTCAACACAAGAGACCACCTCTTATTCATCATTTAGGACCTCTTGAGGTATATCAAGTTTAATATAAACTTAAGTAATAGGAATTTATTTATCAAGGGCTATAAGATCCTCCATTTATATCTCCTTTGTGATTCCAAGACTAGGCATTTTGAAGTCATGTGACTTAGTCTAATGAGGCTGCCAAGGAGCTAGAATTTATTCAAGCAAGATTTTTGAGTTTTTATCAACAAACTAATCCTATTTAGGTTCCCATACCATAGTTCCATCAATTAAAATATTTATTGTTTGAGGAAATCATGAACTTATTGGTAGAGGTGGCACACAAAACTCAAAATCAGATTGAGAGTGAAAAGTAGGAGACTATTTTGAAAGCTCTTGAGGAAGGGGAGGCAAACTTTGGGATAAAACAACTTGGTTTTCTTCCTTAATTTTGAAAATAACTTCATTAAAATCTGATTAGGCTTGATAATTCTCTTGGGGAAGGTTATATGAGGTTTGTTTATGCATAGGCTCTTATTTTAGGTCTAAACCTTCCATCACACCTTGACTCAACAATCTCATCTTTGACTCTAACTCTTCAATTTGCTTGGATAGGTTATCTTTGAATTTTTTTTCTTGAAGTTCATAGGAATCATAAGAAACATATGTAATACATTAGGGATGACATGAAACACAATAATATTATTGATAAAGGGGATGGACATGTAAAGGATCAACTTCATTCTCAACTTCACACTCCTTAACAATGTTTCTATCATCTTTCTTTTCCCATGACTCCACTATCTTATTCCAAATAAGAATTTAGAAATATAAGTCTCATTTTAAGGTGGTGTGGATGAAATATGAGAGGTCAATTAGGGATTGAACTCAAATTTATTTTATTCTAACATGGACCACTACATATGAATATTATCTATATCAATTTGCCTATCAAGATTAGCTTCAAAAATAAGGTTTTTGCTTTCAACTCTCTCCTCTAACTAATTGGGAAAAGGGTGACTTTGACATGCTTGATTAGGATCATGAGTAGGGGTAAAATATGGATGATATGGAACTTGTGTAAGTGGATATGAAGGCTGGTAGGTTTGGTGAGGTTTTCTTTCATGAACTCCTAGTATATCCTCCAAGGAAGAAACTAGGCCACTCATATCAAGCATCTCACTTGTGAGCCTTTGCCAATTTGATCTCTTAATAAGTACCCACTCTATTTTGACCAAATATAATGCATCTCCCACCTTATGAATAATATGAATAGTAATATATTGACCACATCTTATTAGAGTATCGAGATCTAACATGTACTTCTCATATCCCAAGAGTGTCTTCTTGAAGGTGGAAATGGATTGAGTTTAGAAGTGCTTAGGTTGACTAGGGGAAGCAAAAAATTGAGGAGGATGACTATATGACTAGTAAGAATCATAATAATGCTGAAAATATCCATGTGGGAGTTTATATAGATCATAACAAGACTGATAAGGATTACACCAAGGCTAATTAAGAAATTGTTCTTATTGATAGGGAATGGCACAAGCTTGAAATGTATCACCAACTTGTGTAAAAAGGAACTCAACACCAAAATTGTCAATGAAACCTCTTTGAAATAAATAACAAAAATACATATATTAACAAAAATATTAAAAAGTAAAATTGGGTTCCTTGACCACTTGATGTATCTTTAGAGTTGCTATTGATGTTTTGATAGATGCCTTCAAAGGTTAATTGTTGAGAGACAACACCAAAAATCTCTCAACTTCTTGGAGTAAGAATCCCACTAGGTGTGCCAAAAACTATTTTCACTTGGATTTTAACCCTTTTAGGATATGCCTAATCTCTCCTCATAAAAGTGGCATAATGGAAACACCTCTAGGCTTGTTGGTAGCCTAAGGATGAGGTGAATTTCTAGATAGGGCTAGCTCCCTTGATGTACCACTTTAGATCGCAACTACACCTAAAATTTTCAAGGGAAAAGGTTGAGATAATTGAAATAAAACTATTCTATGGGAGGTGATACACCAAATAAGATGATGATTTAAAACTAGTATCATGTTACACATGAGAACAAAGGATAAACTGAACATTCACTTCTCCAATCTACATCTTATCACATCAATGTTACATTGTAAGGTTATGGATGAATGTGAAAAGTTAAGGATAATTATAAAAGAGGGTTATGAGGAAAATAATGAATATAATAACTCATTTAATCCTTGACATTTCCTATAACACTTCACATGCCATGCAAGAAGAAGATTTCTAACTATAAATAGGATGCAAGATTGAGACAACGTGCTAAAGAATCCATAGTCTTCAATAAGAAAGATCCAACATTAAAGTAAAAAAAACTAATAATATTAATGAATAGGTAAAAAAAATATTAGTTTTATTTATCAAATTGTATGAAAATGTGCAATTCTTTGCCATACTCAGGTGGAGCATAAGTTACAATGGCAAAAATGGCTAGTTATTATAGAACTTGAGAGAGAGAGAGAGAGGGGAGAAGAGATAAGTTCAAGGGTCACAAGGAAAATTTTAAAGCTGATAAAATAAGTTAATTGTGAATGATAATAATATATGAGATTAACCATGTAAATTCAAAAGGAACAAGTGGCTATCTAAGTCATCAAACTCTTCCAAAGTGGTATGAAACTCCTTATTTTGGTTTACAAACTACCTTCATGATTTAGACTTATTTTAACATACCAAAAATAATTAGGGATAGGTATGATGATTGGGATTAATTTTAAGGATTTTATACATGTCTCTCCATGCAATGGTTGCATGCTTAGTCATCTAGAATCATCTATGAATGAGCCATCATCATCTACAGTCCAAAAATTCCTCCATGCACCCTACACACTTGGCCTCAAAATTGGATTTAGTTTCCCATGAAAATATGTGATATGGAGTGGATTACACCTTTAAATACCATCCATGGCTTTATAAGCATCAAGGACACCTTAAAATCACCTCACTTGAAGATCTCCACCCTTCTCAATAGCTTATCCACTATGTAAGTTTTGTTTGGCTAAGATGAAACCTATTGTTTACATACTTAGGAGTTTTTTTGGAGTGTTAAATTTATGTTATGGGTTATCCAAAGTATATATATTCCTCCCAATGTTGGTTTCATTTTAAAAATCATCTTAGAACTTGCACAATACATAAAACTATCAATAAAATCATGTTTTATACCTTATTCATATAAGTCCATGTAACTATTTTTTGAAGGGGATTAGCTTGTGGGATTTATTTCCAAATTCCAATAGATTTCATGGTAAAAATATGACATTAGATCATATTTATATCTCCATTTACATCATTAGGTCACTAGTAAGGGGTTTCAAGAGTTTTAGGCCTGTTTGACTTCTTAAGCTTTGTTCATGCAGCTATATCATTGGAGTTACAAAAAAAATCCCCAAATTAGTTTTAGAAACCTCTTATAAATTTTAAAAACTCCTTTGGCCTCCATGAAAATCCTCTTGAAAGATATGATCATCTAAACTTGCCCTATTGAGCTCCTTTCTCTAATTTTCACAAGCATGATGTTACTCTCAAACCAAAATTTTCTCTCTTGATTTTTTCTCTATAAGGTTAAGGATTACACACATTTGGGGTACCATTTAAACATAATCAAATATGTTTAAATTCATGTATAAGTCCAAAAATGTGAATGACCTCCTCTTTTGGCACTAGGCCTAAACCTTGCTTAATAGGCATGAGTTGGTTCAAGACCCAAAATGACCTTATCATGATTTATTATATATAAAAATATCCCAAAAACATCTAATTACATTTAAAAAACATGATCTAACAAGTTAAAATACCCAACCAAGGCTATAGGTGAAAATGTCCTCTCATTTTAGCTTTAGGCCTAAACATGCTTAGTAGGGTTAATTGCAAACTTAGCCATCTAGACCACATTTCTTGGTTACCTAATCATATGAGGTGTTTTCCATGATGTTTCATGTGTCTTAAAACATTTCATACCTTTCCTCAATGTCTAAAAAACTTTTGGTCGCATCCCCTTGTACACTTTCCTCAACATGCCAGTTTATACTCATAAGGGAGTGCCTCCTATCTAAGACAAAATAGAGGTGAATCCCCCTATTTGTCTAAAAAAAAACAAATTTATGGGATTATTAAAGAGTTAAATGTTTTATAAACAAATTTTCAATGATATAATAGGTTATTTGACCCTCTAAAAGGCCCTAAAACCCAAAATAGACCATGTAAAGGAAAATTGTGTATGGAAGATTTCACAAGGACTATGGTATGCTTGTTTAAGATACTTCTCTACTAAAAATAAATCATGATAGTTTAATGAGTTTGTTTTAAATTCTATTAATGTGATTTAACTTTCATTTTTCCATTCAAACTCTCACATGTCTCCATATGCTCTTGTCTATCCTAGACTATATTTTATTATATATGACTATGATTCCATGGAGAGATACCTTGGAAAAGGAGATTGAGATGTTAAAGTGACCAATATAACATGGAAACATGTAAACAAAAACATATTCACCCTCCAAGACCATGATCAAAATAATAAAATCCTTCAAATGGTGAAAAAACTACATGTTGGATAGAAAAGTGTTCCCTCCTATAACTTAAGATGATTAGCATATCAAAACTTTATGAAACTTGAAAAAAAGAATGGTAATACTTTTAGGAGGAGTTAAATATCATATTTCATAAAAATTAGAAATTGGTTCATAAAAAATTGCTTAATCCAAGGCAAAACCTATACGGTACATGAAATAATAGGTAAAAACGTATAGTCAACTTCATGAGAATGGTTAATGGATCACATGACATAATTATTAAAAATATTTATATTTAAATTAAGGTCTATTATTTTAATACAACCTCACCAAAGAATTTAATCTAAAAACTCATCTATTGACTATACCAAGTACAAACCTAAAGACTGCTTTTACTTGCCAAGTATGAAAATGGAGTAGAATGGTTTTGGTCCAAAAATGGAACTTCCAAAGCATGTAAAGCAACGATATAGATATAATAAATTTGAATATTAATATTAAAACCTTCTCCCACATGGCACATTTTTTAACCTTCACACTTAATAAATATGTTAAACTCATTAAATACATCTTTTTAAACCTCAAAATGACTTGAAATGACTAAAATAACTAAGGACCTAGGCTATCATAACATTAAATGAGATTAATTAACCTATAAAACACCTTTTAAAATATGTATTAGACCCCTAAAACATATAAAAACCAATATTTTACCTAGTGTTGCCCTAATTTGACCTAAAAGTCAAATTTGGTCAACACCTATCATTATTAGGAAGGCCAATAAGCAGTGACATGTTTTAGAAATTAGGAGTTGGCTAAGAAACATATAAGAGATGTGATCATGTGAATACCATGTATTAGGAATTCAAAAAATGGGTAGTTGGGATTGATTGGATAGTTTTAAAATATCCCATCACCATTACTATATATGGCTTGTGGCATAGGATCATGGGCTCCAAATTTAATTCTAAATTTAGAAATAAAGGGAGAAAATCCAACTACAAAATCAAATTTGAATTCACAAAAAATGAGCTACCAAACACCATTAATATAGGGGATTTTTATCTATGCATTTATAAAAGGCTTGAGATAATCTCTATAATGGTTACCATTACTACCTTTGATGAAATATCTAACTCCTTACTTTTAAAGTGTTATATAGTCTATGTATCCCATGCCTTATGCACTCAAAACTTCTCAATTAATCATATTTCATACTCCAATTGCTACATCATCCTAAAACCCAAAGGCTAAACCCATGTACTAGGATACCATGTTCTTAATTAGCTTGACTAAGTTAAAGCACTACAATAATATATTCAAAATAGTTGAGCAATTCCCCATGAACTTTGGTGAAGATGATGACCAACAGGCTAAATATGAGGATGCCCTTAGGTCATATAAGAAGTATGGAATCCATAGAGATTCTACCAAACCAAAATCAGTTCCCTACACTAACTTATTGAGTGACATCCTTCACAAGGCCATCTATATGTAATATAGGGTTAACAACTAGGTATGCTTGTGTAACTCTAAACACCAGATTATTGATATATCTAGGAAAGCCTTCAAATAATACTAATCCCTCTTTCACTTTGCTTCCTCCTGTAACGTAAAATCAGTAATATTTTAGATGGGGACCTACCAGATATATGATGTCCTCCATAATTAGGATGATAACCCTAAATAAAAATGGGTTAACAAGGAAGATATCAACACCTACATAGTTAACATATTAGGGGAGGAGGTTTGATTAAGCATGATCTTAATGAATTAGTTATTTTGGGATAAATACTTCCAACACATCAATGAGTTGTGGGTGTCTCTCCTATACATGATCTTGACATGCTCAAAAATCTCATACATGGGGGGATTCATCAACTTTAAGTTGGTCCATGCATCATGAATGCTTGATCTAGGGGTAAATTATACATGATGAGCCACCTTTTATATGCGTTCTATGGGACACTTTCATTCAAACCTTCAACCTTTATTACATGGGTTCTTAGGGGCTCAACATTCCATGTGATCTTATCTAGTTTGTATGTCCATAATTTCCACCATCACATCTAGGAAATCTATGAGAACTTCTATCTAGTAGTCTACCAGGCCATTAATGAAGCTT
This sequence comes from Torreya grandis, assembly GCA_037957365.1. Classification (NCBI taxonomy): domain Eukaryota; kingdom Viridiplantae; phylum Streptophyta; class Pinopsida; order Cupressales; family Taxaceae; genus Torreya; species Torreya grandis. The sequence goes on from JARHVA010007003.1 coordinate 471,667, forward strand.
TGATATCATGGCTCTTAAAGGAAATCTAGGATTTTATCACATCTATTAGGGACTATTGGTTATACAAGGATGACATTGTGATATAAATTATGGGTTTTGACAAGGACCCCATCTATTTGTCATATTACATTCCTAACTACCTAATATAACAAGAAATCACCTATCAACTAGAGGAAGGCATCTTCAGATTCTACATACAGTGTCAATAGAAGGTGTGCCTAAAACTCCTAATCACCATATGACACCACATCAAGAAAACCTTCCCCTAATAGATAATATGGTAGTTGGGAGAGACTCTTTCTCCCTTACAAAGTGCAAGGTATAGCAATGGGACCCTAAAGGGTAAATTTAAGATCATTTGGTGTGGTATTTGACCTAACTCAACATTAACTATAGTCATCAAGCCAAATATGATCATGAGATTTACCTAAATTCCATCTATGATCATGAGATGTTATCCTAGATAGTGGCCAAGAAGAATAAGGGAAAGAAGGCTCAAGTAATCCCCTTTGTACCTCCTCCATCTCCTAATTGATATATAGAGGACCTAACTCCTACAAATTTGGATATCTCTTAGAGGATCCTACAAAGTGTCCCACCACCTTCTCCTCCTCAAGTTCCAATTCTAGTTCCACTTTTTCCAATAATTCATAATCCTCATACTCTATCTCCTCCTCCATTTTCTCTTACCCCTTGTACCCCAACTTTTCCTCTACCTCTTATAGTTGCTCCTTATGCATTACATCTTATACCACCTCATTAAATATATATAGTAACTAGGCTATGGTATCTTCAACCCCAAATGACATGATGTTAGGCAATAGGTGTAACCTGCTCAGCCACTAACACCTCAACCCTAGGCTATATAGACCCTAAGGTTTGATGTGGATAATAACCCAAGAATAAACCTATAATAGGGTTCCCAATAGGCACCCATATATATATATATATATTATTTATATATATATATATATATATATATATATATATATATATATATATATATATATATATATATATATATATATATATATATATATATATTCCCCTATAACACCTCTACCTCCTCTCATTTCCCTTCCATCCCTCACTCTTACTTTCCAACTCCTAGTTCTAGTGCCCACTAGTTTTTTCCCACCCCCACAAGTTTCTCAAGTGGTTCCTACTCTATTTTCCATTGGTCTCCCTCCATATTTAATCTAAGTATCTTTGGAATCAATCATTTTTAACATCCTTTCATCCTCATTACCCTTTTCTCCCTCAATATCATGAATTGGATTCCTCCTAGTGCCTTCTTTGGTTATGCCTTTAGCAATAGGCATGACTATGACCTTTGAGATCATACCACTTGTAAAAAGTACCATCCAAATCCATACTTTAGTTAGTCTCATGTTACCCTTAATATATTTAAGCCTCCCACCATCAACTCCTATGGATCTTGTCATCTTGATCAGACCACCCACTGTAACATCTTGACCCAACTTGAGAAAGAGGTTGAAGAAAAAGAAGAAGGCAACCCACACTCAAACTCTAGCCTAAATGCCTTATAATTAAATTCAAACTCCTCTAAAAGCCTTAAAAAATAATCCATCCCTAAAAATAGTATATTAACATCTATATATTTGGCCCCCTCTCTCTATTTCCCATGGTGTCATAGGACTCACCTTAAATTAGCCCATCTTCCCCCCATTATTCTGTGACTAATTCTCAGGGTAAATTATACATAAAGTGAACTTGACTCAGGAACAATGGTAGGAAAAAAATTTCCCTTATGCATCCCATTTCATTATCCATCCTGTTACTCCCATACCCACTCCACCTTCATTTCTTTCCTCTTTCACTTCTTCCACTTCCTTTGCCTCTGCTTCCACCCTTCACTACTATTTTAACCACCCCTCCTACACCTCCCACAACCTAAGGAATGGTCTCAGGGTCACAAGCACCATAAATGGATATCTAGGGTGACTTAAATAGGCAATAGAGTTTTGAATGAGCCTCCAAAATCATGAAGAGGAAAATCATGTAGAGATTTATCTAGGAGGAAAACCTAGTGATATGGTAGACCACTCAAGTTCTAGTCTCCCTCACCAAGGAAAATAATTCCACTAGGGAGAAGAGGATGGTTTCAGACCCATTATTAATCCTTTAAACTACCCATTATATGTCTACAAGTATCTTTGAGGACATGTAGAGCCAATTTCACAATCTATAATCCTAAGTAAAGAGCATGTTTCTAATCAGGCTATTCGAACAAGTCAAGGATGCCCTCTAACTAATTTTATTAATCCTTGGTAATGTTTTAGATACTTTATCTAAGACCAATATGTACACACATAAAATTTTCAAACTTTTATCAATTATTGATGCTCTTTATCTGTCATGAACCTATTGAGTCTCAATATATTTGAGTGCATGTCTTAAGGGGTGCATTAGGAAAAGTGTGGGTAGACCATTAGTGCTTCATAGGATTATTGTCCCTTTTTCCACTTATTATCTACAAACTTATCTCCTAAAAACCATTCCCTTAAACTTGTTATTCTCTCTCATATATTCATCAAGTCAATTTCCACCTTTATTTATCTTTCTCTAACCTAAATCCCTTTTCAATAGTTTTAGGACTATGTTGGCTAGGTCAACCCTATATTGTTTTGATAACTAGCCTACATTACTGTCTTAGTTCATTTTCATATGGTTCATTGTCAAAAATAGTAATAGGTCAATTAGGTCAACCCTATCAGCCAAATTTTTTATAAGGTCTTATGGTTAAATATGACTATATATAAAAGTTAATTTTGACATTATTTAGAGAAGATAAGAAGTAAGATCTATTGTGAATCTTCTTATCCATAATTATACTCAAAGATCAAGCTTAGAGTTTCATAATTTATTTGGAGATACAAATCTTGTCTTGTAGAGAATTATTTTGGATGCATTGATAGGTTATATAGCATAGATATGATTTATCCTTGTCATCCTTACACACCACAATAACCTCTTGAAAATCACCTTGGCCAAGGGAGAGATTGTGGCTTGATGGGTTCATCTTTAAAGGTAAATAATACTAACTTTGTTCCTCCTTTGTAAGAGTAGATAGATATTAATTTGTACTCCTCTTCCATGTATTATGATTACATATACATTGATGTGAGTATATGTCTCTTATGCATGTTTAATTTTGTTGTTTATTATCCCCACTTTTTACCACAAGCTTTGGCGAGCACTAGATTAGATTTTACTTGTTATTAGTTTAGTGAATATAAAACATAGGACCTAGCTAGGTTTATTTCATGATTATACTTGAATAAAGGATTTGAAACCCTCCCTAGAATTGTGTATTATGATAAGAGATCCCCTAATTAGGTCTAACAAATCCCCATATTGGTCATGTCCCAAATTATCTAATGTATCCCCAGTCAGAATTGTAAGTATGATCTATCTTCTTCAAGTTAGGATTGATTTATAGACAAGATGCATTTTTCATTGCATACATTCTAATGAACCTAATTTGAATATAAACCTTTCATGTTTCCTTTCACATTTTTCAATATTTTATCATTTTATTTATCATTTTTCTATATTTACAATACTAGGTCGATAGTGCTAGCATAATTCTAACTTATATGTATAGGTATAACACATAGTCACACCAATATGACTATGTTATTTCCATGTAGGTATTCATTAAATATAGGTTATTGGATTGAATATGTTGATACAATATTCTTTTTCATCTTCCAAATAACAAACTAGGTTGACCCTATCAACTTAGTTTTATAGATAGCTTCCAGATAATAAACTAGGTCAACCCTATCAACATAGTTTTATAGACAACTTCTAGGAAATAAACTAGGTCAAATTTATTGACTTAGTTATTTTTATAGGATAAAACAATAGGGTTTTAAGTAAGTAGGTCAACCCTATCGACTTAGTTGGTATAATTTTCAAGATGATTTAACAAAAAAATTCAAATTTTAAGCATCTTCCAACCCACCAAGATTCCTTTCTCTCTTTTTCTATCAATTTTTTAATTCATTATAATTCTATTTTACATAGATTGTAGTCTTTAAAAATACCCCTATACATTAAAATAGGTCCACTCTATCAACCTATTTCTATATTCTATCTTTTGTCTATAAGAGTAGGTTAACACTATCAATGTAGTTTTAGATTAAGGTAAAAACAGGTTTTGAAGGGGCCCTAAAACCCTATACATCTGAAGATAAATAAAACCTTAAGCGTTCCAGAAAGCACAAAAGCCAGGAACCTACTTAAGCAAAACCAGTTAACCAGTAAACTGAAAACAGCAAACAAAGTGTTGAACAAACAATAAAAATTATTTATTACAAGATCGAAGCTTCATATCAAGAGGGGGGACCAAGGATTTAGACTTCTTCCTCTTTACTGTGGTCCAACCATCCTCTACCTTAGCTGCCTTAGCAACCCAATCCTTAGAAGGCATAGGTCCATGAAGTCCAGGAGGAGTCGAATCCTTAGCAAAAGCCTTGTGAGAACAAGCCAGCATCTGGCTCCTAGGAGAAGTCTTCAAAATAGGTGGAGGAGTCTCCACCTCCTTTGAAATCAGTTCAGGGAGATCGCAAGATCCTATCTCTGCAGTACCTACAACAGGATCCATCTCTAGTGGAGGCTCCTTATCCATCGATTCAGAATGGCTACTCTCATTCTCTGAATCAGTCAATTCAAACCCAGGTTGTTTAGCATAATAGTGTTCATGTCCTGCTTTAGACCACCAAGGAGTAGAACTTCTTGGTATGAATTTCCCTGCAGTACACTGCCCTGCAATGTGCCCTGCCTGGTGACACTTTCTACATCAAAAGGGTAAACCTTCAAAATCTAACCTTTGCATCCAAGAACCCCGAGAGGAGTCCAGACAAATTGCCTCAGGAAGGCCCTTTGAAACATCCACCTCTACCATGATACGAGCACAAGTCGAGCGGTACATCCTCTGAGTTTCTTCATCCTCAAATAAAAACTCCCCTATAGCATTTCCAATGGTTTTAAATACCGCTTCTTGCCATAAATGTATGGGTAAATTTGGGAGCCGAACCCAGACTGGGATCTTATTGAAGGTTTCCGTGAGAGGATTCAATAATATAGTTATTTATCAGACCCTTGATTCAATAATATAGTAATGACACTATTGACTCTATTCTATAATATTTACACATACTATCATCTAAAATGACACTGTACTATGTTTTAAAGTTAAAATTAACACTTATATTATATTAATTAGCTGACACTTTCCTTTTAATTTTATTGCATGCTTATAATAGATAACATAGTCGAATTAGGTGGTTTTTCAATATACCATCTAGTTTCACTATTTTTTATTTTTTTACACACACTACCAAATCAAATAATCTTAAAATACATTTAAATAATTGTCTACCCAAGGAATACCTTCTCAGATTTCATCACCAAGGGGGAAGCTAACTTGGTTTTCTATCCAAGTATAAATACATAGTTAATGGTATATACTAGTAAAGCCCTTGACACCCTTATCACTATGGTATGTGAAGTGAGTTGGTAGGCTCCAATACCAAGCTAGTACCATTACCAACACATATCCTTTTCAACCTAAACATCCTAAAACCATCCATTGACTGATTTATAGTTACTTACTTATAACCAACTTCCTATCACACTTAAACTCATACTCTAATAATCTAATAATATTCAGGTGACCTCTAAGTTAGCTTTTACTTTCCAAGTTGACTACTTGTTCTTTGTTCAATTGTATATTGTATTATAAAAACTTACATTGGAAAACATTGGTGAAAGGTTTTATGTTGTTTTCCTCAATTGGATCATCTTCATTAACCCAATGGATTGTGTGCTTAATTCTATTTCTTGCTTTAAAAGTACATTGCAAAATTTTTATTATTTTTAGAACACTATAATATCTATTGACATATTCTCTTATAGACTAATTTACCTATCTCCCAAGCATACTAAGTCAACTATTTTGACTTAGTATCATTGAAAGCTATATCCTTATCATATTAAGCTGACTGTGTGACTCAATATCATTCATAACTATGTCCTTAGCATACTAAGTCCACCGTGTCAACTTAGTATCATTTAAAATTGTCTCCCTAACAAACTAGGTTGATTGTGTTGATTTAGTATCATTCAACATTGTCCCCTTTTTTGGTCAATTTTTTCCCTATTTTTCCTCTTAGAATTTTTATATCCACTCCTTCTTGGCATCATAAATCCTCTTATCAAATTATTTCTTGATAGTCTCAGCCTATTTTGAATGTACATAGGTTGTTCTCTCCTACCCCAAATGTCCACCATAAAAGATAACTCTTTATGGTGAAATTATTCATCACATGGTTCTAAATATTCTCAATATTGATCTATTCCATACCATATAGTAGATCCATATAATCCTATTATAAAAATCCTAAACAATGAGAATCTTATACTTTATACCACTTTTACACCTTCTAAACTTAGAAGTCATAAACTCATCAACCCATCTACACAAAATGTTGTAACCTCACATTATGTTCCACTTCTTATAACTAATGTTAACAATCATATTTTTAAATCTATAAAAATATAATTAAGACTTATCACTTCCCAAAGTAACATGGTTGAAAACCACTCAAGTTGATAATCTAGACAATTCTAAATTATTCAAAAACATTGATGATAATACTTGGTGGCCGCAAAATTTCACACTTGGAAATTTTGTGTTATCCCTATTTAAATTTTTTTCTTGTCTTATGAGAGTCAATTATCCTTGTCAAAACTTAGTCCCCTAAATAAGACTTAGACTTTAGTAGTTTTCACTATTTTGTTGTTGTTACCAATTGCTTCAAATTGCTCCAAAATGATAGAAAATGTCTTCCTAGGTCATTATCATAAAACCCAATTATCTATCTTTCCAAGAAATTAAAACAACTAAGTGTTTAGGCTCATTTCTAGGCCAAATTAGGTTCTCTAGGTTAATTTAATTATTTGGCAAAGGTGAAGTAAGTTATCTTTGCAAACTCGAGTTACATCATCCAAACTAAATAAGAGTTGTGGAATGACTTTACTTCTCAAAATAATAAAAGCTAATTAAAGTAGACTTGTAAACCTTCAAAACACTACTTAAATTAATTTGGGGTTCTGAAGCTACATTACTTCACTTGATTAAATCATAAGTAATAAAGGTTCACAAATCTGAAGTCTTCACAACCTTAGACCAAATCAGGGTTACAAAATTACTTAACTTCATAAACCAAATTAAGCGAAGTAATTCATGAAACTTGATAGTCATAAAAAAACTTACATGGATTTACTCACACGTGTCACTTAGTTATCATTAATGTGTGGGTTAATATAAATATTAAAAAGTCTACCTCATTTCTCACCTAGATTTTGAACTCTCCAACCTAGTTGCTTCCCCTACGAATCCCAAGTGACATTGGTTGAGCTTCTGGAGCAATTTTGGCACAAAATACTCACAACCCATTGTATTTGAGGTATTTATCTTGTTTCCCCTTTGGTTTCATGATCTCATTCTAGTTTTATATCTCATTTTTATTTAGTTAATTTTCATGTGTTATCTTGAAAGATTTTCTATCATTTCTTATTTTGTTTGTGATTGTTTATCAGATTTACATGAATGATGTTGTTAAGTCCTTGTAAATTCTTTAGAAACACTTTTAATATGAAAAATATTAATAAAAATCCTAAAAGATATAGTTTTAATACAAAAACCTTAGCAGTTGACCTAGATTATCTACCTAGACTCATTATAACTTGTTACTTATTTGGAGTCCAAAACTCAAGCAACTAGTCTCAAAAAACCCAAAGTTCTCAAGGGGAATTATTTACTTGAATTTTCAATTACTACTTACTCAGAGTTTCAAATACCTATTGATTATACTTCATCAAGTTTTCCAATCCTAGTAACTTTCTAAAGAAACCCATATTTGTAAATGCTTGTCACTCACTTAGATTTTTCAACCTTAAAAACTTGAGAAATACCCAAACCTTCCTAGAATTATGGTGCCCTATTACTTAGAATGATTTTCCTAGAGTTTTCAAGGTTTATTACTACTTGAAGTTCCTAATATCTAAATCTTTCTTAATATTATTACATAAGACAATAACTTAACTCAAATTTTCAACCTTTTCTAAACCAATAGGAATAATTATTGAGTTTTCAAGAGCATTTACCACATATTCCTAGTGTTAGTAACAACAAATATCAGGAGTAGAAGAAGAAGCACCTCTGATCGAAGAAGTTCCTAATCTTGCACTTGAATAAGTTTCAAGGACAACTAGGAAAGGAAATACAAAATCAAAGAGAGTTAGGAAGTCAAAAGAAGCAAGGATAAGTATGAATACAAGGGATATCCCATTGAGTCTTGAATTGCATCCAAATTGTCTAAAATCAATGACACTAACATGGGACATATCTCAAAAACTAAGTTGTTGGAAAGATATAAAACTAAAAACAAAACACCACTCATATAAGCAATGATAAATATTATAATCCTATAAGTTGTAGCTTTCCCAAGCTCTTCACAACTACCTAAATTTGTTCTAGAATGTGCTAAGTATTATGATTATCTCACTAGAATAGTAAAATATATTACAAGAAATGTGGTGGTAAGATTGGATGTTTAGTATTTTGACTATTTCTTGAAGATCCCAACAAGACCTAAATTGATAGATTTATCAATGGAAAAATCTAAACATCTTTAGGAGAGTAAAACACTAGTTTGTATCAAGATAATGAATACAATTTATCTAAAGAAACAAAACCAGCCCTCAAGGTTTCCAAAGTAAATAGTGAGGTCTAACTTGGTCCAAGAAGTTGATGACATCACCTAGTTATTATATAGAATAAATGGAGAGAAAAATGCCAAGAACTTTTCTACCTACATGTATGCTTAAATAAGGGCTATTGATGTCAATATGATTTTTTCTATGATTGAATGGTCAAGAATGACAAGTGACAACATTGATCAGAAGTTGAGTAATGTATTCAAAACTCTTGACTTTAAAATGACTTCATATTTAGTATATGTTGCAACATCTAATAGAGCCTTTTCTAGGCTGAATACAAAAGTGTTATTGTTAATAGATCCCATCTAAGAATACTACCCTCAATTTAATCTTTTTTAATACTTCAAGCACTATAAAAGGGTAAATGATGTATTATTCTATGAAGTCATTTGTAAATTGAATGTTGTTTTAAAGTTCAAGAGAGTATCTCTTATAGCTTGGAAGGCAATTTCCCATTTTGGATGTATTTTTATTCAATTTTTGAAATTCACATATATCAAATTTGGTGGTTGCACAAAGACACCAATCAAATTACCAAGCTACCCTAGTGATAAATAGATTCTAATGGAATTATGTAGAGAACTAGTAGAGTTACATGATCTACAATCCAAAGTTAACAATTCTTTATTTGGTTTTCTTGCTATTATTGGCCAATATCATTGTGTAAGCATTTAAAAGGCCAAAAATATACAAATAGAGATGTATCATAACTATAAATAAATCACATTTTGAGGCTAGATCAAATTTTGATTGTAGAGGTGTAGCATAAAGCATAGTTTCTCTTCAATATATACATATACATACCCTAGAAGATTTTTGGATTGATTGCAAGGATGAATTTGAAGTGAGAAGAAGAGATAATAGTAGAATGACTATTTAGAAAATTCACTCATTTGATTTAGCTATAATTCATAAAGACATAGAAGATGATGGGAAAGTAATTCATGATTCTTATCATACATTAGGAAGAGATAATGATCCACTCCCAAAAATTGACTAAAAGAAGAATCAAGTAAAGACTATTGCTAAGAAAACTTCAATGGTTCTTGCTATGACTCAACATGGCTTCTTAGTAAAGGCTACTACATGAAGGAGATAATAATGATAGAAATTTGCCAAGTAAATCATAATATGAAAGTAACGTAAGGAGAGAGTAGTCAAGAACCCAAGAAGAAGCTGAATTAAAGAAGAATGTTGATGATATATATTATTTGGTAAAATAAAAGGAGCTAATTCAACTAGTTACCTTTACATTTCCTCTAGTCTCTTCTATGAATAGTACTCCTCCTATCACTCCCATTTCTACCACACCCACTACATCTTCATCTTCATTACTAGTGAAAAACATATAGCTAGTAGTAAAAGAGGTAGATTTATCCACACTCATACCACCCCTAAAGTCACCTAGCTTTAAACCTCCTAAGAAACCTATTTAAAAGGAGATTGATGTTCCTCCTCCTCCATGCCATATTTTCCACCTACTACTCCTCCTCCACCTCTTTCTAATAATTAACCCACCATTCCTCTTATTCATACCCAAAAAGAGCCAGAGAAGGTAACTACTAGATAAGTGATCTCATCTTAGGAGGTATCATATCACAAGGTAATAGTTTAACATGAGAGTAAAACCACTAGAGAAGACAAATAATAGTAAAATTTTGACAAGGAGGTAGAAAAAGAGAATGACGTAGAGAAAGAGAAAGATGAACAAATATTTTCCAATGTTGTTCAACGTATTCTAGATGTAAACGAAGTTCCTTCTCAAGAAAAAGAGATGGGAGATAATCAACAAAAAATGGTAATACATTCAACTACTTCCACTAGTAAAAATTTCTCTTCATGGTTGGCATTACAAAAAAATCTTGGGTCAAAGAAAGACATAAATTTAGAAGAGATGGACTTGAAACTTTTGAAAAGTCCTGATCATAAGGGTAAAAACCCCAAGAGTGCCTGAGTGACTTTAAATCTAATAATTGAGCCTTGAGGTCATAAATTTGTAAAAATATCAGTTCCTCCATAGGGTAAGCATAAGGGTTAAATCATTAAAGAAGATGTGGAAATTACAAAGGTATCCCTAGGGGAAGTTACTACATAAGGCCTAAAGAAAGACACATAGACCTTTATCAATACTCTTTTTCACAAGGTTGATGAAGAAAAAGCTAATAGAGCCAAACTAAAGGAGCAAATTTCTAAGCTATGTGAAATAATTTCTAAAGTGGTAAGACTTGATCCTCAATATCCATTACTTTCATGAGATATGATTGATCATTAAAAAATAACTTTGGTAGAATAAAATGGTGATGAGGCCAAAGGAGTTGATGAATAGATAGAGAAAATGATACAAACTACATAGAAATGGTTTCTTGAGGTTCTAAGAAATTTAGCTGATATTGAGAACAAATTGGCATAATTAAAAATAGTGATGAAGGAGATTAAAATTGAAAATGGAATATCTAAATTAAAATAAGATAGCCATTAATGAATAGATTCTTTAAATAAAAAGATTTTGATTAAAGAAAAGATTATTCTAGAGGAATTGGTGATGAAATAAATGAAGACTCTAGAAGAAGATGCTCATAATATAAAAATAGATCTAGATATTGTATCTTCTATCTCATGAATATTTTGTTTGAAGAAATGCCAAGGACACATGAATAATTACATAAGTAATTCAAGCAAATGATTGAAAAGGCCATGACTCCATTCATAGTAAAATAAATAAAAGAGTTAATGAAAAGTCAATAACAAGTCAAAATGATGGAACCCAATATTGAGAGGGTGAAAGGTTATTACAAGAATCTAGAAAATGAGACACTGAGATTTGAAATAGAAAGTCAATCAATTGCCATGTCAGATGATGTAGCTATTCAAATTATGATATCAAAAACATCAACTATAGGGAAAAGTGTAGAGTAGAGGTTCATGAATTAGAATGATTTTTATTGTTTCTCTCCTCAAATTCTTTTATTTTATTTAAATGACTTGAAAAAATGTATTTGCAATTTTTTTTAAAGTAGTTAGTTTATAAGTAATGTCAATCATAGAAATTACTTGTAATAGTAAGTTGTTTGATAAAGTGAGAGACTCAAGTAACTTGGCTAGATGTCATTACTTGAAGTCATTTGGTAAAAACAAATTACTTAAGCAAGTTCTATGTAGTATGCAAAGAAGTTGTATTTTATACAAACAATAATACTGAGAGGATCTACATATCACCAGTCATTGAACACCACATATGAGAAATTAAAAGAAGATGTCTCCAAATGGTTTTTAGAATTTAACATAGCACATGGGGAATTCAAGGAGTTGTATCCTAATTGTATTTGATATCTGAAAATTTATAAATATGGAAGAAGACTCTGATATAAAAGATGGTAGTTTTGAAAAAGTAATTGTAATTGTTATGCAAAATAGACTAAGCAATCTAAAAATTTATGTTTAGATTTATGTATGTTTTTGTATAAACTTGGCTAAAAGTGAATAAGAAGAAAGTTTGTCTCTAAGGAACTTTGCATCTAAAGATATCATTTGGTGTATTCTGTGAGGATTAAAATGGTAAACTTTGTGTTATCTTTAAATTTGAATATGAATTCAATTTTTTCTTAATCATTTTCTGAAATAATTATCACATCTTGAATAATTTTTTTTTATATGAATATAATAAGCTCTACAAAAACTATTTATTGTGAAGTAAAATTCCTTTCTTTTCATAGATTCTAGTCTTTTCATTCCCCACTTTCTAAGAGCTTCTTTGCATAATTTTTGAATCATCTTCTTACTTGCTACAAAATCACTTTATTATGGTTCATGAACTTTGTGATAAAGTAATACCCATAAATAAGATAACTTGTGTATATCATATGAATAATTAGTATAAGTTATGAAAAACTAAAGAGTGAATAGTTAGAGTAGATAAACATAAAGCATATGGGAGCTTCACCATTAAATGAAGGGGTTTTAATCCCATGACTACCTAGGTATTTTTTTCTAGCCTGCAAAATATCTAGCCAACAATTTTTGGTGACTCCACTAGGGAACATGAACTTAACCAAACTATAACTAGATCATGTTATCCACACAAGGGTAAGATAGAAGTAGACTAGTGTTCAGTTCTCCAAAACTAAAATTTTTCCACACTACCATATAAAAAGTTATATGCAAAATAAAGGTGCACTTGTGATTAGAAATACATGTTTTTTGAAGATAGATTTAATTGTCTATAAGAAATGATTTGTTTATCTTAATTTAATGCACATCAAGTAATTTTTTACCAAGTCTTTGTTTATAAACCTGAGGTAACTTAAATAAATCCTTAGAAAAGCATAAGCACTTCAATCTAGCAAATTGACCTTTCACTAGGGTAAGAAGAGCTCAAGGGAAAATTGATGACTTCTTTTGATTATAAGAATGGTTTAATTTCTTCTTACTTCTCCAAACTATAATAATAAAAGAAAATATTTCAACTGTTAGATGTGTACAAACTCTTGTTAATCAGTTGCAACATAATTCTTTAAGAATAATCTAACCTGCTAATCCTTAATTCCTTATTATTGGAAGAATGTCACAACTTCTTGTCCCTTGGGGAGAAATTATTGGCCCATTTAATTTAACTCTTCCTCTCCATGACTTACCTAAAGGGTCAAGAAATAACTTTCAAGTTCACAGGGGATGGAAAACAGAGTATAGATGAGTACTTAGTTGCTTTCATTATAGCTTGTGGAGTGATTGGCATTGAGCATGAAGATATGTCAGTTAAGTTCTTCATTGAAAACTTCCATAACTTAGATACAAAATGGATATACCATTTGGCTCATGGCACCATAACCAATTAGGAAACTATGCATGATAAATTTGAAAAAATATTTTAAAGATGTTGAAGACTCACATATTGCTCAACCAATTAAATTAGATTAAAAAATAACCACATGAACACATGAAAGATTTCATTTCTAAATTTAAAATACTACTCTAAAAAATAAATTAGGATACTCAACCCATTGGTGATAATCAAAAGTGATTTTTCATCAATTCTCAGTGACTAGAGGTTAGTTATCAACTACTTAGAGCACGTCCTATTGATTTAGCAACAATGCATAACATTGGTACATGGGTTATAGAGGACCTTATTATGACTAGAAATATTAAGAAAAAAAATTCCAAGGTAGACATTTCTACTTTAAATACATTAAAAACCACTATTTATCCCTTATTGTATAAATTGGCTAATGACTTACTGTAAGTTAAAAGGAAAATTTCTCAAGGTGTTCATTATACTCCTATTAAGAATGCACCTTCACATATTCTTAATAATCAAAACTAGAATCATATTGTTGGACCCCCAAAAATATTGGAAATTAAATATGCTCCTAAAAACCATGTCGAAATGAACAAATAAGATCATATCGTTGTTGATCTTGATCAAAGATTTACTGACAAGGATGATTTTGTATATCTTGCTAATGAATCTAATATAGGCTACCTTGCATATGAATCAGAAAATGATTGTGAATAAATAATTGAAGATGATCATAGCCACTCTTTTGTAGTATTTATAAGATCACAATTTTATCAAATTGGTGAAAAAACTTCCAAGGAACAAGGGAAAGAGAAAGAAGACTTCAGGCCAGATGTTAGCATCTTCAAAAAAGGTAGTCTTTTACACTCTTATCTTGCTCCAAAAGATACATATGCAAAATTTTCTTCTCAACCTCATAATCTAGTCACTCATACTCCTGAAGATAATCCTACTTTGTTTATGTTCATCCCTACTTTGGATGTTATTGACTACATCAAGAAAACTAAGATTCAAATGTCAAAACTTGAATACTTGAGGTCCTATCTAGATCAATTAAATAGACTAGTTAAGTATGTTCAAATTAAAGGATCAAAAAATATAAATAATGATTCAAAAGGTATATTTCCTACTCCCAAACATGTATCTTTCCAAAAAAATGCTACAACTACCTCTCCAATATCTACTTCTACATCTGAAAGAATAGAGCCATTCTATGCATCTCTCTTAATAAATGGGTTCAAGTAAAGCAATTGTGTCCTAAATTTTAGAGCTTATGATAATGGCATGCTATTTAAATTAGTTTATGATCTTGACCTAAATCTAACTAAGTCAATATGAAGATGTTACTCAATAGAAATACAAGTTCCCTTGATTGGACAAATCAAAGATGCTCAAGCTATTCTAGTAGTTTTTTTGAATAAGAGGCTTAAAATGACAATTTTGACAGCAAATATTCTTGTTTCTAATGAAATATTGTCGATTAGAAAATTTTGAAAAGATATCAAGGGAGAAGTCAAGATGGATCAGTCATGTGCTCATATTCCAATCAATGGTGTAAATTAGAAACTTAAACTTGAGAAGAAATTGAAGTATATAGTTTCCAAGTCAGATGATCCAAGATCATAGATTTTTTTTGAAGAATCAAATCATGGAGTCTATTACCTTGAATTAGGAAAGGACATGAAAAAACTAGAGACACAAGAAGAAGAAGAAAAAATATGGATGTTAGAATTTGATGGGAGCTATAGTTACCTTGGTTCAGGTGATGGGGTTATATTAATATCACTAGATGGTAAGGTATATCCTTATTCTTACAAACTAATGTTTGAAAATACTAAAATATAATAGAGTATGAAGCACTATTATTAGGAATAGAATAAGAAAAATAAAAATGAGTGAGACTTATAAAAGCACAAGGACATGTTAAGTTAATAGTAAGGCAAATTCATGGCTAATACCAATTAAATAAAGATAAGGCACTATCATGATTGATTTGTGAGTTCAACATTTGATTTTATAGGATTTTCAATAAATTTCATTCTTCATTATCATAACTCTAGAGTTGATTCTCTTGAGGTTACTACATCTTTGCTCATGCCAAATCAACAACCTATACTTTTCCAAGAAAGTAACTATGCAGTAGAGATGATTTTATGTCCAAAGGTTCTAGATAATGTTGATTAGTGGAAGGTCTTTAATGATGATAAACAAATAGCTTCTTTCCTTGAGAAACAAGATAATTTTGAAGAACTATATTTTGAAGGAATTAGTTCACTTCCATTCCAAAAAATAATAGGACATACTGACCCTCAACATGATGATAATGAAGATGTGATTCAATTGAAGGGAAATAAAATCCCAAAAGGGCTAGTTTTTTTAGAAGAAATTTTTGATAAGCATGATCATTTTATAAATAAAAATAAAGAGTATGGTGCGATTTTTTCTTTAGAAGTACAATAGGTTAATCTAGGTACTGATAAAGAGCACAAGATGGTCAACATTGGAAAATGTTTTCCCAAGAGGAGAAAGAATCATTAATTAAGCTTCTCAAGAAACATATCAATGCCTTTTATTGGTCTTACAAAGACCTGAAGACCTTTCAGCTAAAAGAGGTGCAACTTTATATTCCACTTCAGCCAAAGGTAAAACCTTCACCATCATAACCCAACCATCACATGTACTATCTTTGTTGAAATATAGAAGCTATTGGATGCTAAGATCATTTATCCCATCCATCATTCAACATGGTTAGCTAACATTTTACCAATAAGAAATAATAATGGAGAAATATGTTTGTGTGTATATTTTCATAATCTAAATCAAGTTTATTTGAAAGATAAATATCCATTGCCTATTATGGATCATATCTTGCAAGTAGTTATAGCCTCAAAAATGTTGTCCATGTTATATGGATTTTTAGGATATAATCAGATAAAAGTGGTGAAAGAAGATTAATACAAGACAACTTTCATAACATCATGGGGGACATTTGTCTATCTAAAGATGCCATTTGGGCTTATTAATGCTAGAGAAAATTTTCAATGAGTGATGGATATGGTATTTGCATATCTAAAGAATAAACGTATACTTTTATATCTTGATGACTTGATAATCTTCTCCAAGAAAAGAGGTAACCATTTAGCTAATTTAGAAGAGGTTCTCATCTAGTGTAAGAAACATGAGATCTATTTGAATCCTAATAAATCAATAATTTTTGTGATTGAAGGGATACTTCTTGGTCACATAGTCTCAAAGAAAGGAATGAATATTGATCTAGAAAGGGTGAAATCCATTTAAAGTATATATATGTCTATGACTAAGAAGGGGGTACATTCATTATTTGATAAAGTTAACTTCTTCAGAAGGTTCATTCCTAAGTTTGCTAACTTAACTCACCACATTTTTATATGATGAAAAAGAAGTAAGAATTCAAGTGGAATTTTGAAAGTAAAATGACATTTGAAAATATTAAACTAGCCATAGCTCAAGCTCCAGTGGTGGTTTTTCCATATTTTAGTAAGGAATTTATTCTCTATTGTTATTATTCTAAACATACCATGTCAACCATACTTCTAAAAAATAATGATGAAGATATTGAATCCCTAATAGCTTTCATGATCCAACCATTGAAAAGATATGATCTAAAGTATACACAAATGGAAAAACATGCCTTTGCTATAGTCAAAGTATTCAAAGCCTTTAGGTACTATATCTTATCTTCACATACTAAATTATATGTACCTAACACAGTAGTTAAATCTATTCTAACATAGTAAGAGTTGGGATTGCTAAGAGGCACCTACGTAGCTAAGGTTCAAGAGTTTGATCTTGATATAAAACTAACAAAACTAGTGAGAGGAAGAGGCCTGTGCCATTTAATGATAGAAAGTAAACTAGATGACATAGATACGATGGTATATTTGATTCAAGATAAATTAGATAAAAATTTTCCCATGGTTCTTTTTGTTGATCTTATTTATGAATGGTATATTAAGATTTATTTCTTCCTAACTTATGGAGAATGTCTAGCTCATCTTACACATAAAGAAAAATGAACTGTCAAGTTGAAGTCAAAGTATTTTGTCCTTTGGGATAATGGTTTATATAAAAGAGGAATTGATGGTGTCTTCCTCTATTTCATGGATAAAGGACAATAAAAGAGACTAATAGAATAGTTCCATGATAGAGCATGTGGAGGTCACTTTTTAGCATGAGTTACAACACAAAATCCTATGATCAAGGTACTATTGGCCCACTCTTTTCTAGGATACTTTGGATTAGGTTTCTAAATTTAAAGCATGCCAACATTTTTTGGGATGCGTAAAGTTAACTTCATTTCTTTTAAAAATAGTCATAATCAATTAACCATTCCACCAGTGGGGCATAGATTTTATTGGCATATTAAATTTCTCTTCAAGTATTAGCCATTATTATGTCTTAACTACCATTGATTTCTTCAAAAAGTGGGTAGAATTCATTCCTATCAAGCGAGGCACTTATGAAGTTGTATGTGATTCTATCAAGGAAAACATCATAGTGAGGTTTGGTGTTCCTCACAAGATATTAATAAATAATGCAGCTAAATTTTCTTCAGATGAACTAATTCATTTATATTATTTACACAAGATAGAATTAGTTCACTCTTCAAATTAGTATCCTCAAGGGAATGGCCAAGTTGAATCAAGTAACAAGAACTTGATGACTATAATTCATAAGCTAGTGGATGATAATCAATGTACTTGGCACAAAAACTTATTTTATGCATTATGGGTTGATAGAATCAATCCAAAGAAAGCCATTGGCATGTCACCATTTCAATTTTTATATGGAATAGATGCTGAAATACCCATCACCATAGATTTGCCTACTTTATAACTGTCTAAGACTATTAAAGATGTAAATTATCAAGATTCACTTGATAAGAGGATTATGTATTTATTTGAGCTAACATAAGTTCATACTCAAGCTGCTAATCATTTAACTAATCATCAAATGAAAATAAAGAAGATTTTTGACAAGAAGGATCTATAAAGAAAGTTTGAAGTTGGTGACTTGATCCTTTTATGGGATAAGTGAAATGAACCAAAAAGGATGCATGGAAATTTTTATTCAATGTGGAAAGAACCTTTCACAATTAATAAAGTTTCTAGAAAATATAGCTTCATCCTAGCTTACTAGGATGGAATTAAACTAGCATTGCCTTACAATGGGAAGCACTTAATGCTTTATAAGAACTAAGCAGTAGGGTAACACCTGTATGTATCAAAATAAAACCTTAGTTTTTATTTTGTATAGTTGTTTTTATTTTTCTATTTGTTTTTTTGTGATCAAGTTTTACATGAATTCATACTCAATAGACAAGACTTGAAACCAAAGATACTAAGATCTCACCTTTGTTTCATTCTTTCTAATAGAATTAAAGATGCCCCTAATCAGAGCTAGCTATTGTCCCTATAATTTCACACTTTAAATTTTTGTGTTACTCCTATTGAAAGTTTTGTCTTTTGTCTTATGAGAGTTAGTTATCCTTGTCAAAACTCAATCCCATAAATAAAACTTAGAGTTTAGTATTTTTCACTATGTTTGCTTTTATTACCAATTACTTTAAATTGTTCTAAAAGGTTAAAAAATGTCTACTTGGGTCATTATCATAAAACCCATTTGTCCATATTTCTAATAAATTAAAAACACAAGTGTTTGGGCTCATTTATAGGCCAACTTATGTTCTCTAGGTTACTTTACTTATTTGACAAAGGTGAAGTAAGTTATCTTCATAAAATTGAGTTACATCATCCCAATTAAATTGGAGTTGTGGAATGAATTTACTTCTTAAAATCATAAAAGCTAAGTAAAGTAGATTTGTAAAACCACAAAACACTAATTAGAGAAATTTGGGGTTCTGAAGCTACATGAATTCACTTTCTTAAATCATAAGTAAAATCAATAAAGGTTCATAAGTCTAAAGTCTTCATAAGCTTAGACCAAATCAAGGTTAAAGAGTTACTTGACTTCATAATCTAAATTAAGTGAAGTAATTCATGAAATCCAATAGTCATCAAAATGCTTGCATGTATTTCCTCACATGTGTCACCTAGTTATCATTAATGCATGCGTAAATATAAATATTAAAAAGTCCACCTCATTTCCCACCTAGCTTTTGAATTATCCAACCTAGTTATTGCCCCTACAAATCTTGAATGACATTGGTTAATATTCTAGAGTGATTTTGGCATAAAATCTTCACAACCCATTTGTATTCGAGGTATTTAGCTTATTTCCCCTTTGTTTTCATGATCTCTTTCTAGTTTTATATCTTATTTTTTAAAGTTAATTTTCTTGCATCATCTCAAAAAAAATTCTATCATTTTTTGTTTTGCCTATGATTGTTTGTCATTTTTGTATGAATGATGTTTCTAAAACCTTGTAAATTCTTCAAAAATACTTTACATATGAAAAATATTAAGAAAAATCCCAAAAAATATAATTTTTATGGAAAAAACATAGCAGTTGACCTAGATTATCTACCCAGACTCATTATAACTTGTTACTTACTCAAAGTCCCAAACCCAAGCAACTAGTCTCAAGAAACATAAAGCTCCCAAGGGGTATTGCCTACTTGGATTTTTAGTTACTGCTTACTTACCTAGAGTTCTGACTACCTATTACTTTTACTTCATTAGGTTTTCTAACCCTAGTAACTTGTCCAAAGAAACCTAGAGTTGTAAATTCCTGTCACTCACTTAGAGTTTTCAACCTTGAAGAATTGATAAATACCTAGAACTTCCTAGAATTATGACACCTTATTACTTAGAATGAGTTTCCCATAGTTTTTAGGGTTTACTACTACTTGAAGTTCCTAGTACTTGAAGATTTCTTAATATTGTTACATAATACAATAACTTAACTTAATTTTTTAACATTTTTTAAACTAACAAGAACAATTACTAAGTTTTAAAGAGTATTTACCAAGTCTTCCCATTGTTAGTCACAAAAATGTCAAGACTAGAAGAATAAGTGATTTTGATTAAATAATTTCTTGAGCTTTTACTTGAATAAATTCTAGGGCCAAGTAGGAAAGGAAAGACAAAAGCATAGAGATGTGGGAAGTCAAAAAAAATTAGGGATGAAGTATTAATACAAGAAATATCCCATTGAGTCTTGCATTGCATCCAAATTATTTGAAATCAATGACACTAATATGGGACATGTTTCCATAAATGAGTTGTTGGAAAGATATAAAGCCACAACTAAAATGCCACTCATGAAAGTAATAACAAATAGTGGAATCCTACAAGATGTAGCTTTCCCAAGCTCTTCACAACTTCTTAAATATGTTCTATAATGTTCTAAATATTATTATTATCTCATTAGCACAATAAAATATATTGTAGGCAATGTGGTGGTAAGTTTGGATGTTCAGTATTTTGACTACTTCTTGAAGATCCTAACAAGACCTAAAGTGATAAATTTATTAATGGAAAAAGATAAACATATCTAGGAGAGTAAAACACTAGATTATATCATAATGAATACAAATTATCTAAATAAACAAAATCAGCCTTCAAGGTTTTCAAAGAAAATAGTGAGGTCTGACTTGGTCCAAGAAGTTGATGACATCACCTTACTATTGTGTAGAATCAATGGAGAGAAAAATGCCATGAATGTTTCCACTTGGATGTATGCTTACATAAGGGATGTTTATGTCAATAGGAGTTTTGATATGATTGAATGGTTAGGAATCATAACTGACCATATTGATCATTAGTTGAATAATGTATTATAGACTTTTGACTTCAAAATGACTTCATATTTAGTATATGCTACAACATATAATGGATCCTTTTCTAGGCTGACTACAAAAGGGCTATTGGCAATAGAGCCCATCTATGAATATTACCTTCAATTGACTCTTTTTTAATACTTTAAGCATTATAAAAGGGTAAATGATGCATTCTTCTATGAAGTTATTTGTAAATTAAATGTTGATTTAAAGGACAAGAGAGTATATGATGTAGCTTGGGAGGTAGTTTCCCATTTTGGATGTATTTTTATTCAATTCTTGAATTTCACATATATCAGAGTTGGTGGTTTCATAGGGATACTAGTCAAATTTCCAAGGTACCCTAATGATAAATGGATTTTAATAGAAATATGTAGATAGATAATAGAGTTACATGATCTACATTCAAAATTTCATCATTCTTTAGTTATTTTTCCTGTTGTTATTGGCCAATATCATTGTGAAAGAATTTATAAGGCCAATAATGTATAAATAGAGATGTGACATAACTATAATCAATCACATTTTTAGGTTAGAACAAATTTTGATTATAGAAGCATAACACAGAGCATAGTTTCTCTTGAATATATGCATATCCCTACCATAGAAGACTTTTAGATTGATTGCAAGGATGAATTTTAAGTGACAAGAAGAGATAATAGTAGGATGACTATTTATCAAATTCTTTCATTTGATTTGGCTACAATTCTTGAAGACATAGAAGACGATGGGACTGTAAATCATGATCCTTATCATACAATGAGAGGAGATAACGCTCGACTCCTAGAATTGACTATAAGAAGAATTAAGTAAATACTATTTATTGAGAGAACTTAAATGGTTCTTGCTATGAATTCAAAATGGATTCTTATTAAAGGCTACTACATGAAGGAGATAATAATGATAGAAATTGGCCAAGTAAGTGATAAGAAGAAAGTAATGCAAGGATAAAGTAGTCAAGATCCTAAGAAGAAGTTGAAATTAAAGAATAATGTTGATGATACATATTCTTTGGTAAAAAAAAGGAGCCAATTCAACTAGTTACCTTACATATCTTCTGGTCTCATCCACAAACACTACTCCTCTTATCACTCCTATTTATACCACACTCACCACATCTTCATCTTCATTTCTAGTTAAAAACATATAGGTAGTAGTAAAAGAGGAAGATCCATCCATAATCATACCACCTCTAAAGTTTCATTGGTTCAAACCTCCTAAGAAACCTATTAAAAAAGAGACTAATGTTCCTCTGCCTCCACCCCCATCTTCTCCACCTACTACTCTTCATCCACCTCCTTCTAATGATCATCCCAACATTCCTCCTATTCATATCCAAAAATTTCTAGAGTAGATAAATAATGGACAGGTGATATCATCTTAGGAGGTATCACAACAAAAGGTAACAGTTGAACCTGAGATTAAAACCATTAGAGAAGATAAAGGATAAGAAAATTTTGACTAAGAGGTAGAGAAAGATAACAAGGTAGAGAAAGAGAAAGATGAACAAATAGTTTCCAATTTTTTTCAAGGTATTTTAGATGTAGAGGAAGTTCCTTATCAAGAAATAGAGGTGGGAGATAATTAGTAGAAAATGGTAATACATTTATCCACTTCCACTTATATAAATTTCTCTTTATGGTTGACATTGTTAACAACTCCTAAGTCAAATAAAATAAATAAATTTGGAATAGATAGACTTACAAATTTTGAAAAGCCTTGATCATAAGGATAAAAATCTCAAGAGTGATAGAGTCACTTCAAATATGATAATTGAGCCTTCAATTTATAAATTTGTAGAAATATTAGTTCCTCCATAGGGTAAGCATAAGGGTGAAATCACTAAAGAAGACTTAGCAATTACAAAGGTATCCCTAGGGAAAGTTAATACACAAGGCCTAAATCAAGACACATAGACACTTATCAATACTCTCTTTCAAAATATTGATGAAGAAAATGATGATAAAACCAAACTAATGGAGCAAATTTATAAGATATGTGAAATAACTACCAAAGTGGTAAGATTTGATCGCTAGCAACCATTACTTTTAGGAGATATGATTTTTCATCAAATAATAACTTTGGTAGAATAAATTGGTGATAAGGACAAAGTAGTTAATGAATGGATAGATAAAATGATACAAACTACACACAAATGGTTTCCTGAGGTTTTGGGCAATTGAGCTAATATTGAGAATAAATTGAAACAATTGAAAATAGTGATGGAGATTGAAAGTGAAAATAGATATCTGAATTGCATCAAGAAAGCCTTTAATGAATAAATTATTTAGTGAAAATATTTTTATTAAGGAAAATACTGTTCTAGAGGGATCAATGATGAAATCAAAATAATAATAACACATCATATCTTTTTGCATGCATATTTTTGGAGTAATGCTTGAAGAAATGAAGACTCTAGAAGAAGATGTTCACAATGTAAAAATAGATCTAAAGGGTAGTATATTATATCTCATGAATGTTTGGTCTAAAAAATTGCCAAGGACAGATGAGCAATTACATCAATAATTAAAGCAAGTCATTGAAAAGGCCATGATTCCATTCACAACAAAATAAAAAAGAGTTAATAAAAATTCAACAACAAGTCATAAGGCTAGAACCCAATCTTGAGAGGGTGAAAGGTTATTGTAATAAGTTGGTAAATGAGATACTAAGATTTAAAATAGAAAGGCAATCAGTTGCCAAGTTAGATGATGTAGTTATTTAGTTTATGATGTCAAACACATCAACTACAGGGAAAAGTATAGATTAGAGGTTCATGAATTAGAATTATTTCTATCATTTCTCTTCTTAACTTCTTCTATTTTATTCAAATGACTTGAAAAAATGTATTTGAAGTATTATTTTTAAGTATTTAGTATGTAATTAATGTCACTCGAAGAAATTACTTGTAAAAGTAGGTTTTTTGATAAAGTGAAAGACTCAAGTAACTTGGATAGATGTCATTACTTGAAGTCATTTGGTAAAAACAAATTAATTAAGTGAGCTCTAAAAAACATCCAAAGGGGTTTTATTCGATCCAAACAATAAGACTGACAGGAGCTACATATCACTAGCTTTTGAATGTCATACATGATAAATTCAACAAAGATTTCTCCCAATGGTTTTCAAGATTTAACATAGCAAATAGGGAATTCAATGAGTTGTCTCCTAATTGTATTTGATATCTGAAAATGTATAAATATGGGAGAAAACTATGATACAAAAGATGGTAATTTTAGAAAATCAATTATAATTGTTATGCAAATTAGACTAAGCAATCTGAAACTTTATGTTTAGATTTTTGTATAAACTTGGTTCAAAGTGAATAAGAAGAAAGTTGGTCTCTGAGGGAATTTACGTCTAAGGAGATCATTTGGTGTATTATGTGAGGATTAAAAAGGTAAAATTTGTGTTATCTTTAAATATAAATATGAATTCAAATTTTTCTTAATCATTTTCTAAAAGAATTATCACATCTTGAATATTTATCTATTTATACAGATATAATAAGTTATATAAAAACTAATTGTTGTGAAGTATAATTTCTTTACTTTCATAGATTTTAGTATTTTCATTCCCCACATTCTAAGAAATTCTTTGCATAAATTTTTAATTATTTTCTTACTTGCTACAAAATCACTCTATTATGGTTCATGAACTTTTTGATTAAAGTAATACCTAAAAATAAGATAACTTGTGTACATCCTATGAATAATTAGTATAAGTTATGAAAACTAAAGTGTGAATAGTTAGAGTAGATGAACATAAGTCGTACATGAGATTCACCATTAAATGAACGGGATTTAATCCCATTACTACCTAGGTATCTTTTTTTATCCTTCATAATATGTTGCCAACAATACTATTTACACTCTTAGTAGGAATGGTGGATTTAGCAATCTTCATTATTCTTATACCACACTTAAACTAACATTAATGTTGGAAATACTCAACATACAAATAATCCTCCTCCTAACAACACTAATACTCCACCTTCAAATGATAATGCAAAAATTGAGACAACTCAAATTATTACACAAATAGTTCAACAAATGAACATCATGTAAACAACTAATCATTCCCAAATGATGCAACTGTAACAACATTTATTACACATGACTAGTTAACAACCTCAAGTCATCATGTCTCAACCAAATCAAAAGTTTATCACTCATCCTCTTAGATATGACAATGGGAATATCATCAGTCAATGTTCAATAAATCATAAAATGCTTCATCATCTTCAAAATGAACCTTTATCCCCATTCATTTCATCCATATATATTGGAAATATTTATCCAACTATCACATATAATGGGACTAAGGACCTTACTATCTTTATTAAGTCTTTTGGTAATGTCTATAAGGAATGGGTCCAAACTAAAACTTTTTCTACCACCAAGATCTTAGCCAAAACCTTTATTGGTAATTCACTTGAATGGTACAACCGAATTCCAATACATTCCATCTCATAACTAGAGGATTTATTCAATGCCCTAGTGAAGGAATTCTAACATGATGAACTTCCTAAAAATTGCCTTGACCATTTTATCAATGCCAAGTAGCTTCCTAATGAATCTGATCATACTTTCATCAAATGATGGAAGTCTCTTGATCATAAAGTAGACTATAACATGAATTATGATAACCTTTTAAAACTATTTATTATTGGTTTTAAATTTCCCCTTCAATACAAAGTTTGAATCTTTTCACCTAAAACTTTAGATGAAGCCTTAGACCAAGCAAAAAAGCAAGACTTTATTATGACTCAATTTGAAACACCTCCAACAACTACTAAAGAACCTTTCTAATCATTTTCTCATAACATTGATTCATCCAAGCGTTGTCAAAATATAACATCCAATTTTAACCCAACCCACCCTCGATTGAGTCTAGAATAACTTATGAAGAAATTTCCAACCTCTAAACCCATGAACTTTGATCTTTCCAAACCTCCTCCAAAATGGTACAATCCTGATAAATTTTGTTGGTGGCATTATACTATAAATCATTCTCATGATTCCTGTCGTGATCTTCACTGATTTATTTTTTATTCCTTGATTGGTCCACATTCCAATCTTGATGATCTCACAAAATAATGTTTTCAATATTATCTTCAAGCTTATCAAATATAATTTCAAGAACCACAATTACATCAACATCAACTACCTAATGATCAACAATAATTATCCCATACCTACACCTTATCCACTAATGTTGTTCAAACCATAGTTGATCATTCTTCCTACATCAATAATGAAAGGATAACTAACATGAATAAATTTAAACATATCATTTCATCCATTGAACCTCAACCTCTTAGGTCACATGAACCAAAGGATAACCTAGTTTAAATGCCTATTCCAAAGCATATCATATATATTCATTTACCTATTTTCCCTCCTCATACCTATTCTATGCATCCTATGCCACATTCAACATCCCTAAAATTTAAAAAACCAACATATTTACCTATCTCCAAATGCACCTACCAACCTAATGAAAATAATTTTCATGGTTTAATGTTAGCTCACTCTACCTCACATGTTGGGGAATCTTGAAATGCACATCCCTACATATACTTACCTAGTGGGGCATCTTGCAATGCACATCCCTACATCTACTTACCTAGTGGGGAATCTTACGATGCCCACTCTTATTCTACAATGCATAATAACAATCAAATTTATCTTCAAGAAATTTTTTGAGACTTATATAATTATATTTAACATGTTCATCTTTAATATAGATGTTAGCATAGGTATTCTTATTTTTTTTGTCTCATGTTTTTTTCAATTTTTGTGCACTTTACTTATTTTAGTCACACTTTACTAAACATCATTATTGTCCTTTACATTCTTTGTTTTTAATTAAACATTAAATTTGGAATTTGTTTTTATTTTTCCCCTTATTTAGCATTCACCTCAATGGTGTTAACCTTGTGAGTTTTAGTATAAGACCATGTATAAGACATGGCATTCCTAAAAAATTACCACATTAAAACATCTTTAAACCACTTTTTGGGATGACTACTACATGCATTGGTGTTTTTGCTTGATCCATTATAGGTTATCATGGCTTCTCTAGTGACATGACTATCATAAGCATAGCCCCATCCCTTTTATAGCACTATTTTCCCTCCTTGTGATCAACTATAAGAATATTCATCATTATATCACTTATTACATAGTTGTATGTCTCATGATCTATATATTTCCATTATTTCCTTCTAGTTGAGTCTCACATCGACCAATTTTGAGATTGCACACTTACTTGTGGGCAAGTCTAGGAGTCTTTAGACACCTTGGTCTTTAGGACCTTTTCTCTAGTGACCAAGTTTAAGCTCTCTTATATTTTTCATATTTAACACCCATGTTTGGTTTTCCAAATACATATAAAGGATGAATAGAAAAATCCAAATTAATTTAAAATCCAAATCATAAAATACAAACGAAAGGCTATAATCCAAATGCAATATTCAAAATTACAAAAGTAAAATCACACTAAAAGACATGATTCAAATCACATCTCCTTCTTCTAGTTGAACATAAAATTCTATAGTTGGCCTCATGATAGATCTAAGGTCCATTTGGGTATGTTATGATAGAATATTATAAAAGGAGAATAAAAAAATCTTTTAGTGCTACCTATTTATCATACAAGTGCCCAATCTTCATAGTAGACCAACAACTCTATAAGGGGTTCTGAGGAATGGAGAACATGTTGTGGAAAGGTAGGTATATTTTAATTATCATGCCTATATCCTTCATGCGATGATCTAGATACTTCAATATTTATTCCAAGCTTTGTATTTATTAGTCAAAATGTCATAAGTCCTTGGTATTGATAGTTATTATCCTTTCTTGCTTGCCTAGTGTGTCTCATTCTTGCTAAGGATGTTCACATCACCAATGTGGCACCTCACATTCCTTACTTTACATCATATTACCCTTATTGGATAATTATTTTATTCAATCACATCCTTTATCACATCTACCTTATTATTCATCTTGGTTTATAGTTTGTGCATTGCATTATAAGACCTTGGATAGAACAAAGCCTTCCTCACAAACACCCTTACACCATTTGCTTACCACACCATCTCATTGTCATACTAATCATGTCATTATGTTTTTGTGTTTTCTTATATTGCATCTTAGAAAAAGCACTAAGTTTGAGTTTTCATCCTTTAGAGCTTTTTTATTTTCATTTCTCCATCATAATCTTGTTTGATTTTTATGGACTTTTTTTATCTTACATATGGTATTTGGAATTATTACATGTTTCTCTTTATTTATGACTTATTTATGTTTGTGTTACATCTTGAATTACATTTAATTCATTCATATTTTTATTTATGTTTGATTTGACATGCTTATCTTACATGGGGTTATTTGTCACTATTAGATTTGTATTACATTAGTATTTCATTTGTCATCTATATTTTACATTCTTTAAAATGTGATTTAGTATGTTCTACATTAATTTTTTCCATTTATGTTTTACATGCTTCTGAACATGATTTAGTATGTTCTACATTCATTTTTATCATTTATGTTTTCCATGATTTCCAATGTGATTTACTACATTCTAAAATCATTTATCATTCATTTTCCATCATTTTGTTATTCATTTGCCTTAAATATTCTAACCTTTCCTTAACAATCCTAATTTTCCAATTCTCCTAAGACCCTCATATCTTTGTATATACCAACTCATTTTTCACTACTATATGCCTATATTACAAACATTTCAATTTTTTGCTCTTTTTTACACTAATGTCTATAGGTTCACCAAATGTTCCCTATATTATATACCTTCACATCTCTCATAGTCCCCATATTTATATATAACACTAAGGTAAGTAAAGGTATGTGTTTTTAAATCCTCCTCTTTCATTTATCTTATTTTCTCCTAATTGCATTTTACTTAGGATCAACATTATGCATCGTCATATTCCATTTCAAGAAGGACATCTCATGTTGAATTTACATGATACATGATGATATTTGAGTGGGGCATATGTATACAGATAACATTTTAAATTTTTTATCAATTATTAATGCTCTTTATATGTAGGAACCCATCAAGTACCAATCTCTCTAAGTGTACACCTTAAAAGGTCTACCAAGAAAGGGGTGGGTAGAGCATTAGTGCTTCACAAGATGTTTTCCATTTTTCCACTTGTTATCTACACACTTATCTCCTAAAAACCATTCCACTAATATTTTTATTCTCTCTTTTATACTCTAGTCATTTTTCACTTTCATTTATCTTTTCTCTAACTTGAATCTGATTTTAATATTTTTAAGACTATGTCAGTTGGGTAGAACTTGTATTGTTTTGACAATTAGCCTACATTATTAACTTAGTTCATTTTCAGAATGGTTAATTGTCAAAAATAATACTTGGTCAACTAGGTTGACCTTATTGGCTAAAACTTTTGAAAGGGTTTAGGGTTAAATCTGCCTATATATACAAGTTCATTTCACTATTATTTAGAGAAGAGAAGTAAGAAATATTGTGGATTTTATTATCCATCATTATACTAGAGGAACAAGCTTAAGGTTTCATACTTTCTTTGGAGATATGGATCTTATCTTATGGAGAAGTATTTTGGATGTATTGATAGGTTGTGTAGCCTAGATATGATTTATCCTTGTCATCCTTAAATACCATAATAACCTCTTGAAAAGCACCTTTTTCCAAGGGAGAGACTAAGGTTTGATGAGTTTATCTTCAAAGGTAAGTATTCCTAACTTTTTTCCTCCTTTGTAAGAGTAGATAGATATGCATGTGTACTTCTCTTCCATGCATTATGATTCTATATACATTGATGTGAGTATATGTCTCTTATGCATGTTTAATTTTATTATTTCTTACCCCCACTTTGTACCAAAAACTTTGGTGAGCACTAGATTATACTTTATTTTACTTTTTATTAGTTTAGTGAATATAAAACATAGGACCTAACTAGTGTTATTACATGATTTTGTTTGATTGGAGGCTTTAGAACCCTCTCTGACATTGTGTATTATGATAAGAAATCCCCTAATTAGGTCTAGTAAATCCACATATTGGTAATGTTCTAGATTATATAATGTATGCCCAGTTTGAAGTGTAATTAAAATCTATATTATCCAAGTTAGGATTGATTTATAGACATGATGTATTTATGATTGCATATATAATGCACTTATCTAGAGGACTTGGGACTACATGGAGAGGATTATAGAGATCAATGGGAAATGTTAGAAGCTATAGGTAGTGGTCAACAAGGGAATATTAATAGAGCTTAAATTTATATTAACCTTAGATTTAGGGTTGTATAAAACATATGCCAAGATCATGAGATTTGTGATGGAGTAGTGGTTGGCCTTGGCTCACACTATAATAGGACCCTTGAAAGATGGAAAGAAAAAGATATTTACCTACTTCAAAGAAGTTAATATCTCTATGTTATTATACCTAAATGGTACCTTACTCAACCAAGGGGAATTTGAAGTCCACTTGTGTTAGTTTGATTAGATTATGAGGGATAAAGTGTCCATAACAAACTAGGAATGAACCTAGGTGGTGATTGATCTATCAACTCAATCTATGGTGAACACCAAAAGTTCTTTGAAGTCCAAACATCATTGTAAGCACCTTTCCTTATCTCTTGGAGACTGGTAGCTCAAGGTGAGGTAATATTCATGGAACCCCTAATAAACTTAGCCAAAGTTGATGGGGAGTTTGACCTAATAGCATATGTGTTAGAAGCTATGAGCACTTAGTTAAAGTAGTTAGGAGTTGGTCCCTCTTAGCGACCTCCTCATGTTAACTAGTGGTCACCCATAGATCTGCTATGGGTTTTTAAGGATTGTTTTATTTGAATTTTGAAATACATTTATAACTATAATGAGTGGCCATCATGGCCCATGCTGGGATCCTCCTTCTTTTTAGATGTGATCCTCATCCTTTTCTATATAATAATATCTATATTGTCTTTTAGGGTTGACCAAAATTGATCAAAAGTGTTGTTAGAAAATAACCAAGATTTCACTAGATTTTCCTTCATCACTCTATAATATAAAAATCAACCCAGATCAGTTAATGTAACAACATTTACTATTTTAATTAATATAATCTCTATTTTTTGGCAAGAGGGTTCATCTTGCATTCTAACTTTATTTCATCTTCATATTTGAATGATCATCAATTCTATGTTAATTAAATTAACACTTCATTACTTTATGTATGTCATGGTTATGATGTGCTTAGATATTATAATCTCAATGTGAGATATTTCATTTCCTCTTTATAGTGATGATAATTTGTGTGCCAAGATACAAATTCTTGTATGGAGTTTATGTGTTTTCAATAGTAAACTCCTAGTACTAATCATTAGTGAGAACCCATATTGAAGTCATACTCTTAGTTACCTCATACTCTTCTCACTATATATTCTTAGAGGTAGACCTCTAGTGAAACTCATTCTATAGTGATGTAACTATGACATGGTTACTTGGTCTAATGACCAGCTCATTGAGTCCATTTTAGACCTAGATGTTCCCTTTTATACCCTACCCTTCCCTCTCATTTTTATTTATTTTATGGAATTAAAATACCCTTCCCCATTGTATTTAGAAACAATAATCCCAATACTTAAGTTTTCATAACAATCTTATACCTATGTGCAAGACAATGGATTGAACTTTTGGTGGTGATAGTGCATCTCCTATAAACTATTCACATAAACTCCATTTTTCAAGTCCAATACTTGTAGTCATGCCCTAGGATCATCTTAGATTAGTATTAAAATGGAGGATGAAAGAATGTACTTGTGTCCAAGTTTCCCTTTGAAAGGAATACCCAATCTCATGGTGTTGAACATCATTCCTATTTTTGAGGTTTGGCATTGAGGTTATCATTGATGTCAAAGGTTCTTGAGAAGGTCTTCATGAGGTTTTTGATGATTGTAGCTATGAGAGAGTATATTGACCAGTATTGAAATGATTTTTAGAGTGTAATATATGATTTTTATATGCTATTATTACTACATGAATGATGTGAAAGTTAGCATGTATTTTCCTTGTTGTCAAAGTTATCAAGTGCTTGAGCCTTATAGTATTTTGACAAGGTATGTGCATAGAATACCTAGTCTTGAACATGAAGGAACATGATGGCTTGGTTAAATGAGTATACATAAGCATGAGTGGTTGTATCATTTTTCTTGATAATCTATTTGAAGCATTAAAACACTCATAATATTATCATGGTGAGCCTATAGGGGTAGGATCTATAGATCAAGTCAGTAACTAGACCATTTCTAGACTCTGCTTGGCCTAATGAGGCATCTGATCTATTATCAATGCCTATGAAGGATGTAAAGTAGTTTTTTATCATTATATATTTTTATTGAGTTTGATTTTGAGGTGGAGAGTGCATTTAAAGAAGCATTAAGGTTAGATTTTAGGACTAATGTGATTGTAGGTCAAAGTCTAAGAGAACAATGAGAGAGACTATGGCCTAATGGGGTATGAAGTTTTGTTTCTAAATATAGTATGGAAAAGAGAGTGTTTTCAAAGGTATGATATTTTTTTAAAGCATGTTCACAAATTTTAAAGTCATTATTTGCTAGAAAAGGCATGAAAAGTGGGTTTTAAGTCTCTTAAGTGCACATAATGAAGGCATGAAAACCTGAAAAGGACTTTTATGTGTTCATTGGAACATGTAACCTCTATATGATAACCTAAGATATTAATGGTATATTTGGAATGATAATATCACAAAATTATGTGCATTATTTTTTAAGGCGCTATGCTTTATGAATGATCATTAAGATGAAAATAAACTTAAACCCTCATAAAACCCTAATAAGGACCTTATGTTGAATATTTTGATCAAAATAGAATATAATTGTCTAAAATGACTATAAAAACTATTTTATATTGTATTTAACTCTCTCAAGCACCTACAGGTGTGATTAAGTTATTAGTTTTGTGAGTAGACCTTATATGAAAGGGCACATTTCTCATAAATCTATTATAACAATCAGAGTTAACCAAGTCAAAGTATGAAAATAATTTTATGGATAATTTTTATAATTTTATTTTATGTACATTGTGGTTTATTTATATATTTTATCCCTTAGGTGTGCTAAACCAGTCATCCAAGTTGACCAGTCACTAACATGCCTAGTGGTGGAAATAGTGAAAAACCCAAGCAACAGTGAGAAGATGATTAGGAATGTGTTATCATGAATGGTGATGAAACCAAATGCATATATGTTTTTTTATTACTTTTAATAAATTATAATTTTTTGTATAAGTGCTGAAGGATAGTGAATTTAGTGAAAATTTTACTCACAATTTGACCTGTCTAGTTTAGATGAGACAATGAAATATGAGGTTGTGAGATTGGTTTGAAAGACCAATAATTACCATTTGAACATACTATATTTCTATATAATAATGGTATAATTATATAATGATATAATATTCATGCATCATAAGTCTATAAATTTGCATATAGGAGTTAAAGGTCATTATCACCATGGCTGGTCTCTGAGGAAAACTGACACTTCTGAGTGAACAAGTTGTAGGATTGTTTTTGAGTCCTTTTGTCTTGTGTAATGAAGTATAATTAAATTAGTGATTTTTTTTAATGTATTTTAGGACATTTTAATATGATTTTCTCATTAATGTGTGTATAAACATTTTTTTATCTTTAGTTATTTGAGATAGACATTTATATGTGTGTGAAGGCAAAATGTGAAAAGTACAAATGACGTGCTTCAAGTGGTGATTGGAGCTAAAAGGTGTCATTGACATAATATTATATTATTAGGGGTATATTTGAGTGTAATATGGAGTGTTATTTTTTTATTTATGAATTTTAAAGTGTTCTAATAAGAAGAAAGGGTAATGTGTAGTAATGAAGGCCTAATTGAATTAGGTCTCCGTAAGGCCTAAAGAAGAATTGGTCCATTTGAGATAAAAACAACCTAATATAATGTCTAATTAATGTTTTTGGAATATAATAAGGGCTATTGTGTGTAAAATGTAAGTGGGAAAGTGTGTATGTCTGACCAAGAGGTGTATGAGTAGAAGTCTAGTATAAAAACAAGGCCTAATAGGCCTAATTGAATAGTTAGAGAATGAGTGAGTTGAAGTGAAGGATATAACACTTATAATAGAAAAAGGAGGTATTTTATAACATCATAATGATGTATAGAAACTATCATGAAGATATAATAGGGTTATTATGGGTACGTTCATGGAGTTGGGGGATAATTCTATGGAAACAACTCATAATATGTACGTGTTATAACTTTTGTTGCTAAGGGAAATTTTGAACGTTGAGAGCGCGCATGGAAATTTTGAATGTTGAGAGTGCACATGCACGAGCACGAGCTCATACCCTGAACCAGGTAGCCATTGATACGGTGGATGGCATGGCTGAGGTCTTTGCTGAGTGCACACCTCCACTTGGGAATGGGGAACGAATCCAGATCGTCCACTCTACTGCAAAAGGGGGTTCATTTCCAGGTATGAAAATAGCAAAAGGATCCCCTATTTTTGGTTCTATCCTTGGATCAAAGGGAAGATATTATGTAGATGTGGCTACTTATGAAGCTAAAATACAAGATGCAAAACATCAAGCTTTTGCTGGGAGATACTGCGTTTCACCAGTAAGTGTTTTAAATCCTGTCAGGGTTAATCTAGATCCTGAAACTATTGAAGAAATCTTTAATCGGGTAGATTATTTTTCAAAGTATGGGGTTATTTGTATATTTCATGGCTACTGGCCATCTCTAGCTGATCTACATAGCTGGATCTCCAATACCTAGCTACCATTGATTGATGGAGATGTTGAAATATACCCTTGTGTTAAAGGTTTTTTTATAGCTTTATTCCAAATCCCTAAAGACAGGAAGACTATTCTATCCAACAGTAATCTTTTATTGCAGGGTAAATACCCTCTTATGGCCAAACAGTGGCATAAGGATTTCAACCCTCTCATGGAAACCTTCAATAAGATCCCTGTCTGGGTTAGGCTCCCTAATTTACCAATACATTTATGGCAAGAAGCGGTGTTTAAAACCATCGGTAATGCTATAGGGGAGTTTTTATTTGAGGATGATGAAACTAAGAGGATTTACTGCTCGACCTGTGCTCACCTTATGGTTGAGGTGGATGTTTCTAAGGGCCTTCCTAAGGCAATTTGTCTAGATTCCCCAAGGGGTTCTTGGATGCAAATGTTAGATTTTGAAGGTTTACCTTTTCGATGCAGAAAGTGTCACCATACGGGGCACATTGCAGCCCAGTGTACTGCAGGGAAATCCAAACCCAGAAGCTCACCTTCTTGGTGGTCTAAAGCTGATCATGAACACTATTTTACTAAACAACCTAATGAAGATTTGACTGGTTTAGAGAATGAGAATGAAAAGAGTATCCATTTTGAATCGATGGACCAGGTGACTCCGCTGGAGACTGATCCTGTTGAAGGTACTGCGGAGATTGGATTATGTGATCTCTCTGAACTGACTACTGAGGAGGTGGTGGTTCCTCCACCTTTTTTGAAGGTTTCTCCTAGGAACCTGAAGTTGGCTAGTTCTCATAAGGATTTTGCTGAGGCTTTGATGGCCCCTGGACTTCATGGATCATGGCCTTCTGAGGACTGGGTTGATGAGGTAGCTAAGGTAGAGGATGGTTAGACAATAGTAAAGAGGAATAAGTCTAAGCCTTTGGTCCCCCCTCTAGATATGAAACTTGGGTCTTGTAAAAAATAATTTTATTGTTTGTCCAGCACTAGTCTACTGTTTTTAGATTCCTAGTTTATCTGGTCTTGCTTATGCAGGTTCCAGGCTATTTTGTTTTTTGGAAGTTCTCAAGGTTTATCTCTCTTCTGATGTAAAGGGTTTCAGGGCCCCTTCAAAACTTGTTTTTACCTTAATCTAAAACATGTACATGTTATTTAAAATTATATAAATGTGTATGTGTTATAGGATTGTGTACATGTTCCTATATGTTTCAATAACATGTATGCATTATTGAAACTATAAAATATAAAAAACCCTCATCCTCTACATTTTATCCATTCACATTTTACTGATTCCCATTTGCATTTTGTTGATTCCTATTCATGTTTTCACCTTCAAGCTCTCGTTTTGGCCTACAAGATTCATGTTTTGCCCTAAAACCACTAGATAGATGATGAATATATGAAGAAGAGGTATGTTTTTTATATATTAGCTCAATTTTTTGATTTTTTTTAATTTTTTGTGAATTTGAATTTGAATTTTGCTTTTAATTTTTTTCTAACAGGTTAGCATGCTCCATCTAACCCTGCAACTAATCCTTCACCCAACCTTCCTAACCCTTTTAAACCTCTTGTAGTTACCCTAAATCCCTCAGGTAGATAGGATGATATATTTTTTCACATATTGGAGAACAAAATTGAAATTGAGCAAATAATTAGTATAATGAGGGAGCCCATTTCCATAAACACCCACCAGACCTATTTGGCCAATAACCTAGAGTTAGTATTAGGTAAAGTTGACTCAATAATGAGTCAAATTGATAGATGGAGGTCTTATAGGCATATTTGTAGGGATTATTATGCTAAAAATTTATCAACATCTAAGGTGAAGAACAAAAATATAATAAAATATCAAATTTGTGCCTTATTTATCAACCTGACCACTAATGACCCATTTCCCATAACAACCAAAAATTTCCTAATCCATTGATGCCAACATGATTTGATTAAGGATAATTTTTGGGAGTAATAGTGGATGGTGTTTGACTATACCCCTTATAATAATCATGAGGTCCCTTTATACTTTTTGAGGAAACTCGATTGTGAGTTTGTCCTTAATCAAATTACAATCTACTTTAACTATGGTGAGTTTTAGGGTTGAGGGAAAGGCTCCACACAAAATTGACCAAGTGCAAATCATGCACCTAATAAACTTACAAGGATGCCTACCCAAAAGCCACTTCATCTAGAAATTCCCTCTATGGTGATAGAGGTTATGGAGATGGACACTTTACATGTACTTAGTGTGGTTATTGATACAGTCATTCATTATATGAGTAGAATTTTAGAGATAGATGCTTGAGATACTATAGCTAGTGGTCATACACAACCCCACCAATGTATATGTTATGGTGATATATGCATTGGACCTTTAGATGATGATGGTGGTACTTTAGGGGGCTTAGAGGATGTGGTATTGACTGATGAGTTGTTGGCATACACATTTGGTTTAGATATGTTGGGAGTATTTACACACATGAAAATATCTTGTATATAAATTTAATGTTAAATTTTTATGTTAAATTTGAAAATTAAAAAGGTAAAAACTAATTTACAAATTTAAATTGAATAATATATATGTATTTTTTTGTGTTCTAAGAGGATACATTGCCTTTGACATCATAGCTAGGTAGTGGGCCAACCCAGGTTACTACATCTATCTGTGTCAGTACGACACCATATACATTTATAGAGGTAAAATTTCAAGTTAATCTTATATACTCTATATGTACATTCATACACCTTAATTTCATCCTTGGTAGATTTTGTGTAAGAAAATATAAAATACCTAATATAATTTTGTTGGACTTTTTATTGTTTGATGTATTAACATGGATTGGCGTAACTTATTTGAATCTTATCCTCCATCTCAACTATGTTTTAAATAACCAAAATAGGGAGTTGAAAATTTTATTGATATCCCATTATATGTAGTTTCCATAGAGGGTCAATCACAATCAGTAGGATTGGATGTACATATATATAAATAATTCATTTGATAAAAGTTATTTGGTACAATAAATTTCTATCAATTTCCCAATTGAGCATAACATGTCTTCATCAATATGTACACCACTCCTTTCTTTTAAATACTAGCCTCATAGCTAGGTACTTGATTCCTTGTTATCCTAATCACATATAGTGGTTCAATCTCTATGATCAATATCCAAATGGTCATAGATAGTAATTTAATTCTAATCTTGATTCCATTTGAGAATAATAATTTCATCTCTATCTATGGAGTTATAAATTTAGATGTCAGAGATTCTTGATCCCATTATACCTAGTCAATTCCATTAGTTTGTTGGGACAGTTTCTATTAGATCCCATTAGTTTTTTGGGAGAGTGTTGACTATTAACTATATCCTATATGTATATGGCATAGGCCTTGTAACCATATACAAATAGGGGACCTCAACCCCATATAGATAGATGGGGTTGAGTAGTTTTTACCAACACCTACTTAGGGGGCCTAAAGACCTACTATATCTAGTTGGGGAAGAGGTTATATCTATATCCATTGATGTAAAGTTATATCAACTTCTATACTAAACTCTACCTATATCCCTTCCTTTTAAGGTTCTCCTTCATCCATTCATAACTCATTCCCTTAATCCTCTAGGCAATCAAATAACAATGATATAATTAGTAAAATAAATCTTATTTCTTACCAATATTTATCTCTACATCCTTGACCACGTCACTAACTCAAACTGTCTATCTGCTTACCCCTCACATACACCTTTCTAGCTTTACCTTCTACTAGCCTTGTTTTTGGGTAAAGATCCTTATTGGGAGAATCTGATAGATATTCACTAGAAACTAATTACATATTTAAGGACCCATTTTCCCCATAAAACTCCTAAATTAATCATCTGACACAACTCTCAAGGAAAATTATACTTCCTTCTTTAGGCCTCTCACCAATTAACTTTTTATTTATGAAAACCTCTTTAGTATGAAACATGTACTAACTTTATATATAATATTTTGACCTTTCCAAATATCCATTTGGATATTTTATCTAAATCAATCATTTTTTGACCCCCTTATTTGGACAAATCCTCCTATTTCTATATCACTCCTTCTCCCTTAACCCTTCTCTAGTTTAGCACTAGATCACAGCCTTATTTATGTAATTTTCCATACCTAAAAGCCTAAAACCACATCCATTAGTGAGAAGGAATAAAATAATGTAAGATTAATTTTTTTTGGAAATTTTCAATGATCAAATCTCATTTTATACGTTAAACCCTAAAATCAGGGTTTCTAGGCCATTACCAAGGCTGAGAGCACACTAAAGGGGATAACTTTTGTCTTAGTGGGTTTCAAAACCCCAAAAAAATTTCATTACTTTTGTACTAACCATATACAACTTTATAATTTAGACAAATTTTTTTGAAATCCCATAATCAATTACAAACTCAAAACTCTCAATTTACAACCCTACCTATGAACATAGGAAAATAAGGTATATGGTTACTTTTCCTTTCCTTCAACTCCAAATATCTTTAAAACCTAATATGGGATTATATACACTTCCATTCACTATATTATACCCCTTAAAATCTCAATGGAATCTGAAACTAGTTTCAACATAATATAACTTAGTCCTTTGATTGTATGTTGCCCTATAGGAAACATGGTACTTAGGGACTATTTCTTCCTTCACTATCAAAGCAATATAAACCTATATCAAGATGATATCCCCATTTATATGATAATTAAACATAAATATTTAAACTCTTTAGAATCCATAATTAAACACAAGTCATATAATTTATTATTTTACAAACTATATGTTTTTCGGGAATAAGGAATATGGACAAATAGGATTTTACCACTTCTTGACCAATTAGATTCCTAAAAATATTATTCTCAACACTCTTATGCATGTTAATTAGTTAATAATCCATATAAATTTATACCAAAATAATCAAATGCTTGGACTATAGTTGAATTTTGGACTGTATGTAAGACTAAGTTTGTTAGAAACTTGTTTAATAAATGAATTACACAAGTTATCAATTATTGGGTTGTTTGTTTAGTTGATGACTAGGGTTGACACTCCTCCATCATTATGAGTCAATAAAAACATGGGAATTGCTAATTTAATTTCATCTACATAGGCACTCACTGAGGTATGTATATTCACTTGTAATTTTCAATTATAATTTAGTACTTTTGTTGTAATAATTTTACTATATACTTTAGCAAGTATAACTTATATACACTAATGTATTATGTATGTAGGTTATCATATGACATTTTATAGTCTAATTAAAATGACTACTATGATAGCTCCTCATGTTTATTCATCATTTTACATGATTGTTCATGTAGCTGAACCTAACACTGACCCAATTGAGCATCAATGGCAAATTGAGGAGGACCGTGAGACTATGGTAAGTTCCTGTTTAAATGATTTTTCTATTATAGTTTAAAATATGAGTTTCTTAACGTTATTTCATGTATACTTGATAATTTTATAATATTTTTTATATTTTAATAGGTTTAAATGCAATCGATCTATGAGTGTAGTACCCATAATCAAACCTTGGGGTAATCTAAGGTATTTAAGATATCTCCATCTATACACAGGGCAACCCAAGGAGAGTCTTATTTGAAGAAGGAAAAGAGAGGGAGACTATTTGATGATTAGGATGTTGTATATGATGTAATTTTTTGTATGCCTAAATGTTAATATACACATTTTTGGCATTGTACATGTGTATATGATGTATTCACCTGACATTAGATACTGTGTTGTTAGACATGATGTAATTATTTTATGCCTATATGGTAATGCATGTATTATTGACATTGTATGCCTCTATATGGAATTTGTACATGGAATTATTATTTTTTACATGAATATTTAATAAAAATAATGAATTAAATATTTTTTTAATCACTTGTGTTTTGAGTATTATAAATGATTGGTTTTGAAGTATTCTTAAGGATTACAAATGTTATGAGATTGAGAATAACTTGTTAGGATAATGTTGTAAATCAGACCCTTATAATAAATTAAGAATATTAGTGATTGAATTTGAATTATGTTTGTATTTTGATGTAGAGGTATGGATGAGAATTCTACAAAAAAATCATTAGATGGTTCTAAACTTAACTAATGGCATTCACTTCCTATGGTTTGATTTGAATCTTCTTTCGTAAGCTAGCTCCTCTTTTGACTCTTTGGACTTAATTTATCTTCTTACATCTATTAATTATTCCTTATACTATTAGTATTACCTTCTTGATGGCATTGACCTCTGTCCATACATCTTTTACCTCATTCCATTCATGTCTCATTCATAAATTTCCTCTCAATCTCTTTCAAGTTTCTTCACAGGTACCTTATTTGGGTCTCAAGGACCAAATCTTGGCATATGTTTCAAGAGCTCAACCTATTGTCACATATGGTCTTATATGATCATAACATACCTAGTATAACCATATTCAAGCAATAAAACAATATCATTCTCTCATTCCATACCTTATGGACATAATGTTGCATACCCTTTTTACCATAATTTACCTTGAGCTGCCTGCATGATTCTTTCATGCCAAAACTTGTCTTTATTTAAAAATTTTCATGAAAACCATAATTTTTATCACTTATATAGGATATTATATGTTTACAACATCATATTTAATTTTTTTAATATCTCTTTAATGCCTAAATTGCTTCCTGGCATGTACAACTGACAAAATTTTTAGAAATCTTCAATGGCTGCCTTCTTGACTATAAGAGGATTATGTCAAAATATTAGGAAATTTAACTCTTTATAGGATATTTAGGATGTAATTTATTTATTTTAGGTCATGTATACCATTAATACCAAATTTCATGCTTTGACTCAACCTGTAGATGCCCAAAACAAACCAATGTCTACAAGGGAGGCTCCAATGTTGACTGTGATTTGAAATAGGGTTGACTATAATAGAATATTGAATATTTTACGTTGTAAAAAATCCAAAAATATATATTTAATGGGTATATAATGTCATAATGATACTCTCCACCAAATTTAGTGATTAGATCCAACATATTTTGGCCTATAGGCCCAATTTGGCAAATGTTAGTGACACATGTCTTCTTGGTCAAATTTCACAAATGAGTCATCATCATATTTTGCCTTGATTTGTGATTTATATAATTGATGAGAATTATAAAACTCATCATTCAAACTTTTTTCAATTTACTTGATGACTTGATGCTTATCTATATACACTTAGTCAAATACAATAGATTCTAACCTCCTACTATTTCCTCAAACATGCCAACCAACCTTCATTGAAGGCCCCAAGTTTTCCTTGTACCTATTTACCAATTTTTATAAAGTATGAATATAAATCATAATATTCCTAATTCATGTTCTAAAATTCTATTATTCCCTTGTGACCTTATCGCTCACTCTTAACCCCACTCTCATAAATATAGTACTTATTTCAATATTAAACAATAGTTCTCACAAGCTTAGACATAAAATATTCCAAATTATCCACTTATTTCACCTTATTATATTTAAATACTAGGAATAAAAACTCTTCCATTTATATTCTATGTGCAAAGAGGGTTTGTGGGTACAATTTCGGTGGATTGGCATAATTGATCCATCTTTCCTCTCTTCATCAAAAGTTTTGTCATAATATCCTTTACCTCCAAATAGCAACTTTGCCTCCAATATCGATAGGTGAAAATCCAAAACTTTGATAAAATATATATAATTAAACTATATGTGTTATAATAACCTTGACACCCACTTCCACCCATAAGTGAATTATCACTACTATTCTAGAGCATGGAAACACTAATAACAAATGTTGTCAAAGTTGAAGCTACAATATAAGAACTAAATTTTTGGTGCT
Source organism: Torreya grandis (assembly GCA_037957365.1). Lineage (NCBI taxonomy): Eukaryota > Viridiplantae > Streptophyta > Pinopsida > Cupressales > Taxaceae > Torreya > Torreya grandis. The sequence goes on from JARHVA010007003.1 coordinate 514,737, forward strand.
TGTTAGCTAAAAAATATCACTAAAAACACATTAAAAGGGTAAAATAACATTTAAGACCAAGTCTTCTTCACTAAAAGCTGAGTCTTCTTCCCAATTAGATTCCTGGTTGTGTAGGGAGATCATTGATCTCAAGAAAAAAGTGGAAACTTTGGAAGATTCTCTGAAAGCTACTTGGAACAAAGTGAACAACATGGAAAATCAGTTAAGCGAGATCCCTGTGAAGCTCAAAGCTTACTAAAACAATCTCCGAGAGTTAATAAAGGATAACAGAAAGAAAATGGAGGAAGCAACATCCAACATTTGTGCAGTTGCTATCAATATAGGTAAACGAGCCAATGAGGAGACCAAAGCACTAGAGGGTCCCATCAAAAGGACAAGGCAAAGTTCCAGAAAGAAAGATACACAAAAAAGAGCTTTGCTGGAGGTTACCACCCAGGAAACTGCTTTGAAAGAAAAAGAAGCCATGAACTTGATACTGGAACTAGATGAATAATTTGGTCCTTCTTATTGGTAAAGAAACTGGTACTGATATTTGTTCTTATTTTGTTAGCTTTTCTTTGTTATACCACCAGAATTTTGTTTCTGGGTTTTGACCGGATGTATCTCTTTTGGTTTCAGGACCATTCAAAACCTGTTTTTGCTTCCTATCTGTAGTGTTTTTAGGCATTGCCTATGGGCTTGTTGTTCTTTTTTTGCTCTTTGTAAAAGGGTTTTTGGGCCCCTTCAAAACTTGCTTTTACCTCTAATCTAAAACATTTAAGACCAAGTTATTTACCTCCCATTTGGCCTAGATGACAAACCCACCACCCATTCTGGGCTCAAGAATGTCCTTCCCAATACAAGAAAGATGTTGATTTTAAGCCTAGATTTAGGTATGCATAAAACCAAAACTATAAGATATATGGATGAAATATAAGATACCTCATGTGAATTGGAAATTAATATAATTAAACCCCAAATATAGTTTGAATAACCTCTAAGATCAATCCATGCCATAGGTTGTAGTAAAGGGTCCTAAAATGCAGATTTTTGGTAGTGAAGAGACAACTTCTTGACCTCTAACTAGAAACTTTGCCTCTGGGACTACTGGGTGAGAAAAAACCACTTAAATCAAGTCTATATAGGCAAATTACACATGTTAAAACAACTGTGACACCCACTTCCACCCACAAGTGCATTTTCACTACTGTTTTAGAGCATGGAAACACTGATAATAAATGTTATCAAAGTTGAAGCTATGGTCTAAGAACTCAATTTTTGGTTCTTATTGGCTGAAAAATTATACTTAAAATAAATCCAAATGGGTTAATAACATATAGGACTAGGTTCTTGACCTCCCATCTAGCCTAGACAATAAACTCACCACCTATTCTATGCTCAAAAACACCCTTCCCAATACAAGAAAGATGTTGATTTTTAGCCTAACTTTAGGAATGAATTAAAAAAAAATATAAGTCATATGGAGGAACCATAAGATCATTAGTGTGCATGGGAAATTATTATAATTAAACCCCAAATATATTTTTAATTACCTCTAAGATAAATCTACGCTAGAAGGTGCAGTAAAGGGTCCTAAAATGTAAATGTTGGTATTGAAGAGACAACTTCTTGACCTCCAACTAACAACTTTGCCTCTGGGAGAAATAGGTGAAAATCCATCACTTTAAGCACATATATTTAGGAAAATTACACATGTTAAAACAACCATGACACACACTTTCACCCACAAGTGCATTTTCACTATTGTTATAGAGCATGAAAACATTGACAATAAATATTGTTAAAGTTGAAGCTACAATTCAAGAACTCAATTTTCATTGCTTGTTGGATGAAAAATGGGACTAATAACATGTTTGAAGGGGTGAATAAAATCTAGGACTAAGTTCTTGACCTCCCATCTAGCCTGAATGACAAACCTGCCACCCATTCTGGGCTCAAGAATGCCCTTCCTAATACATGAAAGATGTTGATTTTTAGCCTAACTTAAGGCATGCATAAAACCAAAAATATAAGTCATATGAAGGAACTGTAAGATATCTCATGTGCATTGGAAAGTACTATAATTATACCCCAATATATTCTAAATCATCTATAAGAGAAATCTATGCTATAAGTTGTAGTAAAGGGTCTTAAAATGCAAATTTTTGGTAGTGAAAAGATAACTTTTTGACCTCCAAATAACAACTTTGCCTCTGAGACCAACAGGTGCAAATCCACCACTTCATTCACGCACGCACGCACACATGCATGCGCGCGCGCGCACACACACACACACACACACACACACACACACACACACACACACACACACACACACACACACACACACACACACACACACACACACATGCAAATTACATATGTTCCAACAACCATGACACCCACTTCTACCCGTAAGTGCATTTTCACTAATGTTTCAGAGCATAAAAACATTGACAATAAATGTGTTTAGAAGGATATAAGGAGAAATAAAATCTTCATTAGTATTATTCAAGAGTGTAAAAACACCAAGTACTTTTAGTAAGCTTCTCTTACCTTCAATAATGTTAAATTATTTACTAATGGTGCCAACCATGTGAAGGTGGAAGCTGATTTGGCACCACTAACCTAAAAAAAATGCTAGTAAGTAATTAAAGATGAAATTTATGCATGTAACACCTACAAAATCAAAAATCATTTGGTAAAATTTATTACATCTACATTTCACAAGTCAACATACCTATGTATTTTAATCCACTAAACCACTTGGAATTACTCTAATCTTGATAGTATCAATAATAGCTTTATGGTCCGACTCATGAACTTTCCATAGATTCGTGTTTCTTGGCCTCCATATTTTTATAATTAAATATTTGTTGCAAGAACCAATTTTGAATAGTATAGAATATTCTTATGAGTTTCAAAGTCTTCAAACAACCATACCTTTGAATTTTTTATAGGATATCATCAAATCCAAGTTCCAGTGACTACCACAGACCCAATGAGATAATCAATGTTTTCTCCATCTACAACTAGGGAAGTCAATCTTTTTTTTCCATCTATACACTAACATAAATAGTAATCTATTCCCCCTTTATTGTCCTCATCCGCAATAACTAAAAAAGCATGGCCTGCATCATAACAAAAATTTAATGACATTATGAAGATAGATTATGAGAATAAATAGTACATAAATATTAATCTTCTACCTAGTTATACTAGATCATATATATTGTCAAATTCATGTGAGGATGTCATGCCAGTAAGTTATAATGTTGGTGGAACTTGATATGTGTTGATTGGAATTAGAGGTTTGGAACTCCATTCATCCACCCACTCTTATGACTTATACTTATTCCAAACAAAGTCTATGCATGTAGAACAAAATAATACCAAGTGTAATGTATTAATAGTCCTAAAACATGTATTTGAGCTATAAAATGAGTGGAGCTCACTTGAAACTATTAGAGTCATACAATCCTCATAGTTTACCAGGTCTTTTTCCTCCATTAACAAGAAATGTCTACAAACATTAGAATTTTCTTGACCACCATGACATATGTTCTCATTACACCAATCAACCATAGTTTCTACATCAATCAAATTCGTAACATTATCATATTTTAACTCTTCCCTTGCAATGGCTCTTTTTATACATGCTCCAGCACCATCATGCTCCCCTTTTCCATGGCCAGCATTAGTGAAACTCAAAATATGTTATACACTAGTGGTAATGTGCATCCTACTCAACCAATAAAACATCCATGCATTCTTAAATTGTGATGTGTAATTTTTTGACCAAATGTAATATTGTTTGAAATTAATGTTCCTCTAAGTCAACTATCCATAGAACTTATCAAAAAAACCTTACACATACTCTGTATAGTGTGATCGATGATCAAAAATATATAAATGGTACTCCATTAATATTTTTTGATCTTCCTCTATAGTATCAAGTGCATGTATGAATTTTATATCCAGGAATATGGAAATTTGTGTTGAGTTTTAATACTGTGATTAAATTTCCATTTGTGGTTTGAATGTGTATTTTTTTTACAAATTCAACTAATAAAAAAATATAATCAAGTGGGAATGAGCCCTTACTTACCTTAAATTTTTATCCAACCATTTATCCCTATGTGTGTGCCTTGCATATTCATAAACAAATTTCTCCATGAATTCTACCATAAATTATGAAACAAGAATCTCTTTCATAACAAACTCACACCTTTTAGATTCTTTACCATATTTTACTTGATAAGTCACAAATTTTTATTTCCTCAAACCAACTAATTTCTATCCAATTTAAATTATACACTACTCATGGATACATTTTTTCAATTTTGTAAATCCACCACAATTGTTACAATTTCCATCCAAACATGCTTTCTTATGAAAGAACTATCCATCTAGTCTTTCACAAAAAATATTTGAAATAAAGTCCCTAGCTGATTTTGGTGTAACTTATATGCCAGACTCCTAAAAAATGTTAGTATTATGCAAAGTATGATGAATATGGTGAAAACATCATAGTGCATTGAAAATTCAACAAGTTGCCTATAACAAGTGGTGCGTGTGTGATTTATTTTTACATAAAAAGGTTTGGCCATCTCAAAAAGTCTTTGAATAATAGAAATTTGTGGATGTTTTTAAAAAAAATTAGAATACAATTGTGTTTGAGTCATATCCAAGAAATTTTTTGGATGTGCTTCATGATTATGAGAACCAAATATTCTTTTCACTACATCTCTTTCATTAGGCAAAACTCTTGTATTATCTTTCAAAAATTGTGCAAGTAACTCTTTTAAAGCATCATCTAAAGCCTTGTCCTTTCATGGAAGTATACCAGAGAATGACTAGAGCTCTTTCATTTTGGGTTCATTAAATATTTCATGTCTTGAAATTGATTTCATTAATGTATTTCTATTTATATCAAGTTTTCAACTTATTTTTGAAATCAATAATTTTTTCCTTATTTTAACACTAACTGCACAAGTTGTCATTATACGTCAGGTAGCATTGCAATATTTGTTGTGTGATTTTAGACCTAAAATATGATATGCATCATGTATATTTTTAAAAATTTCATCATTTTAATTATCCATTTTATATGCTCCTAGTCCTAATGTGTACATTATAGGTCTCATCTTAAGCAATTGCATCAATGAAATAAATAATTGACATCTTTAACTATCATAATCCAATTTATGAAAGAAATTATCCCAAATTTATTGAGCTAATCATATTGAATGGTGGTCAAACATTTTTTTATGTATTGGTTTCAAAATATTTTAATAAACTTCAATTAATTACTTATCTTTTCTATGCATAATTCTTGGAGGTGTTGTTATTGGTGGAATCCATTCAGAGGGTATTTCAAAATCATTATATGTTTCCATGAAATTTTCTTCATTATTTGTTTCTTAATTATGTGTTTTCATGAAATTTTATTCATTTTTAATTTCATAATTATTTGAGTCCATTAAATTTTATTCATTATTTGTGGGTAAAGTATCATGCATAGGCTCTTCATCAACATAATAAAAAACTTTAACTTTGAATGTGAATTTGTAACATTATCTAATTTTTTTATTGTCAATTCCATCATAATTCAATTCATTATTATGAATTTAATCATAATTAAATTAATTATTATAAATATCATCATTATTTAATTGATTATTTTCAATTGCCTCATATCTAAGGCATTTGACTCATCAGGGTTAGTTTTTGTACCTTGTTTGAGACGAATTGCGTGTATTTGTACCTTTTTTTAATATCAAATCTTCTAGTTTCTTTGATTTTTTATTCTTAAATTTATTATTCATCCTTGTATGTGAACTAGATCCCATTTTGATAAAATCAACTAAGAAAGTACTTGACATGTGTGGTTGAAAAAAATTGCAACTAAAAAATTATGCAGAGTACATAGGGAATGTCTATGGGGACAACAATCTCGATTAGGGATAAAAATAGATGTTGAAAAGTGAGTTTTTATTTTTACTTAAAGGAATGTGTATGCATTATAATAATGAATACACATTTATATAATTAATACATTTTCTTTGAAGTATAGGCGTATACTATATAAACAATAAAAAAGGCTCATATTCAAGTATTTTTTCCATTATAATACTATAATATGATGCAATAATACTCAATAAGACTATAATATGATGCAAAAATCCATAATATGATGCAATAATACTATAAAATGTTTTAATAACACTATCATATCATGTAATAAGGCTCAATATGATGCAATAAGACAATCGTAGGATGCAATAAGACTATCATGAGATGTAATAAGACTATCATGCAATGAAATAAGTCTATCATGCATGTAATAAATCTTAAATATGATTTATTTAGGATATAATATAATGTAATTAGGTTATTATATGATGCAATAAGGCTCAATATGATGTAATTAGGCTATCATATGATGCAATAAGGCTCAATATGATGCATAAATCTCCAATACATGATGCAATAAGACTCTTGATAAGAATATGAAGTAATAATACTAATGAATGATTCAATAATTCTAAATATGTAATATGAAATTAGATAATTTTTCCCAAAATCCCATCATAGGTTCTTACAAAACTAGGTGAATAACAGGTTTAGAAATTAACACTAATCACATTCATGAATTTATGCATTTGTGATGAAATCAAGGAACTTAGGGGTTGTGTTTGTTATAAAATTAGGATTTAGGGTTAGTGTTTTAGTTTAATAGGTTTTTACATGTGTATATGTCATAAAATTAGGGTGTATGGGAACTACATATATGTTTAAGTGATAAAAGTAGGGTTTATGATCAACATGTCATGAAATGTGACCTAAATTAGCCCTTTCAATCACATCGTAGACTCAAATTTAGGTTCAATGGGTTGAAATTGGCCATGTTTTCATTTGTATTTGAATTTATGATTAGCTTAGGGTCAGTTAAGTCATATATGTTTTATATAAATTATATAATTGATTAGGCCATAAATTAGGTTTAGGGGATCAATTTTGCCCAAATCATGTCCCTAATTAAACCAATTGACTAATTGGTTCAATTCATGATAGATATAATCATACTTAATTTTTTCTCAAATCATATATATCATGATCTTATAGTTATGTAAATAAGGGGTTCAAATTGGCCTCCCATGCCACCTTAATTGAATTTCCCCTATAATTGAAGCTTGTTATACCACATGTGTACCTCATATACACAAAAGTGTTAAAGCTATCAAAGATGCATTAATTCCTAGAAGTTTTAGATTTGAAAATGCCTTGAGAGACCAAATTAAATTAAATATCACCATGTGTACCTCATACATGCTTTAAAGTGTCAACACTATTAGAGGTGTCAGGTCCTAGAATCTTTAAAGAGCTAGATATCATATCCCTATCAAGGCCACTCCAATTAGATATGTATGCACATGTGTATCTTGTACACACATATATTTGTGTTATATATATAAATATAACTTGTCTTATAAGCATCATATTTGTTAGAACCTTGAGACACCCACTCTAATCAAATATTTCCACATGTGTAGGTATAGTACACCTAGAAAAGTGTTAGAGTTGTCAAACATGCACATATTTGATAATTAGACATGTTCCATCACCTATCCAACTAAGGCCTATTCATAAATTTATCAAACATACATAGAAGCAAATAATGTTTAAGGATTGGCATTGATCCAATCAACTCATGTCTAATAAATAATTCACATGCTATGAACCTCTAACTTGCCATTAATGTATAAAAATTGTCATGTAGATCTCTCTAAGGTCCCATCTAAATTTCAAGAAAGTAATAAAATTTATCAATTTTCTACATGTATGTATTCAAATTATTTATATCCCTCTTCCTTGAATTACCTCTAGAGATCCCAAAACTTACATTCATATTAATTCCTACACACAGGATAGAACACAATTTAGTAATGGATGAGCCTCAACCTCAAATCTCAAGCTAGAGCAAGAATTCTAAGACATGTACTACTTTATTTTAATCCACATCACAAGTTTTAAGCACATTATAATGAAATATAAAAAAGATGATTGAAGATATATGTACAAAATATATATAATCTTGAAACCTTCCATGAGAAGGTGCACACTGGTATTTAATTTTTATCAACCATCTATATGAGGTGAGAAATTCATCATCAACATGAATAATTATTGGGTCTCTCTGCTTAACATCATCCTTGAGGGGAAACAAGTCTCAGATTTAGGGGACATTGTCATAAGTCTGATGTATCTTGAATAATTTCAATAGAGTTTGAGATAGGGTAACTTATACATATGTCATACTTGGTCAATTTCAGGTCTACACCATCCCTTAATGGTTTCAAAAAAATTCCCTTGTGCATTTAAGTATTTTCTAAGCTATATATTCATCACTAAGCACATCATCTTAATATAACATCTTAATTTAACACATCATCACTAATGGATACATGTGACCATTTAAAGTTTATTGATCTCAAAACCACATCTTATACAAAACAAAACACGTATTGAGCTTGACCAAAATATTTAATAATTTAACATGTAAATACAATGTAGGTCCATCATCCTACTTTCGTATCTTACCATCCTAATTACATAGTAAGGTATAAAACTCTATAGTATTGATAAGCATCAAGTGTTGTCTAGCCTATTTTTGAGCTTACAATTATTGCATCCAGGGTGTAGTTAAGAATAGTCCCATGTCATATACACACTCTTTATATAATGTGGGGATGGATGGAGTGGTTGATGGTTGTCCCATGTGTGATGGAGTGGTAGATGAAGGAGGTGCACGAAATGGAAGATTAACCATATTTTCATAAGATATATTAATTTTAGGCAAAATTTGAATAATATATTTGAATAAATTATGGGAATAACAATTGAATAATTGTAACAATAGAATACTCTTATTAGACTTTAAATTGGGACCTAAAAATGCACCTATTGAATTAGATGCACTAAGTGACCTTGGAGGAAACTTAAGGGATTTTATTCAACACATTTTAGGAATGTTTTTGGTAAAATCTAAGGCATGATTCATAGGTATTATGCTACATTATATAGCATTTTTAAAATAGATATCAAAGAGATGTTCAATTCATATTTCTACTTACACAATATTATTTATACTACATAGTCTAATTCAATGGGTTTACCACTTAAACAAATTAGTTCAAAATTTATAAATAAAGGGGTCTGGTCAAAGATATCAAAGAAACAACAAAATGGTAAGATATGATTTTAGGCAAGTAGGATAACATTAATAAAAAACACAAAATTTAAGGGCAAGTAATATTTTAGGCAAGGTGGTATGCTAAATCCTTGCCCTACTAAGGGAAATATCCTAATAGATATGCATGTTTTAATTGTCAAACAAGGCTTTTGTTAACATGTGTTATATTAATGAAACATATTGGTGTATATATTTATATTAAAGTACACCAGAAGTTGAACATGTAATAACTAATACTTGTTTAACATTTATTATATAAAATTAAAAGTAACCAATCACATCTTGACAAGTAAGAGTAAAGTATTGATACTCTAATATACAAATATTGGTACACTAAAGGTTATGTTCTGATCATAGGTTTAAAAAATGCATTTTATGACCTCTTGTAATAAAATCAAGTATATTGTCAAATTTATAATGTGTTACACCTTGAAACCTTAGTTACAAGTAGTTAAGATAACATATTGATATGGGTAAAAATTTCAAAGTCTAATACGATGTTATGCCACCTTGATTCACTTTCCAAAGCTAATGAGACCTTTCCCCTATAATAAACATGAAATTTGGCATTTCCCTTATAAGGATGCATGGCTAATGGGACCTTTCCCCCATAACAATCATAAAATTCATTTGTTTTATTTTATGTCAAAGAAATGCATATGCATTATATAATGTGTGCTCATTATTTATTGTGTTATATAATGTATACATGTTATATAACATGTATGTGTTATTTATATTTGAATTTCAAACTGAGCCTTTAGGCTCATAAATGGCTTGGATTTCTAAGCCAAAGGCTTGGGACTATGCATCTATAGCTGAGATTGAGAGTTTTAGGAAAAGCCAACAAATTTCTACTTCAATTATCAAATATGCTATGAATTTCAACATCAAAATTTGAAAAATTATTAACATTACAATGAGCATGTTATCCTCATTTTAAATATATGATTTTTAGATATTTTTGAGCTATTTTAAGGGTTTAAACTATATTTATTTCTAATAATACCTTTTTTAGGCCACTAAATTACTCACCCATACATGCCTATTCATGTTTATCTAATTTTTTTTAGTTGATCTAAATGTAAAATAAATTATATGGTGAAAAACTAGGCCTAATTCTACACACATTAAAAAAAATCATTTTTTATTATTTTTGAGGTAGTTAGGGTGGGTCATATGGATGGCTGTCCAATTTTTTATCAATTTTTAAGATATAATTAATTGGAAAATTAACAAAAAAATATTCATAAAAAAAATACTCATAACACACTATAAGAGTTAATTTAAATATTCACCAAAGGGTTTCTAACAATATTAAATGATGCTAAAAAAATGGTGGGTCACATAAAATGGTACAATTCAAAATTTCTTTAAAAAAGGAGTTCTTATTTAAATTTTATATGTTTGACCTATTTTTACTTAACCATTTTTCAAAAAATATTTTTTTAGAAACTATACTCAAAATGCTATAATTAATGTTTTTATACCATCTTCAAATTTTGAGTGTAGCCATATCTAATTATCTATAGAATGTCACATTTTTTAAATTTAAAAAAAATCATGTCCATGGGTAGGCCCTTTTTTCCCCCTAAGTTGGTGTACTTACCCCTCTATATGAAGATCAATGTCATATGACCTAATCTATCTTGAAGAGACCTAGTTGAATGAATGAGCCTAAAAGGCAGCTTGAGAAGGATAAAAGAGTGTGAAGAGTTGAAGATGTGGTCATCATTAGTTTCTTGAAAAATAAGGTTTCCTAAAGGTGATAAAATAAATTTGGTGACTAGGTTGGTGCTAAGTTATTTATAGGGTTGGTGTCTCTTTGTAAGTTGGTACTTACTAAAGCCTAGTTAAGTTGGTGCTTAATTAGTTGGGGATGGTGCTCCATGTGGAGTTGGTGCTTCACTAAATATGGTGTTTGTCTTAAATACTATAGTCCATTTGTAGATATCAATGAATTTTATTCCCTTTGATGTTTTCCCACTCAAATAAGTTTTATATGTGTTATGCTCTTGTCTCATGCTCATATAAGTGGTTCTTGATGTGTTGTTAGCTCACTATATTCCTTTGATAGTTCATGAATGATAAAGTAAAGTTATAATTTTTTTGAAGATTGATTCATCCCCCCCCTTCTCAGTCATTATGCTTCCAATAATTGGTATCATATCCTAGTACTTTGAATTAAGTCTGACAACTTGAAGGTGATCTTAAGAATGCTAAGATGTCCAATGATCAAAAGAAAGAAGACAACATGTATGATGAAGAGGTATACTATGAAAATGAAGCAGGAGAATCTGAATTAAACCTTGAATCTGAGTTCATAAGTGCCCTTGATTGTTTGAAGCATCAAAATAAGACTATCAAGGAACTCAATAATTAGTTAAAAAGTGTCAATACAAAGTTTAGATCAAAGGAACTTGAGTATGACTAGTTGAAGATACATATAGATTTCTTAAAGGTTGAACATGATAAACTCATAGACAAGATGAGTAATTTTGAGAGAGATTGTGATAAGTCAGGAGTACCAACATGAAAAAAACAATCAAGCAACCTAATTTAACAAAGGATAAGATAACATGGGACCATGGGAAAATTAATAACCAATAAAGATGTAATTACAAAAATGTTTTTTACTACATTTGTCATAATATAAGACACATTGCAAGATTATACTATAGTATATTTAGAATGCCTTCAAGATTAAACAAGACATGAATATCCCAGAATACATGAGAAGGATCAAAAAAATTTATGCAATCCAAAACAAATTATTACTAATCATATTGAGCTCAAGATTCAAGATGGAATATTCATTAAGGAAGAATAAAATACTAAATAGGATTCCATGCTAACTCATTCTATCTTTCACATTCAAGATGAAGGCATGAAATGGTATATATATAGTGATTTTTAAATCCACATTATAGGAGATAATAATAATTTAATCTCATTAAATAAGAATGCTTTAGGAATAGTGAGGTTTGGAGATAACAAAACTACCAATATATTTGGCAAAGGTGTCTTGAGTTTGGATAATAGGAAGACCAAGACACAATGTGTTTTATGTGGAAGGTTTGAAGCATAACCTGCTTAGTGTAATTCAAATGTTCAATCAAGGACACACACTAATCTTTCATGACAAAGGGTGTGACACAAGGAGAGTCAAAATAGGAAGGTTAATTACCAATGCTAAGAGGACTGAGAATAATCTATATGTCTTGAATGAGATCAAGAAAGAGATATGATTCATGATCAACATAGATGAAATTTGGATATGGAACATAAGGTTATTTCACCTAAAATTTGACAATGTGGTCAAGATTAATGCTAATAAGTCTATGAAGAAGATGTATAAGATCACCAAACCTATAAACATACATTGTAAGGCATGTCAACATGGTAAGCATACAATAAGAAGGTTCAATTATAAGTTGTGAGACTCTACTAAAAGACCCTTGGATTTAATACACACTGATCTCTATTGGCCTATAATAATTCAAATCATTCAAGGAGATAAATAATTCATGTTACTCATAGATGATTAAACAAGAATGGATTAGGTTGCATTCTTGAAAGAAAAGTCAGAAGATCTTGACAAGTTCAATGAATTCAAAGATCTTATTAACAATGAAAAGAATGGGAAGATTAAGTGCCTAAAATATTATAGAGGGGGGAATTTTTGGTCCATTGAGTTTGATGAATTTTGTGAGGTTCATGGAATAAGGAGACAATTCTTAGTAGCTAGAACACCTAAATAATATGGAGTAGTAGAAAAGATGAATACGATAGTTCAAGAGATGACTATAACTATACTAAATGAGTCTATATTATCTGATGGATATTGGAGAGAGGCAATAAGCATTGTAGTCTACATTTTGAATAGAGGATAGATAATGAATAATGCCAACAAGAATCCTTATGAACTATGGAAGGTTAGACCTACTAATGTGGAACTCTTTGGAGTGTTTGGGAGAAAATTTTTCATCAAAAGAGATGATGAAGACTTGGGAAAGTTTGATTTTAGATCTAATGAAGGTATATTCCTAGGATTTTCATCAATTAGCTCAGCCTAAATATTTTATAACAATAGGCTAAAAAATATAGTGGAAAGCACCAATGTGAAGATTGATGAGATAAAGAAATCATAATCATAGTCAAAAGACACTTTAGATAATCTAGAATTCAAGAATGAAGAGGAGACTATAGAGGTTGATGAGGAATAAGATGAATTTGAATAAAGATAGGAATAAAAAATGTCCTCAAGATAGATTCAAAGAGATCACATTAAATATCAAATCATTTATAGTAAGAATGCAGGTATGAAAATAAGGAGAATATTGATAAGTAATCAAAATCAAGAAAATGTTACTCTATTATCCAAGATTGAATCTAATAATCTTATAGAAGCAAACAAATAAATTTTTTGGATAGGTTCAATGAATGAGGAGTTAGACCAAATAGAGAAGAATGAGACTTGGGAACTAGTTTCTAGGCCTAAAAACAAGAATGTCATTGGCATAAAATGGGTGTTTAGAAACAAGTTGAATAAAGATGGAGAAGTCACTAGGAACAACGATAGATTGGTATGAAATGGATAGGCACAAGTTAAAAGGGTAGAATTTGAGGATACCTTTGCACCAATATCAAGATTGGAAGCCATCAAATTATTTTTAGCATAAGTAAGATTCAAAGGGTTCAAGGTATACTAGATGGATGCCAAATCTAACTTTTTGAATGGGAATTTAGAACAGGAAGTGTACATTGAGAAATTTGAGGGGTTCTCACTATCAAATGATAAAAACTATGTTTTTAGATTTAAAAAGTCTCTCTATGGTCTAAATAAAGATCTTAGAGATTCATATGCTAGGTTGGACAGGTATCTGTTGGATCAAGGATTCAAAAGAGGAGTTTTAGATAATAATATATACATCAAGATAAAAGATGACCACCAATTAATAATAGTTTTTGATGTAGATTACATCATCTTTGGTGGAAAGAATGAAAACATGACCAAGGTCTTGGTAGAGGTGATGAAGAAAGAGCTTGAGATGTCCATGATATAATAAATATCATTCTTTCTTGGGTTGCAAATCACTCAATCTAAAAAACATGTATTCATCTCACAATCCAAGTACATAAGAGAGATGTTGAATAACTTTGAGATGAAATATTTCAAGGCATTTAGTATACCCATGATCATAGGGTGTAATTTGATCAAGGAAGATGAGTCTTCAAAAGTCAATCATAAGTCATACAGGTCAATGATTTGATGTTTGCTATACACTACTACCTCTATACTTGACATCATGAAAGTAGTAGGTCTTGTGGGAAGGTTTCAAGTAGATCCAAAGGAGAATAATATATAAATATTCAAAAGGATACTCAGGTATCTCATGTGGACTATGGAGTATATCTATATAGATGCATACTAGGTAGGAAGTATAGATGATAGTAAGAGTACCAGTAAAGGAGATTTTTTCTTAGGTGGGTGCCTAGTTTCATAAAGAAGCAAGAAGCAATCATCATTAGCATTATCAAATTATGAGGTTGAGTATATTATAGTAGCTTCATGTTTTACTTATGTCCTATGGATGAGATAGACCCTAAAAGACTATAAGGTGGAGTATGATGGTCCTATCCATATCTTCTGTGACAATACAAGTATTATAATCATCTTGAAGAAATATGTCATGAACTCAACGACCAAGCACATTCCCACTAGGTATTATTTTTAAAGATAGTAGGTAAGTGAAAAAAGTGTCAGACTTGAATATGTTTCTACATAAGATCATATTGCCCACATCTTAACCAAACCACTTCCAAAGGTAAAATTTGAACACCTAAGATAGGAATTAGGTGTAATTACTACCCTTATTAATAATTAAATAATCCAAAGTACTTATGGGGAGATAATCATGTTAATTAACTCAAACAATTAGTGAGTTATTCTAATAATGTATGCATGGATATATGGGGATCATATTTGTATTATGTTTCATAAACTCATAATCATGTGTGTTGAGTATTTTGGTTGCAAGGAGTGTGATCCAAGGAATTACAAACATCACTTTGTCATTTATGTCAAAGGGGGATAAAGATAAGAATGGGGTGATAAGAATTATTATTTTGATGTTTTTCCATTAATGATAAAGGGGGAGATTATTGATCATTGTTCCTATTTTTGAGGTTTGGTATTGATGTTGTCATTGTTTTTTAAGGTTCTTGAGAAGGTCTTCATGGGGTCTTTGATGAGTGTAGCTATGAGAGAGTATATTTATAAATATTATAGTGATTTTAAAAGTGTAATATATTACTTTTATATGTTATTATCACTACATAAGTGACGTGAATGTCATCATGGAAGGTCCTTGTCAATGTTGTCAAGTGTTTGAGCCTTGTAGTATCTTGACAAGGTATCTGTATAAAACACTTAGTCTTGAGCATGAAGGAGCATGAAATAATAGTGAAATGAGTTCACACATGCATGAGTGGTTGTATGAGGGTTTTTTTATCATTTATTTGAATAATTTAATCACACATAAGATTCTTATGGTGACCCTACATGGGTAGGATCTATAGATCAAGTCTGCAACTAGACCATTTCTAGACCCTATCTAGCCTAATGAGGCATCATGATCTATTATCAAGGCCTATGAAGTATTCAAATTAATTTTAAATCATGAGATAGGTTTATTAAGTTTTATAGTGAGGTGGAGAGTGCATGGAAATAAGCATGAAGGTCAGATTTTAGGCCTAATGTGGTTTACAGGTCAAAGTCTAAGAGAGAAAAGAGAGAGTATGGCCTAATGGGGTATGAGGTTATATTTACAAGACTATTATGGATAATTGAGTTTTTTTATAGGTATGATATGTTTTTTAAATAGTTTTCAAAAATTTTGAAGTCATGGTTTTTAATAAAAGGCATGAAAAGTGGTTTTGAGGTCTCTCGAATGAACAAAATAAAGGCATACAAACTCAAGAAGGAATTTTAGGTATTTATTGGCATGTGTAACCTCTGAATTAGAACCTAGTATATTCATGTTATATGGTTAATGATCCTATCTCAAAATTATAGGCATTATTTTTGGATTAAGGGACTATGTTTTATGAAAAATTGTTAAGAATGGAAACATGCTTAAACCCTTCTAAAACCCTAATAGGTCTTAATTTTGAATATGTTGATAAAAATAGCCTATATTTGTATTTAATGAATATAAAAACTATTGTATATTTTATTCAAATATCCTAGTCACTTCCAAATATGATTAAGTTATCAGGTGTGTGAGTAAACCCTACAAGAAAGTGCACATTTCCAAGAGATTTATTGTAGCAGTCAAAGTTGACCAAGTCAAAGTATGAAAATAATTTTATGGATAAGTTTGAGATTTTTTTAATTTAAATTTTATATTTTATATATTTTATATCCCTTATGTTTTCTAAACTAATCATCCAAGTTGGCTAGTCACTAATAAGCCTAATGGTGGAAATAGTGAAAAACCCTAGCAACAGTGAAAAGATGATTAAGGATGTGTTTTCATGAAATAATGATGGATCCAAATGCATGGAAGTGTTTTTAAATAAATTTTATAAATTATAATTTTTTGTATAAGTGTTATAATATAGTGATTATAGTGAAAACATTGCTCATGAGTTGACCTATCTAGTTTAGATGAAACAATGAGATACAAGGTTTTGAGATTGGTCTACAAGACCAATTTTTCCATTTAACCATATTATAGTTATATATAATAATGGTATAATTATCTCATAATATCATATAAATTCATCATAAGTCTCTTTAGATGGTCATATGGGTGTTAAATGTCATTATCACCATGACTAGTCTTTGAGGAAAATTGGCAGTTCTAAGTGAGAAAGTTGTAAGAGTGTTTTTGAGTCCTTTTGTCCTATGTAATGAAGTATAATGCATTTATTTAATGTTTTGAGGTAATTTATGTTATGTTAATATTATTTTTTTTCATTATTTTGTGGTTTAACATTATTTTATCTTTAGTTATTCAAGATAGATCTTTTTATTTATGTGAAGGCCTAAGTGAATAGTACAAATGACATGCTTCAAGTGGTGATTGGAGATAAAATATGTAATATAAATAGGATGATATTAGTATGTGTCTATTAAATTTTAATATTGAGTGTTAATTAAATTTATGAATTTTTAAATTTTGTAATAATATCAAATGGTAACATGTACTGATGAAGGCTTGATTGAATTAGATCTCCTTAAGGCCTAAAGATGGATTTGGTCCATTTGAGCTATGACCGACCTAATGTAATGTTTTTATCATGTCCTAAAACCTATTGTTTTGAAAATATAAATTGGAAAGTGTGTATTCATGTTTTTATCATGTCTTAAGGCCTATTATGTTGAAAATATAAATGGGAAAGTGTGTATGTCCAAACAAGAGTTGAATGAGTATAATCTTATTATAAAAACAATGCCTAATATGCCTAATTGAATAGTTAGATAATGAGTGAGTTGAATTGAAGGATATATAATTTTTAAGAGAAAAATGATGTATTTTAGAATATAATAAAGGTGAAAATGAACTATCATGAAGATATAACATGGGTACTATATATGAATATCAAGGTCATATGACCTAATCTATCTTGAAGAGACCTAGTTGGGCAAAGGATCTTAGCAGGTAGTTTGAGAGGGTTAAAAGAGTGTGAAGTGTAGAAGAGGTGTTCATCATTATTTGGTTGAGAAACAAGGTTTCGTAAATGTGATCAAAGTAATTAGGTGGTTGGTTTGGTGTTGAGTCATTTAAGGGGTTGGAGCCTCCTTATAAGTCAGTGTTTGCTAAAGCTTAGCTGATTTGGTGCTCCATGTGGATTTGGTGCTTCAATAAATTTTGTTTTTGTCTTATAATACTATAGTCCATTTTTATATATTATTGGGTTTTATTTCCCTTTAGGTTTTCCCACTCAAATAAGTGTTCTATGTGTTATGCTCTTATCTCATGTTCATATAAATGGTTCTTGATGTGTTACTAGTTCACTATATTGCTGTGATATTTTATGAATGATAAAGTAAAGTTGTAAATTTTTTTAAAGACTAATTCACCCTCCTCTCAGTCATTTTACTTAAAAATTAGAATTTCATGAGAAGGATTAGATTAGAGTGAATAATAGTTGGCACTATAAGGATGGATATTTGAAGACTAGAGTGAATAATAGTTGGCACTTTAAAAAATACTTCATTCTTTTTATTTATTCATTTTATTAATGTTTTGAGTTTTGTTTTTTGGTAATAATTTAATAAATATTATTTGATTGTGAAGTATCTTGGAGACTAGTTAACCTATTACCAAGGCTCAATGCCATTGAGGTATATTGGTAATTCCCCCTACTTTTACATAGAAAAACTAGGTCCAACCAAACTATAACTACCATGATCCCCATTAGTTCATCATGTTAACCTATACCAAATTTGTATCCCAAGATGACCTAGTTAGCTGAATCAACCATTAACATCCCGAGAGTCATCCATGATTTACCCAAGAACCTAAGAGGTATTTCCATCATTTCACCCCTAATATGGGATGAACTAATTTGGAAAATATAACATCCTATAATACCAACATAATAATTCCAAATGTATAACATGAGGATGTGGAATGTAATGTTTTTCCCTTTACCCTAATGGACTCTGTGTATGATTGGTTCCTCAACTTCTTGAAGACTCTATCTTGAGTTGGGACCATTTTAGTTCTACTTTCCTTGCCCAATTTGGGCATGTGATATATTATAATATCATGTACTAATAATTTCCTTACATCAAGAGGGAGCCCAATGATCCCATTAGGAACTTATATTCTAGGTTTTAGAAGATATATATCCAAGTAACCATTCTTTATCAACACAACCCTCATTAATAACTTGAAATGTTCTAGACCCTTGGATAGCCATGTTATTAAGGAGAGACAACATTAATAGGCATATGCCCAGCTCATGCAGTGGATAATAATGTGGATAGGAAATTAAAACCTTAAGGTCACACAATGAACCCAACTTCTAATATGCTACCACAGATTCATATGTTGAAATTCTTTCCCAACACTTATAAGAATGCACCTATGTCTCAGTCAATCCCTATAACACATCAACACCATATGGGTCATCCCACTTCAAACCTAAAGCTAGGTTTCATAAACCTAGGGATTCAAGAACTAATTTCTTGAAATCAACATCAAGTGAAGTTACCCATAACTAACAATACCCAAAACACACCTTAAGAATACTCTAAGATTAAGCTAGATGCCATTTAGTAGATGATACAAAAACTCAGCAATGACTTCTTAGGACTACAAAGATAGGTTATTAATTATAATCTATAAATCTCTAATAGAAACCTCATGTACCAAGACCAAGTAGGATCTATAACCATGCTCACAATCCCTCATAACCTTCACCCAATAGGTTACCTAAGATCAATATCTTTGAGATAGCCTTAGCTAATTGGTGTTAAGTACATAACACAACAACACATGGGTAAATGGATTACATGGAGTTAAATTTTACTTTCAAGATATTCTAAAATGAAATGGAATAATACTAAGTGGTCCCTAATCATCTAGAATCCTCTAACATGGGTAAAGTCCCTACTATTGATATGGTTCTAGAAACCATGGACATACATAGACAAGAATAAAATGAGATAGATGAGGGTATTATTTAGGTAGAATAATTTTAATAATTCTAAAGGAGTAACTATTACATTATGAATAGGTAAAAAAAACATCCCCTTATTACTTCAACCCTTCCCAATAATGTTGCAACCCCACTAGACCAAAATACTAGGAATGGTACCCTACCTCCAAGACCTTAATAGCCTAAGGCCCCTATGGAGACCCCATCAGTCCAAATTAATGGAGGTTACAACATAGTCAAGGATATGAAAAATATCAAGGATAAAATTACCCTTCATGATATTTCTCAAATCATAGAATAATGAGATTTCCTATAAAGTCTTTGACTCAAAAGCTAGCTCTACCAACCCAACCAAAATTGAGAGAAGCACAACGAATGTACTAAATCATAGAAATAAGATGGAGGTACCCCTATTAAATTTAACCATCTAGTTTTTTATAAATTATATGCATAAATGCTTAGTATATTTAGGATCCTTGACCAATGTGATGCTACTAGGGATATCCAAAAAAATTGGTCTATCCCCCATAAAATCAGACAAGATAGTGGTCCAATTAGACAAGTTTGAGGTGAAAGTGATAAGAAAGTTTATAAATGTCCACATCTAGTTATAATATAAGTCTATGATTCAACACTTCATAAATATCCAAGTAGTGGATATCCCAGAATCTTATGGTATGCTCTTCAACAAAGATTGGTCCATAGCCCTGAATGGGTATGTGGAAATAGATTTCTCACATATGTGATTACCATTGAGAGGAATATCCAAATAAATAAGGGTATATATATATAACCACACATGAAGCATATTATAAATAAATATAATTCTATTAATGAGAAGACAAACCTAGTTTCCTTAGACCTAGACATCTACATGTTGAGCATGAAGCCTTCGAAAAACCAAACTAGTCACCACCCATATTTGATTAGAATGTGGTTTATTTATATAAATATATCTTGCTCTAAACAAGGTATTAGATCTAGTGTTCTACTTATATACCACTTATGGAAGAAATATATAACATCATATAGGTTGTAGTTTCCTTGCAAAAATAACCTAGCAGAGTATAAAACTCTAATCTTAGGATTAAAATTTGCATTAAGACATGAGGAAAATAAATTAAGAGTATTCAGTGAATCTGAACTAGTAGTTAACTAGATCAAAACTAGGTTTTAAAGCAAACTATCATACCTCAAAATATATAAGCATAGATCTTGGGACCAAATCAAAATGTTTAATTCATTTAATATCATCCATATCCCTCAAGAGGAAAACCAAGTAACGTACTCACTAACATCCGTGGTAGTAAACTTAACCCCCTTGGATGACACTGAGCTGAAAGAGTTTTCTATGGAACTTCTCCCATGTACCTATGTCCTAGATAATGTGACTATATTTCTTGTCTTTGATGATGACCAATAAATCATCCAATTCCTTGGAAATAAGTGGATATTCAAGGCCTAGATCATAGAAGAGAAAGATAGAGATAACCCCATTAATGAGTTGGATTAAGATGGCATCCTAAATATTCATGAAAATTGTATCTTGAAGGGGATGATATCATTATAAAGAGAATTTGATGCATTAGACCCCACATTTCAGGCTAAAAGACCCAAGTTCTAAGAGCAAAAGTGTTGACTCATTAATCTCAGTGCTATTGAGAATCCTAAAATGATTAATGTGGGTCTGGATTAGAGGGACCATGAATTATAGTAGCTATGGAGGTTACTAATAATATATAAGGATGTGATTACCTAGGCTTAAAGAGATATTAAGGGTCTTCAACCCAAGATTAATAACTCATACTATCCCCTTAAAACCCAACTAAAACCCCTTCAAGTAAAGGTAGAGGCTGATAAACCTAATCCTAGTGCCCTTAGTACACAAGGAAGTCCATAAGTTACTTATGGTAGGGATAATTTTCTTTATTTGACACTCCACATGGGTGGCTCACCTAGTCCTAATGTGAAATAATAATGGATAAATCTTCCTGTGCATGGACTTATAAAAACTAAAATGGGCCTTGGATAAAGATAACTACCCCTTTCCCTCCCTAGATGAGGTGATCCAAATGGTGATCAAGTCTCAAATGATGTCCTTCTTGGATGGATTATCATGATATAACCAGGTATTATTCAACCCTAAAGATAGATCTAAGACTACATTCACCACCAAGTGGAACACATTCATTTATAAATGGATGCTTTTTAGGTTAATCAATATTGGTGCCAATTTTTGAAGGGAAATGGACATTGATTTTTAGGTCTTAATAAGTAAGTGCATAATAATATATATGGATGTTTTGACTATGTTTTCAAAATATAGGTCAGACCATGTGTACCACTTGGAAAAGGGTGTTTGAAATATGCAAAAGGTATAAAATTTCCTTAAACCCAAAGAAAAGCATGTTCGACATCACCAAAAGTAAGCTTCTCAATCACATTGTCATAAAATAAGGTATAGTTATTGAACCTGAAAGGGTGGATGTAATTTTTAAATACCGTTACCTAATAGTAAGAAGGAGATAAAATATTTCTTTGGTAAAATCAACTTTGTGCATAAATTTATTTCTAGATTTATTGAAATAGTGAATCCCTTGAATGCAATGTTGAAATAAGATGTTAAAGTGGAGTGGCATGTAGAATCAAAAAAATATCTTTAAGATATCAAAGATTCAATCATGAAAGCCCTGGTCCTCATCATCCTAGACTATAAGTAATACATTTATGTTTATCCTTTTAATTTAGAGTACACCATTACCAATTACCTTACCCAAAGGCTAGGAGGAGAACACCCTATGGCTTTCATGAGAACTAATTTTAAGGATGTTGAGATAATATATTCTACCCTAGATAATCACACCTACACCCTAGTCAAGGTAGTGAATAAATTCAAGCATTACATCCTCTAAAATAGAGTACATACCATTGTCCTAGACCTAGATATAAAGCAAATGTTGGGGCAAAATGAGCTAGGTGAAATAAGAGGATGATGAATGAAGAAACTACATGAGTATGACTTGTAAATTAGGCTAACAAAACTAGTTAGAAGATAAGTCCTTACTTGTTGATAATGGAGATAGACCCAAGGATTAATGTGCACCAAGTGGAAAAACACACAGTATTACAATCAGACTAGTACACTCCAATCATGCATTTTATACTCTATATAAATTCACCTTAGGGACTCAACCAAACATAGAGAAGAGCCTTTCAATTAAAGGTCATATAGTATATGTTTAATAAAGGAGTTCTCTTTAGAATAAACCATGAAGGAATCTACCTCCAGTGTGTATCAAAAGAAGAAGCCAATGAGATAATGGTAAGTTTCCAATACAAACTAGGAGCCAACCATCCCAAAACAAATTTCATGGCTCACAAAGTTCTTTGGATAGGTTATTACTATCTCACACTATCCAAAGATGATTACGCTCATGTTCACTTATACCATCAATACCAAACTTTAGTTAATAAAAAAATACATGTAACAATGCCACTACAACCTATTGAAGCATCTACACCATTTTTACAATGGGGACTAAATTTTATGGGGGTGATTAAGCACAATTCATTGGTTATTCATAAGTTCATTCTTATGGGCATAGATTACTACACTAGATGGTTTGAGGTATTTATAACCAAAAGAAGTACCACTACCAAAGTTATCAAATTCCTTTAGAACACCATAATAACCCATTTTGGGGTCCCAATTTATTTAGTCAATGATAATGACCTTACCTTTCAATCTATATAATTTCTAGAATGGGTCTATGATGATGAGATCACACTAAAGTTATCATCTGATCACTAAATTTAAGGGAATGGATTGTTAAAGTCCATCAACAAGAATTTCATTGACGTCATCAAGAAATATACTAGAGAGAAGCCCTGGGAGTGGTACTCATTACTAAAGTTTATCATGTGGGCAAACTACACTAGGTATAAACAAGCCCTCAAATATTCTCTCTTTTACTTCTAGTTCATGGATTGGATCTAATCATGTCAATCATGCTCAAGTTAATGACTTATAAGTTCATGAAACAATTCATGGAACAAGATGACAAGGTAAATTCTAGACTGCTTGACATAATTTAGTTAGAGACATCTTAAGATGAAGATCTTATGAGCATTATCAAACATCAAGATATCTTCAAGAGGTGGTTTGATAAGAGGGACAATATCAAGACCTTTAGAATATCTAACCTAGTCTTGATATGAGATAAAACACATAAAAAGAAAGGACAATATTTGAATTTGATCCCCTCTACATTGGTCTGTACTAGATCACTAATATCTTGGGCCAAAATTCCTTTTATCTCAAAGATATTAAGGGAAATGTTCTACCATGTAAAGTAAATGAGTAGTCCTTAAATCACTATTTATTGGATACCCCATCTAATGTAGTTGTTGAGTATCTTAAGTAAAGGTGGTAATACATATATTAGATATATTTAATTTTGTTGTGTGTTTGATTTTTCTATGTGTCTATTTTTGTTGTGTGTTTTCCTTTCCTTTTTGTGTTGCCCCTCTAGCTCCATCATTATTTTTTAATTTATCTAATGCTCAACCCTTGTGTTATTTCCTAGTTATACACCTTTATGTCTAGGTCTTGTGCACTTTAATAAAATGGAAAAAAGGATGAAAAACCCACTAATATATCACTATATATAGGATAGGTTTTGGCATCAAGAATGAACTAAATAGAGAAAATTATTGATAAGCACCTACAAAAGGTATGGTCAACTCCCTGCTACTTTTGGCTCTACCTGAACTAAGGTGAAAAGACCTATGGGGTAGCTTGCTCACATGGAGAGATTTTATAATTCAACCTCCATGGGGATTATTGGCAAAAGGGAACACAAATATTAATAGAACAAAACCAAACTCACTCACTCTACCCTATAAGGGTTGTCACAAGGAATGATAAAATGATCTAGACTAGATACAAGATAATGAAGATACATAAAACAAAGTTCTTACAATCTTCATCCTAAAGGATTATCAACATTTGGGATGAATGAAAAATCACAATGTTAAGATTTAAAACACAAGATGAAAATAAATGTTATAAAATCAATATCTAACAAATTTACAAGAAAATGACACTTATGATATGTAATAAGGATTATATCATTTGTAGGGTAGGATTGGGTAAGATAGTTTGATAATAATAAAGAGGAAGCATGTGATGGTGGTGCTAGAGATTTTTCCATCAATAAGGGATGTTACAACATTTATGACATTATCTTTGGCAAAGATGTAGGGAAAACTCAAATACAAGATGAAGTAGATGCCAAATGATCCATGAAATATTAGAACATACACTAAAACTATGCTTTTAGATGCTTTTCCTTATCAACTCCATAAACTTAGGGTGCCTAATAAGTTATTTAGCAACATATTTCCATGTTAAACTATAGAAAGGTATTTATAACCTAGATCCATGCTCAAAATGACAACCAATAATGAAAGCAATCCCAAATATCCAATCAATCAAACTTTTAAAACATATTATTGCACTTCATCAATAGGAAATAGCAAAGAACCACAAACATTTCTATTAACTTGAAAAAAAACCTTACATACATCAATTTTTTAAAATACTACCAATGGGACAAGCATGCCAAGTTTTCTCTTTTGACAAGGGAGACATAAACATGATCTCAAAGATTTTTAATAGATGTACAACTATATCCACCTTAGTAAGAGAGACAAATCACACATAATAGTGATCCCAAAAAATTTAAGAGCCTAGACTTGGAGAGAAATAAAGACCAACAACAATCCACACAATGGCCAAAGAAATGGCCAACCAACCCTTGAATAGAGGATAAGCTCTCTATTTATACAATTTTTACCCATTTCAAATCTACAATTGCCAAATTCTGGCCAAGATGCTCGTAGTTGGAAAAAATCCTTTACCATACCTTAAATCTTCATGTAATTTCAAGGAAAATCATGGTTACAATGGCCTCTACAAGGATTGATGAAGACTTGAAGCAAATATTTTGATATCTTAGTTGTAAATACCTTTCACATAAGTGGGAAGGAGAATATTCATGATCTTGAAGCCAAAGAAACTTTATCTTTATGTTTAACTACTTGAGGATCCCCTTGATCACTTGTTCAGACAACTAGAAACTTCTAGATATCTACCCTATTTTTATGCATGCCATGGAACAAACTACTCTTACAATGGTGTCCTAGGAATATTATGGATCCATGACCCTTTGAATCTTCTTTAGAGTGGTCCACCTTAGACTTGTAAACTTGCAATTTCCTTTAATGGAGGAGCTTGGACAAACACAACAATAAAAAATGCAAAAGACTTAGGTTATTTTTAACTTTTACTTATTGGGCTCCAAATGAACTTAAAAATTTTATCACCTTTGCATTTTTTCACTTGGCCTTTCAGGATTTCCTTCATATATATTTTTAATGCAAAAATTCATTATTTTCAGCTTTTTATCTTTAGAGGAAATTTTGGCCCCCTTTTGCAAATTTATAAATTATAAATTTATAAGCTATTATCAATGATGGAAACTCTACTAACTACATTCCATAGGGTCCTTGAATGTGTCATAAATGCCTATGTGGCATCATCATGTCAATTTATCCATTAAATTGAAATGTAGATCCTTGTAATGATTAATGTGAGCATTCCACTTGGTAGCTCTATGGGCTCTCAACATCTATTTAGCATTTAACTCTAATTACAAGTGATTAGTTTTATATTAAGATGCATAGATATCATGCTACTTAGATAATCCATGATATTTATTTCACCTTACATAGTCAATCTCTATTGGGTTAGCACCCTTCCACCATATGGTAGCTCCTTATTGATCTTGAGTCATTTGACAAGTCATCTCTCACTTGTGGCATCAATCTTGAAGCTTGATGGAATGTAGATCATCAATCCATATCTGAAGGATGAAATGCCATTGGTTGTCTACTATGGACTAAATTCTATTCTTACATGCATATCATTTGACATCTACATGAACATATTTTATGGGTGTGTAATCATCAAATTTAAGCCCTAATAGATAATCACTAAGCTTAATTTTGACATTCGCATACCCATTATTTGGCATTCACATAAACATTTTTGATAGACACACAACTATGAAATTTAAGCCTCAATAGATAGTTACCATGGCTTAAATTTTATTCTCATGCACCCATAATTTTATGTTTTCATGACCGTCAATGATGTCCATGTGACCATAAAAGTTAAACCCTAATGTATAATGGCTAAACTTAATTTTGACATCTATGTGACCGTTAATGATGTATGCACAATAATCACACTACTGGGTCACTTTATAAGAGTTCAACGCATGTCCTTTTTGCATTTAGATGGAGGTTCTTTGACTTTGTTGACCCTTACATGCCATTTGATCACTGGGTAGGCCACCAAGATGGTGACACTTATCACTCTCATAGGGCTATTGGAGATTTTTGATGATTCAACATTGCTCCCACATCATTTTATTATTCTTCTCCATGTTGGCCCATACCATCCAAATGTGATCCATTAGCCTAGCCATGATTGGCTCAATTTGGATAATTAAAATACCAAGTTAAATCTCATGACATAAAGACTTAGGATAAAGGGACTTAGCCTAAGGTTTTGGGATATAAATAAATATGATAGAGACTTAAAAATTTTATGCTAATCATATAACAAAGGACCAAGCATTACTTAGACCACACTAATAAATAAATTCTACCAAGGGATATGAGATATAAAAGGGACCAAGCTTGAATTTTTATATTAAGGTTTAGTCATGTTCATAAACAGACCAATGCCTAGTATAAAAATTAAACTAAGTTCATGGCATTTTTAAAATATTCCTAATTAATTTTTAATTTAAATCAATAGGTCCAAGCTAGGGATATTGGAAAAAAGGTTTTAAAATGCTCAGGTGTGAACTCAACTTTGATTTTGATATACCAAAGGCTAATAAATACCAAATTAGCAGGACATTTGACCTCTAATGACACTTGAAATTTATAATTGGGTGGAAACCTTAGGCATTCATACTTGACAATGGCTCGATTACTTCAATGAAAATTTTGGCACTAATACTATCTCTCACTTAGGGATGCACACCCCATGTGGGTGTGTAAAGAACCTCAAAATGTAAGACCAAGTTATAATTCATTAAGTCATGGAGTCAAGACTTAAAAATTTATAAAGAATACTCATGAAGGCTCAACAAAACAAATTAGTTTGAAAAAAATAAATAAATAGGATTTGAAAATTAATGCATGATAAAAGTAAAAACACAAACAAAGTAATTAGTGAAAATTAAGGTAAAGGAGAGACAAAGTAATAGAATGACAAAGCAATAAAACACTATACAATATGTATATAGTTACAAATTGTCTCAATCTAGGAAATTATTCAGATGTCTACCATTGACTGATAGCCCCAATATTTTAGCATCCAAGTCTCTAAGAAAAAAATGTGTTCCCTAATTTTATGTCAATGGAATAGGGACCCATCCATAAGGCAAAAAAATTTCCATGCTTGCCTTTATCTTCATGTATACTATCCCAAAGTAGAACTAGATCCCCTACTTGGAAGGTTCTTGGAGTGACCTTCCTATCAAATATCTTTTTTAGATTTTCCTTGAAAATGAGGTGTATCTTATGATCTTATCTTCTAATCTCATCAATCTCAAAAATTTGGTTCATCATGATCTCATAATGGTTTATTTTCTCATCATCTTCTAATTACTACATGAGCTAATAGGTTGGAAACTACAAAGTCATAGTCAAAACTACTTGAGCTCCATACAAAAAATCAAAATGGATTTTGCCTATAACTCTCTTAGGTATGATCCTATTATCCCATAAATCAAACTTCAGTTGTTCACCCCACTTCTTATTATTTACTTCTAATGTTTGTCTAATGATTTTGAGCAAGTTCTTATTATTGAATTCTACTTGCTCATTCCCATGAGGGTTGTAATTGGAAGCATAGGTTAATTCAATCCCATACTCTTTGTATAATGCCACTAAAGGTTTATCTTTGAATCTCATGGAATTATCAACAATCAATTTGATAGGCACACCAAATCTACAAATAATATAATTCAAAAAAAATCCATAACTACCTAGTGTGATACTTTCTTTATAGGGACCACTTCAACCCATTTCATGAAGTAGTCAGCTGCAACTATTATCAAACTATGTCTAATAATTGATGAATCAATAATTATTCGAATGAAATATATTCTCCATTATTTTAATGGGCCTTCAATTGTCATAGGTTGTAATGGAAGAGAAACTAAAGCTTTCATCCTCCTAGCAGAGCACTAGCATTTTTGAACTTTCTAACTTTCTAAGAAACATATTTAAATAGAGATGGCCACTAATAACTAGCTATCAAAATTTTGTGAGTTATAAATTTATGTGAAAATTGGCCACCACATATGCCACTATGGAAGTTTTTAATCATGTCAGTAGTTTGCTCTTCCAACATGCATCTCAAGACAACCCCACTCAGATTCTTCTATGCAAGTCTATTTTTAGTAAAGAGGTATTTTTGGGAGATAAGCTTAAGAGTCCTCCTTTGATTCTTGTCCAATTCAAGGGGATAATTCAAGTTTTATAAGTAATGGATAATATCATTATACTATGGGGACATATGAAATTGACTCAAGGAATCATAAAATTTGAAAACAATATTGTTTACCTCAATGGATTTCAAATTAGTCTTATTCATGATCTTGGCTAGATCCATCCCTCACACTAACTTGGAGGTTTGAATATCCATGTCATACTCTTGAAACTCGTTAACCCATCTACATCTCTTGATGAATACTTTAGTATAATTCAAGATGTCCTTCACCATGGTATGTAGGACATAAGAAACAATCTTTGAACTCAGAATACAAGGTCTAAATGTTTTATCAACCTTCAAGAGAGTAAAGGCTTATTTTTCCATGATGGTGTAATTTAGATCAGCACCTTGCATAGATTTTCTAAATAAAAATATTCACTACTCATTACCATCTTCATTATTTTGTAAAATAACATAAAAAATAGTATTATATGATGTAAAAGATAATATCTAAAATGGTTTAGTGTAATCAAGGTTGGCCAAAATAGGGACAAAATTTAAAGCTCCTTTGATGTCATTAAATTATTTAATAGCCTTTTCCTCCCACTTGATGGTTTGGTCCTTCTTTAGCATGGAAGTAATAGGCAAAGTGATCTCTATAAAGTTGGACACAAACCTCCTTACAAATTTAATTTGTCCAAAGAAGGATTGAATTCCCTTCTTGGACTGTGGGATAGACAAAATTTCAATGGCTTTTACCCTCTCAAGGTCAATCATGACACCATATTTGGACACTATATGTACCAACAACTTGGCATTTTTCACTCTAAAGTGGCACTTCTTGGGATTAAGAAAAATTCCAAACTCCTTACATCTGATAAACACTTTCTCTAGATGATCCAAATTTTCTTCTCTAGTCTTGGAGTACATGGTGATATATCCTAATACACAACTATAAACTTGTTAATCACCCCTACAAAATCAATGTCTATGGATCATTTAAACATTACACCAACATGTATTAACTTGAAAGGCATCCTCATATATACATATGTTCCCCAAGGCATAATAAATGCGATATTAGGTCTCTTAGATTCCTTCACCGTAACCTAGTTATATCCTAAGAAACCATCTAATGTGGATAAGATCTCTAATCATGTAATGCTTTGTACTAAGTTGTCCATATTGGGTAGGGGATAATTATATTTTAAATAATCTTTATTCAAATTTTAGAAATCCATACACAAGCGGATGTCACCATTTTTATTTCTCATAGGGACCAAATTTTCAACCCATGATGAATACTTGGTGGGATGAATGATACCACTATCCCTTACTTTCTTTAACTCATCTAACATCTTAGTGGACAAGATGGGGTTAACGGGGCTTTTTTTATACCTAAAAGGCTTACTATCAAGCTGTAATGGGATGACATATTAGAGAAAGTCCTCCTTATATGCTTTCAAATAAAAATAAGACCATGCTAAACAATCTTGGTACTTCCTTAACAGTTTCATGTAAGCTTTTTTCTTAGCTATACTCAGGTGAGTACCCAACCAATCCTTTATTAGATTCTTACTTAGTCACATCCTTTGAATTGAATGATTTTCAAGTCTTCATTCTATCCGCTATATCAAAATACACTTATAAACTTACCAATCTTCTAAAGAGTGTGTTCGTCTTTAACTAAATGATGTCCTTACCAAACAAGGTTTCCTTTCCATCATAAACTTTAACCATAGATTCTAGGTCTATGAGCTGATCATGGAACTCAACTTCATAGTTTAAAAACGTTTTGATCTGATCATCATCATCAAACACCTACCAATGATGAACATTTTCTAGGACTAATGGCATAACAAACACCTTCACTTGATATTGACAATGAGGCCTCATATTTGCAATATAAAATTTAGCACCTAATCCTACAAGTTTGTTAGTTTCTTCATTGAAACTCCTATCATGATAACATAAGTTAAATGCATCAAATAATTAAAGCAAATCCCAAAAAACATTTTGATATTGTTTCAAACTTTTATTTTAGGTGGCATCAGCATTATGAACCTATTGAATCACTAGCTCAGAATCACCCTTTACAACCAGACTTTTAATTCCATTTTCATGGTCAATCTATAAATCAAGAAAGAGTGCATTATACTCAATAGTATTATTTGTGCACTAAAAGGATAGATGAAAATAAAAATTAAAAAATTTACCATTTGGGGCATAGAATACAACCCAAGATCCATTTCTAATATTAGAGAAAGCCTCTTCAAAACAAATATTTCAAACTACACCTTCAATTTTAGGTTAAATATCAAGAATAGTAGGTTGTTCATTAGCATCAACATTCCCAAAAAGGCTACCCAAGTCAACATCTATGTGTAACACTTCATTGAGATCATGTTTTAGATCTCTAATTGCATGTAGCATTTTTAGTTATCTATAAATTTTAACCATCTTACACTCTAATAAAATGGTGTCATAAGATAAGTCTATTTGTACACTTCACCCATACTAAAAGCCAATTTATGTGACAAAAACACACCCCACTTAGGTGGGTATTCTACAACCACCACATCCATATTCAAATACTTACTTGGATGCACTACTAACTTTACTACAAACCCCTTGACTTGTCCAACAACTAGAACTTCTTATGATTCCATGGCATAACACTTACCAAAGGCTGGTGTAATCTTCAACCCAAGCTCATTTAGGACACCCAAGGGCATCACATTATAAGAAGCACCAGAATCAAACATGTATTTGTGAACAATCATACCATTGATCAATAGGGTTGTATAAAATGGATCCACATTCACCTAAATTTCTACCAATGTAATCCATAATTAGACTTTCAGAATAGGTTCAACAATCTCTTATGATTATTCATCAATTTTTGGGGGGTGTTTAGGGTAACTCAATTTCATTTTTATCTTACTCCTCACCAAATTTTGAGTAATCAAATGCCCTCTTCCTATGCTTGGGTATTCTTATTAATTCACTTAGTGGCACAATGATTTTTAGTTGGTTCAACAATTGGGCCGTATCACATATGCTATACTAAGAAAGATGAGTATTTGGTGGAAGGGTAACAACACCTTCATCTAGGATACAATCACTTAAGGTCTGAAGTGGAGTAGGTTGGGATGAATTTTAATTTCTAATAGTAGCCTTCAAAGGTGGATTTTGTTTAACATTATTTGCACTCTTATGAATACTAGATATCAAAGGTAATTTATTCTTCACAGGAGGACCTCTAGGTATAGTAGCTTGGTAAACATGTGTTATTTTGAAAGAAATTAGGAATGATGTAGTTTTATTAGATTCCTTACTTGCATCCCCTACCTTTTGATTTGTAGGGGCAATGTCTTGAGGAGAATCATTTTGATACTTTATTCTCAAGTAATATTCTTTCTCTTGGGCACCCACTGCATTAATTAGTAGTTGCCTATCCTCAAATAGTGGAGTTGGCCCATCATATTATTTAATCATAAATGATCTTAAAAAATCAAAATCATGAATTATAAATTCATATGCTTGTGTTATATTAACATCATAAGAAAAATTTCAAGTTGGGACACTTACCCTTTCAACTACATTTCAAAGATGATTAATAGTAATTGTACTCAAAATTCTACAGAGATAGGCATCTTGATTTAGGTAATTTGACAATTGAACATCAAAAGCTCATGTTTAGATTAAACATACTTAGGTTCATCCATATTTTTGTTAATTAATTTAGTTGTATCACATAGAAGATGTGGAAGGAAGCACTTGTCACACCAATCAATATCAAGGTCACAAGCTAACTCATTTACCTTGGCATTTAATGTATTAGGTAATTATTTTCCAGCCCCTCTATTCAAGTTTCTTTTTATTCTTTCTTCATGTGAAGGATGCTTCCCTCTAAAATTATATCAATGGTGGAAAGTAGGCCTTCTTTGTGTTTGAATTTTTTTTGGAGCCCCTTCTTGACTGGTAGACACATGAGGGATCCCATTTATATCTCTAACCAGATTGTATGACATTTCTTTGATAGTAGAGGGCAAAGTTTTAATATTCTCCTTAGGTTGGCTACCTTTATGGACTGTGTCTTTTCTAGATTGACAAATTTCACATCAACCCACTTGTTCATGGGTTTTCCCATAGCCTTTATGTTATTTTCAATTTGGATAGACATATTGAATTGTCATCATAGGTTCATGGGAGATTTATCCCTCAATTAGATAAGCAAACTTATTATCAAAGGCATCACAATACTTTCTCAAACATGCTACATCATTGGGCCTGATTTTTTGGGAATCCTAAACACACTCAGTGGGGTTCTTGATGTTTTCAAATTTATCCAAATGGAACCTTTGATCAATTTTATCGCCACATTTAATTGTAAAAACATTCCTCATTTTCTTCCCATGAATCAATGCATCCACTAGGAAGAGAATTAAACCATTCATGAGTGTCTTCCTCCATCATGTGCACAAACAACTTAATGCACACATTGTCATGCTTAACCTCATAATATTCAATAATATTATGAAAATCCCTCAATTTTTTATCACTATTTACTACATTATTCCCTTATAATTTTGGAAGGTATTTCCTTACTTCATTTAAGACTTCATCAGGATAACCTTCCATGTCATTAAAATTTATAGGCCTAGATATAAGAATGTGGAATGTAGGACATTCATTCTTGTCTAGGTCCTTATGCCTCATGATTGGTTCAATGTGAGGTTTAATAACTAATAGTAAAGAGATGTAAGGGGGTGAATGAGGTGGACTTTATGGTTCACACCTGGGAGGGGATTCAGTTGGTTGAGAATGAGCTGGGTAATAAATTGGACTATAAGTTTTAGAATTGCTAGGAGAGTTATGATAGCCCTCAAAAATGAGGATTTCAATAAAACATTCAAGATTATCAAGATCTTGACAATCCAAGAAATATTTTTTAGCTACACTATTCTCTTTAATAGGACTCCAAACTTGTCTCCTTCATTTTTAATGCAAATTTGGGGGTGGGACAAGTTGTTTTGATGAATCACCTTTTAAGGATGATCTCAATCCTTCCATATTTGAAAATAAGAA
Organism: Torreya grandis; assembly: GCA_037957365.1. Classification (NCBI taxonomy): domain Eukaryota; kingdom Viridiplantae; phylum Streptophyta; class Pinopsida; order Cupressales; family Taxaceae; genus Torreya; species Torreya grandis. The sequence continues at coordinate 549,317 of JARHVA010007003.1, forward strand.
AACACTCAAAACAGAAAGTTAACACAGATGTTAAAACTAGGCACTGATCTTCTTTGAAACCAAATGATAATATTGGAGTCATCACTAAAATGAAACTTATATAATATAATAGTTAACAAACTATTTGTGATACATGCTAAAATTAAAATTTTTGAAGCATAATGAGATAGAAAAAAAAAACACTAAAATATTTAGAATATGTTCAAAATGGGAGAAAGCACCTTTCAACATGTAATTTTAATAGCTCTTTGTAATAAACTCAATATAAGTTAAACTATCAAATATCTCAAATCCTATCATGTCCCCAATGGAGTACCATGACATTAACAACTATGATAGTCCAAGTTTAGAAAATAACAAGAAGAGAACCTTCAAACTTGAAATACTTACAGCTCTATGCAAGAGTCTTCAACAACATAATTGACATGGACTTTAATTTAGCTCCTAAAAATCATGACAAAAGTATGTTGGCTCCTAGTTATACACCTATATCACTTGATCTTGCACACTTGAAAAAAATTGAAAATAAGGATGAAAAACCCACTAGTATGTCGTTATAGATAGGATAGGGTTTGGCATCAAGAATGAACTGAATAGAGAAAATAATTGAGTGACACCTACAAAGGGTATGGTTATCTCCCTACTACTTATGGCTCTACCTAAACCAAGGTGAGAGGACCTATAGGGTAGCTTTCTCACATGGAGAGATTATGCAATCTAGCCTCCATGGGGATTATTAGTATAAGGGAACACAAATTTGACCAAAACACAACCAAGCTTACTCAATCCACCAAATAAAGGTTGTCACATAGAATGAGAAAATATTCTATGCCAAATACAAACTACTAAAGATAAATATAAAAAAGCTCTTACAAACTTCATCCTAGAGGATTATCAATATCAAGGCTGAATGAAAGACTACAATGCTAAGCTTTAAAACACAAGATGTAAATACATGTTATATAATCAAGATCTTATGCATTTGTAGGCAAATGACACTTATGATATGAAACAAGTATTATATCATTTGTAGGGTAGGATTGGGTAAGACATTTTGATAATAATAAAGAGGAAGGGTGTGGTGGTGGTGTTGGAGATTTTTCAATCAACAAGGGATCTTGCAACATTCATGACATTATTCTTATCAAAGATGTAGGGAAAACTCAAATACAAGATGAAGTATATGCCAAATGATCTATGAAACATTAGAACATCCACTAAAACTAAGCTTTTATATGCTTTTCCCTACCAACTCCATAAACTTAGGGTTCCATAAAAAGTTATTTAACAACATATTTCCAAGTTAAACTACAAAAAGAGATTTATAACCTAGATCCATGCTCAAAATGATAACTAGTAATGAACACAAAAACAAATATCTAATCAGTAGAACTTGTAAAACACATTACTACATGTCATCAACAATAAATAGCAAATAACCACAAATATTCTCATTAACTTGAAAAGAAACCTTACATATATCAATTTTTCAAAATACTAGCAAGTGGACAAGCATGATAAGTTTGCTCTTTTGATAAGGGAGCATAAACATGATTTCAAATATTGCTAATGGCTATATAGATACAACCACTTTATCAAGAAAAGCAAATCACACTTGGTAGTGAGCTTTGACTTAGAGAGAAATAATGACCAACAACAACCCACTCAATGACCAACATACTGGCCAACCAACCCTTGAATATATGAGAAGCCCTCTATTTATACATTTTTTACCCATTTTAAATCTACAACTTCCAAAGTCCTACCAAGATACTCTTAACTAGAATAAATCTTTTTCCAAGCCTTAAATCTTCATTTAACTATAAGGAAAGTAACCAAGGGTGAATTTTTATATTAAGGTTTGGTCATGTTAATAAACATGACCAAACCTTAGTATAAAATTTAAACTAAGTTCATGACATTTTCAAAATGTTCCCACTTAGTTTTTAATTTAAATCAATAGGTCCAAGCAAGGGCAATTGGAATATGGGTTTAAAAATTCTTAGATGCAAACTTGACTTGGATTTTGATAGACCAAATGCTAATAAAGACCAAATTAATAAGATATTTGACCGCTAATGACACTTGAAAACTAGAATTGGGTGGAAAACTCAAGCATTTATAATTGACAAGGGATCAATTACTTCAGTGCAATTTTAGGCACTAACACCTTGTTAGTAACTACTTTAGTTTGACGATGAAGCCTAAAAGGATTGTTGAGATGCTAAAAGACCCAGGTTGAAAACTCCAATCTATGAAATTTTAGGATAGTAATGATAACTTTTAAAAATATCAGATATGAGAGGCTAATTATTTTGAGAGACACATGTGGATTTGAGGAAAATCTACACCAAAATAGAGCCACCAATCTACTCTTAAAATAATGTCACAAGAAAATATAAGATTAATCGAGTCGATCAAAGACTAGCTAATTATTCAAAACTTTTTCTTTCTCCATTCACCATTAGCTTGGTCCCAAACCCTCAATGGATAAGACCAATAAATGATGATATTTTCATTGGATGTTTTGAAATTAATAAATAAATCATGTAGAATATAAACTCTAAGTCTACGTCAAAAAACTATACTAGTAATCTCCATTATAGGCTTTCCATCTTGGATGATAGTGGATCAAGGCCATGAACATGACCAATGTCATCTCTATTGAGGCTATGGATTCCCATCTGGTATAATAAAAATACCACAACCATTATCCCTCCCAAGACATCAAGATAATAATACACTAGATGAAGTCTAATAACTAGTCTATCCTTGATTACTCGAATAAAATTTGAGTAGAAATTGAAAATGAAAATTAATTATTACATGAATTGGTGGTTGTCTATAACATGGAAGCTCAGTATACCACTTGATATTTTGAGACTCTAGTGCCTCATCTTTTTATGGTCAATAAAAATCCCATTATAATCTCTATGCTAAGCAAGGAAGAAAAGTAAACTAGTTGGGTTATAAGTGTTTCTCATCACTTTCCCATGAAAGTAATTATTTGTTATGGCTAACACACCCCTTTATTTCAAAATAGAGGACCACTATAAAAATATCATGAACCATAGCTTTAGTGTCCTTTATTTTTGTCCTATCAATGATACGTTCTCAAATCCTTTGAATATACCCCACCTTGATTTCACCAAGCAACAATAAATTCTTTTATTTTTTAGGGATAAGGAGTGTCTATTATTTTTATGAAATCACGGCACTAAAATTATAAGTTATATTTCATTGGAATCTACTAGAGTCCCATTCCATTCCTAAACCAACTAACTCATCACTATCATGGTGAATCCAAGTCTCTGTAATTGACAAGTAAGTTTTAATGTAGTGTGTTCCTTTTCATTTTTATAACTTGGTATTTTCTATGGATTTTTCAGAGCCCAAGAGAGCTCAATCAAATTGGAAGGTTCTATGTCTCCATGTGTCATAGCAACTAGTCCCCTAGAATTGTTAGAGATGTTATAGCCTAGTAGAGATGGGCTAAATAAGGTGTCATGTTTCCATTTGTAAGAACATCTAGTCCCCTATACTTATCTAATATGTCAGAGACTAGGAGATCTTAGCTAAATGGGAAGGTACCACATCACCATGTGTTAGAGTAGGTAGTCTTATATACTTGTTATGGATGTTAGAGATTGAGATAACCTAGTTGAATAGGAAGGCACCATGTCACCAAGTGTCAAAGAAACTAGTCCCCCATAACTATCATAGATGTTATATCCTAGGAAAGCTTAGCCAAATGAGAAGGTACTACATCACCATGTGTCAAATAAACTAGTCCCCAAGACCTGATAGAGATGTTATAGCCTAGAAGATCCTGGCCAAATGGGAAGGCACCACATCACCATGTGTTAGAGTGGCTAGTCCCGTAGATCTATAAGGGATAGATCTTAAGAGAGCCTAAATAAATGGGAAGACACCACATCACCACAAGTAATAAATACTAATCCCTAGATTTATCGAAGATGTCAAGGCCTAAGAGATCTTGAATGAATGAGAAATCACCATGTCACCTAGAGTACATATGAACTAGTTACCAACTAAGGCCCTAAGAATGTCTGAATAAGGTATGAATCAAACTTTAAAGTAAATTAAGACATGCTATAAGTACCTAGGCTACCCATCACCTAGCCTACATGAATGATGTAGTGTATGGAGTTATGCCTAGATGTTGAACATTATTAGGAAGGCTAATAAGAAGACAACACATGTTAAAAAGTAGCAGTTTGTTGTGAAGCCTCTAAGATATGTGATCATGTGCCTACCATGCACTTAAAATTAACAAAATTGGGAGCTAGGCTTGATTGGACAATAATAAAACATCCCATCACCATGGTTATATCCATCAATAGACAAAGGATCATGGGCTCAAAATTCAGTTCTATATTTAGAAATAAATGAAGAAAACCTAGACACCAACTCAAATTTGAATTCACCACAAGTGATCTACTAAATTCCATTAATATCGGGGAGTTGTATACATGAATTTTTAAAATTCCAAGGAGATTCTCTCTAACATTTACAATTTCTTCCTTCAAATAAATATCTAAATCCTTGATTTCAAAATTCCATAGAGTCCATGTATCCTACACCTTCTTCAATAAAACCTTCCCAATTACCCCTCCATCCTACTCTAATGGATACATCATCCTCAAACCCAAATGCCAAACCTAAATATTAGGACACCACATTCCTATCTAGATTGACCATGTTCAATCACTATAATGATATATTTAAATTAGTCATGCAAGTCCCTAGGGAATCTAGTGAATATTATGACCAACATGTTGAGTATGAGGATGCCCTTAGGTCATATAAGAAGTATAGAATCCATAGAGATGATACCAAACTAGATTAATTTACCTATGGTGACCTATTGAGTTACATCAAGACCATTCCTGTGCAATATGGGGTTAACAAAAAGGTATGCTCTCCTAACTCTTAGCACCATATTTTTGATATATCTAAGAATGACTTTAAGGTATAATAATCCCTCCAAGACTTCACTTTCTTCTACAATGTGGTGGTGGTAATAGTTTGGATAGGGACCTATGAGATATATGATGTCCTCCATGATTGGGATAAGAACCCAAATTCCAAATAGATTAATAAGGAGGATGTCAATGCCTATATAGTCTCCACCTTTTGAGAGGAGGTTTGAGTAGGCATGATCTTACTAAACTAGTTATTTAGGGCTAAGACTACCAACATGTCAATAAGCTATGGGTGCCTCTCTTGCACATGATCCTAAAATTCTTAGATGTCTTAAACATGGTGGGAATGATCAAATTCAAATTGGTCCATCCCATCATATATTCTCAAGTTATGGGTAATTTATAAATTATGATATACCTACTAGATGTAGTTGATGAGACACTCTCATTCAAGCCTTCAACATTTCTTGCATCAATTCATAGGGGATAAATGGTCCACATGGTATTCTCTAAGTTGTATGGACACTAATTCCACCATCATATATGGGAAATTTATGAGCACTTCTACCTGATGGTCTACTAGGACATCAATGAATCTTTGATTCCTTGGCTCTTAAAGGCAATGTCAGATTCTATCACAACCATCAAGGGCTATTGGTTATACAAGGATGACCCTATAATCTAGATCATGTGTTTCCTCAAGGACCCCCTCTAATCACCATATTATGTTCTTGAATTCTTGGTAGAATAAAAGATCACCTATCAACTAGTGGAAGGAATATTTAGCTTCTACATATAATTTTATTATAAGGCATGCCCATAACTCCTAATCACCATATGACACCACTTCTACAAGACTTTCCCATCAATATAGAATATGGCAGCCATGAGAGACTCTTTCACCCTTAAAAAGTGAAAGGTTTGGAAATAAGACCCTAAACGGTTATTTGATCTCATTTGGCATGATACTCAACCTACCTCAACATCAACTATGGACATTAGGGCAAAGATTATGATGAGCTTTACCTAAATACCATCGATGATTAGGAGGTGTTATCCCAGATAATAGCCAAGAAGAAGAAGGAAAAAAAGGCTCAAGCATGTTCCTCCATGGTTCTTACATATCCTACTCAGTCCATAGAGGACCCAACTCATATAGCTATGACCATCTCTTGGAGGATATTATAATCCATCTCTCCACCTTCTCCTCCTTGAGCTGTAAGTCTAGCTCCACTTTTACCAGTAACTCTTGATTTTCATGCTCTAGTTCCTCCTCTACCCACTCCTACCCTTTACAACCTAGATTTAACTCTACCTACTCAAGTTTATCCTCAAACCTTAGTTCTTTATCCACCTCATTTATCAACTCCAATAACTAGGTTGTAATAGAGCCAACCCTAAACTACATGATGCCAAGTAGCCTAGGCATAACTTGCTTTGCCATTAAAACCTCAACCCTATGTTTCATATACCTTGATGTTTGATGTGAATGGTAATTTTATAATTAGGTTAGATTAAGGCTCCTAATATTCACCCATCTAAATTACCCCTCTCACACTTCCATCTCCTCTCATTTCCCTTCCACCCCTCACTCTTATATTTTTCTAACTCCTAATTCTGGTGCTCACTAGTTTTGCTCCACCCCCATAAGTTTCCTAAGTGGTGTTTCCTATATTTCCCATTATTTACAATACATATTTCACAAAATTAAATTTCTTATCATTGTTTTTGAGTGTCATTTACTCTTCATACTCTTTTTCTCCCTCCATCTCACAACCTAGATTCTTCGCAGTGTCTCCCTTAGGTGTGCCTTTAGCAAAAAGCACAAATATGGCCTTCAAGAGAATAAAAATTATATAAAAGACCATCTTAATCCCTAAAATAATTAATTTTTAACTCCCATAAATATATTTAATTTCTTTTCTGTTATCCCCTATAGCTCATATCATCTTAGTTAGACCACCCACTACAACATCTAGAGCTAACCTGGGAAGGAAGTTAAAAAAGAAACAAAAGGCAACCCACACATTGGATCTATCCTAAAGGAATTTTACAATAATTTAAAATAATTTATAGGCCTTTATGTCTCCTCTATATCCAACAACAACATCTTGGTACCTATTTCCTTAGCCCCTTATCTCTATTTCCCAAGGCACCACAAGACTTACCTTTAACCAAACAATCTCCTCCCTATTATTCCATAACCCATTATAAACCATATCCTCAAGTGAACCTATATTATAAATAGTAGTGGGTATAAATTTTCCCTTCATCCTCCCTTTTCTTTCTTCCTCTTTTCACTCCCATGCCCCCTCCACCTCTACTGCTTTCCTCTTTTACTCCTTCCACTTCTTCCATCTCTCCTCTACCTCTACCTCCACTCTTCACTACCATTTCAACCACCCCTCCTATACCTCCCTAAAACTAAGGAATTATCCCAAGGTCATAATAATTATAAATGGATGTATAAGGCAACCTAGATATGCAATAGAGTTTTTACCAAGCCTTCAAAAGTATGAAGAAGACACTCACATAGAGGTTTCTTCAAGAGGGTAACCTAGTGATATAATAGACCCATCAAGATATATTCTCCCTCACCAAGGTAAGTAATTCCATTGGGGAGGATAGGATGGTTGAGGACCCACTATCCAACCTATGATCTACCCATGATATGTTAGATACGCTCTCCAAAGATATGCATAGATAACTTCCCACTATATAATCCCAAGTAAAGAGCATGTTTCTAGTCAGGATAATTAGTCAGGGCAAAGATGACCTCTTACTAATTTTATAAATCCTTGGGAAAGTGGTGGAGACTTTGGTTTAGAAAAATATACTTATCTAAAAGACATAAGCCTACATAAAGAGGATTGCATAGATCAATGGGGAATACCATAAGCTATAAGTGGTGGCCAACAAGGGAATGTTCCTAAAGCTTAAAATTATGCCAACCTTACATCCATGGTTATACCAAACATATATTAGAATAATGAAATATATGATGGAGGAATGGTTGGCCTTGGATTTTACTTTGATAGGACCCTTGGAAGAGGACAAGAAGAATATATTGACCTTCTTAAAAGAGGTAAATATCTCTATGATATTCCACCTAAATGGCACCTTTCTTGACCAAGGGGAATTTATAACCCACCTAGGTTATTTTGAATAGGTTATGAGGGAGAAAGTAGTGAAACCAAATAAGGGGCTTGGGTGGTGCTTGATTTATCAACTTAGTCTATGTTGAGCATCAACCAGGTCTCTTGAGTCTAAAAATAAATGGAAGCACTCTACCAAATATCCCAAAGACTAGTAACTCAATCTAAGGTAATCTTTAGGGAGCCCAAAATGAACCTAGATAATATGTATATGGATTTTGACTAAGTGGTAGTTTTATTGGAATGCAAGATCACCTAGTCAAAGTAGTTAGGATCGAGTCGCTCTCATTCACCTCCTTGTGTCAACTAGTGTTCTCCTATAAATTTGTTTCAGGTTTGTAAGGATTTCTTTGGTTTAATTTTTAAATATGGTTATAACTATAATTAGTGTCCATAATGGATTACTGTGGGATCCTCATGCTTTTTGTAGGTGAGCCCCATTTTTTTCTATACAAGAAAGAGTTTTATTGTATTTTAGGTATAGCCAAAATTGCTCAAAAGTGATGTCAGATTATATCCAAGATTTCAACAAATTTTCCTTCATCACTCTAGACTATAAATATTAGCTAAGATTGATTATTTTAATATCATTTACTCTTTTAATAAATATAATCTATATTTTTATGCAAGAAGGTTCATTCTTCCATCTTCATGTTTGAATGATTATCAATGCTATGTTAATTGAATTAACACTTTGTTGCTTTATGTAAAATATTATTATGATGTTCTTAGCTAACATAATTTTGGTGTGAGATCATTCATTTCCCCTTTTTACTGATGATAATTTATGTGTTAAGCTATAAATTATCATATGGATTTTATGTGTTTTCGATAATAAACCCATATAACTCATCATGATTAAAAACCCATATTAAAGGTGTACTCTTGGTTCCCTTTGACTCTTCCCACTATATTTTATTGGAGGTATAACTATGGTAAAACTTATTCTAAAGTGGTGTAACTATGATGAATCCACCTAGTTCAATAACCAATGTATTGAGTTTATTTTTAGACCTGGAGGCTCCCATTTTTGCCTTACCCTTCCCTCTCTTTTGTGTTTAGTTTGTGTAATTTAAATACCCTTTCCCCTTGTGTTTAGAAATAATAATCCCCATACTCAAGTTTTCATAATAATCTTTGACCTATGTGCAAGACAGTGGATTAAAATTTTTGTGGTGATAGTACATCTCTTGGAGACTATTCATGTAGAATCTATTTTTGAAGTTCAATCCCTTTAGCTATGCCCTGTGATGATCCTAAATCAATCCTAAAATGGAGGGCAATTTTTTTTAGATTTCTCACCTTCTTGTTTGTAAGGAATACCCAACCTCATAGGAATTTCATGAGGAGTAGATTGGAGCAAAAAAAATGTCTTATTATAATGAAAAATAATACACATCTTACTAAACTAGTCCACAAAAATAAAGAGGTAGTCATTCCCCTTCCTTGACATAGGTAGTTCACCTACAAAATTCATAGAAATGCTTTCCCACGGCCTATTAAGAACTGGTAATGGCATATATAAACCCAAATTTATGTTATAAGGATTACTTGTTCTACATGAAAAATAACCTCTTATTAACTTGAAAACATTAACTTGCATATTAGGCCAATAAACATACCTACACAAATGAGTAACAATATTTATAACACCAGAATGATGTACAAAATTTGAAGTGTGTGCCTCTCTTAATATGTAAACTCTGGGCACACAAAGAGTACCCAAATTATAGAGCAATCCATGTTGAATATAATAATCCCTCTTGGGATAAAACCTTGCACCTTGGGACTTCTTTACTTGAATAATTATATTCCCAAAATCTACAACATGCTCATATCCCTCAACATAATATCCATACATAAAATTTTCAAGAAGAGTTATGTTGCCCATAGTTGTAAGTAAAGGAGGTAATGAAAACATGTAATCTAGTTTTTAAGTCACACATTTCTTATTATTAATAAGCAACTGATTTTTTTTCAAGAAACCCATCCATTTGTAGTGCCTAACTTGTTGAAGTTTAGTTTGAGCTTTCAATTATTGAAGAGGTAGGTGATCCATATGGATAATAATTTCCTTACCCATTAGATAATGCTTCCATTTATTAACCACTTGAATAAGATTATATAATTATTTGGCATATATATAGTAATTTAATATTTCACCATGGAATAACTAATAATGGTATCATACTAGCTTAGCTCCTTAAAGTAAAACAACACCCATAACATAATGACTAGAATCCATTTCTACTTTAAAAGGTATCTAAAAGTTAGGTAAATCTTTAAAAATATCATGGATAATATTATGTTTGAATAATTAAAATACATCTTCTTACTTATTACCCCAAGTAAAAGTCTTATCACCTATTGAAATGACATGTAAAAGTGTGGCTATTGAAGAGAAGTTCTTGTTGAAATTTTTCAAGTATTAGACTACACCTATAAATATTCTTTAATCAAATAAATTGTATGGTCTTGGTAAATTAATGATGGCATATACCTTATTTGTATCAATACTAGACTCCCCATCTCTAACCACATGCCCTAAGAATGTTAGCGATTATTGGGAAAAGTCATATTTATTCTCATCCAACACTAACTCATTCTCCTTTAACACTTGTAAAACTTGTTTAAGATTGTCAACATTCTCATCAAAAGTTATAATTAAAACAAGAATATCAGCCAAATATGTAATGACAAAGGAATAATAAATGTCATCATTATCTCATTCATCAATCGCATGAAGGTAGCTAGTGTATTACATATCCTAGAAGGTAGAACCAACCAATAATACAAACATTGTCTTTTTTGTAACATTATTTGAAAAAATTTCTCCTCATTAATCCACACTCGGTGATAAACAAATTTAAAATCAAGATTATTAAAGTATTTATCATGTTGAATTTTATCAATAAAATCATTAGTCCATGGAAGAGGGTACACATTTTTTATAGTAATCTTATTAAGTGGTCTAAAATCATCATACATTATCCATGTGACATATTTATTAGGTACTAAAATAATATGATAACCACATGGATAATTACTAGGATGAATTACACCTTGAATAATTAAATACTCTAACTATTGTTTTTCATTGGCATCCTTAAAGGATTTCCTATATAACCCAATATTCAGAAGTGGACTATTAGGAAACAAGGACATTTCATGATTAAAGGGCCTAGTTGGTGGCAACCCCATAGGCTCTTAAAAAAATTCTTTTATCTAATATACTATCTTATCTCATAATGTTATATTATTTATTAGTAAACATTATACCATAAGTTTTATTTACCACAATCTTTTTCTCTTAAATAACTCTCAAAAGAATCAAATTATTTTTCCCATTGTCATTAATGAGATTATTAGCTTTGGAGACACTTACCAAATATATATTTTAGTCTTATTCATAAGATTAAATTATTTATCTCTTATCATCCTTTACTAAATGGAATTTATTATATCTCCTCATGAAGATGGAATCCTAGATATACAAGTATAGATTACCAAAAACTACACCACACACACCAAAAGGTACAACATCCATCATAACTTTATCAATAAAATTGGAATTATTGTCAAAATTAACCTTACATTATCTATATACCTTTATGTATACACATTTATTTACCTAAACTAAATAATAAATTATTGGATTTTTTTAAGTTTCAAACTTCAATTTGTCTACCAACTCTTTACTTATCAAATTTTCTTGTGAAAAAGTATCAAAAAAACCATCCACTTTTTTTTTTATTCATCTAAATTTTAATACAGAGAAGTTAATAAAGTTCACTCTCTTGATGAATAATACTACCCAAACATACCTCTCTATTTATGGGGGTACAATACAAAGTATCATCTACCTTAGAGATGTGACCAATATTCTTACCTTTAAGTGAAGACATAGACTTTTTCTTATTTTTTTCAATAGATAAAATTCTATATGAAGCTTCCAACACTTATCATCAAAATGAGTATAAAAATTACATTCACTAAAATTTACTTTAGTATCCTTATTATAAATGTAATTATAATTTTTATTACCTTTCCATTTACCTTTCCCATTTTTTGGGAGCCATTTTATTGTTTAGAGCTATTTTAAGAGGTAAATGAAGACTTATTCTTATCCATATCCAAGTAGTGAGCTTGAGAACAAGCCTCATATACATGCATAGTCTTGCCAAAAAGGACTTATCACCTCAAATTACTATGGATTCCACTCACATAATTCATCAAAAGATGATTTTATATATTTTTTCCCATTTGGACAACCTTCTTATAGAAATCACTAGTTTACTCCTACACACTTTGGCATTACTTTTGCCTAAGATATTGACAATACATGGACTATATTGCTCATAAAAAAATAGGATTGAATTTTTAATTTATTAATATCTTAAAATAATCCCACTTAGAAATAGGAGGAAACTTATTAACAAATAAATAATGATCATATCTCTCAAACCATGTTAAATCATGATTAAATGACTTTAACCTTGTAACAAAAATATGTTGGCTTTCATTAATCTAAAACAAACTTAAATATACCTCAAGTTGTTCTATCCAATGGTATATATTTTTTATGTTCACATCCCCATCATATTACTTAATTTAAATATTTGACTCAACATTGAATGGATGTGGAGCTAAGTTGGCATGGTGATAATCATCATGATTATCATGTATCTTATGAGTTTCCTCTTTTTTTGATCAAAATGTCTCCATGTAAACACCAAGCTTCTTCATAATAATTGCCATGATGGACTCCAACTAGTCATGTTTTCTTATGGAAAGAGATAAGTTTTATATTACTTCCTTAAGATTGTAAAAATGATCTTGAGATCTTTGTACATATTCTTCATTAAAATGGTCCCTACTTTTGATTCCTTGCTTTCACTTATTTTTGGAAATGATTTATTCAAATGGAACTAGGACACCTTGACCACTAATACTACTAACTATAATTATGGTTATAAACTTTTAATTTACTAAAACTCATATCACACAAAGGACTTAAAAAATAAACCAAATCTTATAACAATCTATTCCATAATCTAGGTGGATATTTCAATATAAACTCCATCAACATGGATACTACAAACTTACCTTGTTAAACAATTGATTCTAAGACTATGATATGCAAACATAATTGAATACATGCTTTGGAATGAAATTATTAGTCTACATAATATAAAAAAGGATCAAGAGGTGAGAAAAATAGATGTGATAGAATTATTATCCTAGAGAACCCTAATGTGGGAAAAAATCTAATGGGTAAATAAATACACTCCCCTTTCCACTATGTTTTGTAGATTTATACAAGGTACTTTTAGTGGCCTATAATGAAAAAATAATTTATACCATTATATAAAAACCAATAAAAAAATCATGATATGAACTTACAAGACTCTTATAATAACTCCCATACACCTGAGACAACTACAATAGATAACAATAATGAGTAAATTGAAATAAAGACTCAAACTCAAAATTATCGATGCAAATGCAATGTACAAAGAACTCACTACCTCTTTGATGTATTATTTTATTTATGAATAATCCTTTATAGGCCCTATAAACCATAAAAATCACCAATAATTTATAAATTACATGAGGAGAAGAAGAATTTATAATTTTTTTCCTTCTCTATGTTTTCAATGGTGATGAAACCACCATGGTTTGTAGATAACCGATTATAAAATTGTTAGTGTGGTTACATAATTACCACCTATAAATGTTGGTGATTATGGATTCATTACTATATGGAGGGGTGGTTACATATCCACTAGGGTGGTTTCATTACCATAACCCTAAAAATAAGGGTGGTTATATCCTCTAGAGAAAACCATGAAGTTTAGGAACCAATAAATCCCTACATGATTAATTTGAATATGTCTAGATCATCCCCACACTATTTTTGAAATTGAACTAAATTTTTGAAAATTAAGTGTCTTACATAAGTGATTATAAGAATGTTTACATATAATTGGGGATGGTGTAGTTATTTTTCACAAAGAACTAAGTAAAAAACAATATCTATTTTTGGATCAATAATTTTTAGGCTAATTGTGATGCTAGAAGAACAACCATAGGAGTAGTGTTGATTCAAGATTTTAATGCCATTACCTATTTCAATGAGAATTTGAATTATTATAAGAGGAATTATTCAATATATGAACACTAATTCTATGCAATGGTGTAATCTCTCAAGAACTTTAAACATTAATTGTTGCCAAAGGAGTTTATTTATTACACGAATAATCATGTTTTGTAGTTCATAGACAACCAAGGTAAGTTAAATCAATTACATATGATATAGTTATAATTTATTTAGATTATTATTTTGTATTGAATCATATGAGTGGAAATTTTTATAAGGTATTATATTTTTTGAGGAGAATATATCTTGTAATGAATGAGATGAGAGTGGAGGTCATTGGATTTGATTCTATGAGGGAATTGTATATGAAAGACTTGGAATCCAATGTATGAACACATAAATTTATGGAGAGTAAATTGAAAAATATTTAATGTTTTAGATTAAGGTAAAAATAGGTTTTGAAGGGACCCCAAAACCCTGAAACAAAGGGAGAAGGATATATCAGTTACGCCCACAGGCAAAGCCTAAAAAATACTACAAGAAGTATCAAAATCAGGTCTTACATGGACCTGAAACCACCGGATAAGAAATTCAAAGATAGACCCCAGGTTTTACATAGACCTGAAAAATCCATAGTAAAGAGAAAACACAAAACCAGGTAATGAGACCAGATATCACAACCAACTAAAAGAACTAGGATCTAATCTTCTAATTCCAAAATAATCTTCACTACTTCCTTACCTTTCACAGTAGTGTCCTGAATGTTAATAGCCGCCGACGTGGCTCCCTCTTGCATTACTTTATTTCTTGAGCTCTGTCTAGTTCTCTTACTAGGCCCCTCTAGGGATTTGATTTCCTCATTTGCTCTTTTACAGTAGTAGCACATATGCTAGATGTAACCTCCTCCATCTTCTTTCTGCTTTCCTTAATGAGTTCCCTAAAGTTGTTCTCATAGTCTTTTATTTTGATGGGAATATCCCTCATCTACTTTTCCATGTTATTGATTTTGTTCCGAACTGCCTCCTAGTTTCCTTCCATTATTTCCATTTTCCTATTGATTTCCATTATCTCTTTATACATCCATAAATCAAATTGAAGGATAGCATCTACTTTGCAGTTGGCCAATCTCATAGGTGGGTACCTTTCATCATTCTACGTTTTATCACTCCAATCTTCTGAGGTCTTTTTTGGACTATTTCCAACTTCTTCAATGTGATCCTCCCTTTCCATTCATTTTTGCACCTTAGTTTCAATAGGGCTTTCATTTGGGTTACTAACATCCTTAACATGAGCTCCCATTTCTGTTATTTGGTTGGTGACCTGAACTAGATTTTCCCTCTCATTTATCACAACAGGGTCCTCAAGAGCATTATCCAGATCTTTATCAGTTTCCTCAAACACTTGCTAGTTTTCCTGAGATTCATGATTAGTACTTTCACATTTTTCTTCTATAGTGACTCCTTCTTTCTCAATCTTGTCTTAAACTTCTTCTTCCTCACTAGAACTTGATTTCCTACTTTTTGTTCCTCCCTCTTCCTCTACACTCTCCTGCCCCAAAATTTCAGTACTTTCCCATTCTATTTCCTCATCAGTAGTCTGATTTTTGAAACTAGGTGATTTAAATTTAGCTTTTTATTTCCCTTTTACGATTTCATTCTTGTTACTCTGTAGGTCCTTATTTTTTCTCGAATAAGGATTCATTACAATGGCCTTGCTCTTGCAGTAACCTTCAATTATTAGAATTAATCCCTCATGCAAAATAGGATGAGACTCCTTTTTCCTATGAGCGAATAGACTTTTGGATCAAATAAAAACATAAGTAGAAAGGAAAGGAGATTCTTACTTTATGTCTAAAGTGATTAAGAAATACAAAATGGAATTTGTGGACTCTTTTTCTTCTTCCATCAAGTATGAAATACTCTCAGATATAGCATAGGACATCCCTCCAGATACCCTTAATTTGCTCCAATTCAAAAAAATCCCCACTCTTTTCCAACTACTGCTCATCAACATCCATCTTTGGGAATTTGCAAAAAGCCTCATTTGAAATGATAGTCTGCTTTGAGAATTTTATTCCCTTCATTGGAAGCCCCGTTACCTCCGCTATGAATTCCTCGGTAAGATTCACCATGATGCCATGTAGGGTAACCTTATCATCAATCCAATTTTTGAAAAAAGCCATTGTAATATGGGGTTTTGAACCATGAAGCCATTCCATATAGCTCACAACCTTCCCTCTCTGCAGGATCTTCCAGACATCTTGTTTAGCTTTCCACTCTTCATAGTTTTTGGGTTCCTACTTCTTTGGTTCTCCTTTCCTTTTGCGAGCCATACGAATATCCTTTAATTCTCAAACACTGTAAGCTAAAAAATAAACCCAGCTATTACCAATTTGGACCAAAACTCACCTTTTTTTAGGCACGTTCAGAATCCGCTTCACATACTCTAGAGCATTTCTAATTAATGAGTGTAAATCTTTCTCCTTGAAGCCACTCCACCAAATCATTGGTTTTCTATTCCAGGATGATCTTTCCCTCCTTTGCATGAATTGCATCATGATGAATGAGCACTCTAAGATCCACATTCTTGATTAATGTATCCTACCACCTCACCTTGTGTCTTATTTGAACTGCATGATTTGCAATCCAATCAACAACTCGGTTTGCTTCATGGTAAGTATGGGTAATAGTAACTTCCTCAAATTTTTTGATTAAAGTTTTCATTTCTAACACCATAGCCTCTATAGACCATGAAATAGAATTTTTATTGTTCAAAATATTTATGATATTCAAGGAGTCCCCTTCCAACCATAATTTAGAATATCTCGATTCAACAGCTAATTTTATGGTTTGAAGGGCAGCAGAAGCTTCAACAATATGACAGTTTGACTCACCAATGGGGATAACAATAGCATCAATTACATTTCCCACATGGTTTCTCAAGACTCCTCCACATCCTGCATTCCCCGAGTTTCCTTTAGCAGCTCCATCAAATTTTCCTTTAATCCACCCATGAGGGGAGACATTCCAAGTAACACCTTGTCTAGGATTTTTAGTTTTTACATTAGACTTTTTTGATCTTAAGGGATTATCTATTTGAAAGGTTGAATTAGGATCCCTTTAAGAAGATAAATTCTCCTTGATAGCTCTAATAATGTTCTGCCCCACCACCCATCCTGGAAGTTCTTTACTTCTAAAAAATTGGTTGTTTCTTTCTTTCCATATTCCCCACCAAATATGGGGAAGAGTTAGTTTCCATAAAAAAAGAACATCAAGATTCTTAGAGGGACAGTACCAACTTTTAAAAGATAGTTCCACACTTTTGTGGTGAATCCATGCAATAACCAAAAGATTGAGGATTTCTTTCCAAACTTGCTGCGTAAAAGAATAGTTCACAAACAAGTGATCTCTATCTTCAAAACCCTTTTTACAAAGAATACACCTATTCACTACATATATCCCTCTTTTCTGTAAGTTGTCAAGAGTCAAGATTTTGTTTTGGAGAAGGGTCCAGTAGAAGGTTTTGATTTTAGGAATGAGCCCCTTGATCCAGGCAAACATCCACAAAGGTTGGTTACCATTTCCCTTGGAAGTAAAAATGGTAGAAACTTTAAATTTTCTGCTAGGCTCATCATGCCATACAATCTTATCTTCAAGATTAGGATAGAGAGAGATTGCATTGAGGGATAGTTTAATATTATTGAAATCTTGATCAAGATCATTAAGGTTCACCCAAGAATTATTCTGCCAGTATTGGTTAACCATTAATCCATATCTTTGCTTACATCGGTCAATTACTTCTTTATCTTGGAATTCTTATATCAAAGGGTTTCTTTTTAACCAAGCATCCTCCCAGAATTTCACCTTTTTACCATTACCAACTTTCCATGAGCTTCCTTCTTCTAAAATTTGTTTAGTACCCTGAACTACCCCCCATATGGAAGATGGACGGGATATGTCAGGGTAAGAAAAGAAACCAGAAAAATATTTAATGTTATTCAAGGGGTGAAATTTGTGTATACCACAAGGTTCCATGAGAGAGAACTTGTTAAAGGAGAAACAAAACTTAGGACTTGTTGGTCATTTTAGATATGAAAAGACTTTGGAAAAACTAAATTAATTATAGTATTGGCCACATATGGGTAAATATATGAATAATTTTATGTATAAATGTAGAGTTTACCAACATGTAAAAGGTAATATTTATAATGATGATTTGTATTATCCATTTCTCATTTTAGATAGACCATGGGATGTATCGAGCATGGATTTTGTTCTTGGTTTTCCAAGAATGTAGTGAAGTAATGATTCCATATTTGTTTTTGTGGATATATTTTCAAATATGGATCAATTTATATCATGAAATAATAATTTTAATTCCACACACATTTCAAATTTGTTCTTTCAATAAATTATCAGGTTGCATGGATTGCCTCAGAGTATTGTATCAAATAGAGATACAAATTTTCTTGGATACTTCTATAAGACACTATTGATTAAGTTGGATACCATATTAGACCTAAATTAAGACTATAAAACTCAAATGTATGGATAAATGGATGTGGTTAATTATATTCTTGTTAATTTATTGACATGTATGGTTGGTAACAAGACCAAACAATGGGACTTCATGTTGTCAAAAGTTTAATTTGCTTATAATGATTTAGTCAACTAGAGTACATGAATGAGTAATTTTTATAGTGTATTGGAGTATCCATAGAGGTGTATGTAAATTGATGATTACAACTAAGATGAGTATAATAATATTAGAATGTGAATAATATGCTTAAGATATGGACAATGTGAATCAATAAATCAAGAGAAGACTTGAAGAGAGTGATGGAAAATACAAGAAACATTTTGATATGCAAAGGAGTGAAGTGAATTTTAAATTTGGGGACATGGTGTTGGCATATTTATGTAAGGATAGGTTTATGAAATGTGAATATAACAAAATAAAGTGTAAAAATATGGATTCTTTGAATATTTTGAGGAATTTCTTATTTAATGTGTATGGGATTGAGTTTTCAAGCAAAGTAGGTATTTCACTATCTTCAATGTGGCTAATTCATACATGTATGTGGAAGGGGAAACAAGTGTCAACATGGATTTTTTATTTGAGGATTATAATGACTCATTTTCACAAGCATATGAATAAGATATGGAAGCTATTATAGATATTTGAGTTGACAATAAGACATGAGGGCATGAGTACTATGATTACCTAGTCAAGTGGAAGGATTGAGAAGCTAAAGACATAACTTGGATGAATGCATTTTAGGTTTCCAAAAATGGTAAAAATATAGAAAAAATAACCATAGGCACATGTGTGGGATCTCATTATATTTTTATTTTAGCATGGGTGTTTGATGTAGGAGCATCCATTGTGGATATGCTATCTAAAATCAACCAAAAACATAGTGTATATTTTTACCATTATTTTTCTTTGCTTTTCATTTGGTTTGAATTATATTCAATTATTCTCTTCATTCCCATATTAGGCCATTAAAAATTAGGTTAGACAAAAAAAATTATATGGTCTAAGATTTATCTAGGATACATTTTTATTTTATATAGTTATAATTAGGAATCTATCTCCTAATTTGGTCTTTGTTAAACATAGTTGAAAGTCCCTTTGCTAAGAACATTTAAAATTTTATCAGAGATGGCACGAGAAAATTATTTAATTACAATGATAATAAGTTGTATTATACTGATTTGGTATTTATCAAGGTATATAAATATGTATAATGATAATTAGGCTTTTGAGACCCGATTTGGTCTTTGGCAAGATGTGGTTAGAATCTCGTTTCTAATCATATTTTTTTTATCACCAATCAGGTCAATAAAACTTTCAAATTGGGAAAACATTTGTTAATTAGATTTTATTTACCACTTTGGTATTTAAATATTGTAAAGGAATTATGAAATGTTAGTTAGGACTTGAGACCTAAAAAGAATTTTTTTTATAATATTTTGTGTTATATTTAGTAGTTAGTGTTATAATCCCATCTAGGTATTTGTCTGTAGATTTGAGTGCTCTCCTTTATTAATTAGAGTTTATTTTTCAATTAGGTTTTATATTTTGGTGAGATTAAAGTGTAGTGATATGGGGGATGACATGCTTAACTAGGTCATGATGAAATTTCAAAGTTTCTTATAGTTGTAAATGGATATTACATGCCTGAATATAATGTCAAAGGATTTGGCACTACCTACAATGCTATGTAGTGTTTTGAAATAGACTAGGTGAGATCACACATTACTATTTAGGGGTTGATATATTTATTAGGTCTAGGACATTTTAAAACATCCAAATTCATTTAAAAAATGCATAGATTTATTAGTAAAATCTTGCCTAGTTCTATCAACTCTAAACTGCATTCTAATATGTTTGTATATACTCATGAAAGCTTGATTACAATTTTCATATCTTTCAAAATGTATTTTGACCTTTTTAACACCTTTTAAGTCTACTTGGGTCTAGATAAGGATATTAAATTCCATATAAGGTGAAGATCCACCTAGGATAATCTTGTGAATCAATCCATTCCTACCTATAAGGGTGAAATGGAATTTGATTAAGGACCCCAACTGATAGACTTGGTAATATAATCTTATATATATCTTATTAACATAGGTGAAGTGTTACGATCCCAAAATTTCAATTCAAAATTTGTCATTAAATTTTTTTCTATTATATTATTGATTTATTTCAAAATGAATAAAAGGAATGATTTCATGCATTTAATTATACAAAAAAATGAGTATATTTCTCAAAAATGAATGTTTTTTTAAAAAATAAGAATCATAGATGAAATAATTATCATTAATAATAACATTGGTCTACATGTGCACCAATGTTCTTATTGATGACAATTTTTTCATCTACGATTCTTAGTTTAAAAAAACACGTTCATTATTGAGAACTATACTTAATTTTTTTGTATAATTAAATGCATGGGACCATTCCTTTTATTCATTTTGAAAGAAATCAATAATATAATAGAACAAATTTTAATGAAAGGTTTTGAATGGAAAATTTGGGATCATAACACTTCACCTATGTCAATAATATATATATATATATATATATATCTTATTAATATAGGTGAAGTGTTACGATCCCAAAATTTTCATTCTAAACTTGTCATTAAAATTTGTTCTATTATATTATTTATTTCTTTCATAATGGTCCCATGAATTTAATTATACAAAAAAATGAGTATATTTCTCAATAATTTATGTGTTTTTTTAAACTAAGAATCGTAGATGAAATAATTGTCATTAATAAGAACATTGGTCTAAGTATGCACCAATAGGTTAGTGTGTGCTACCCCCAATGGTAAAGTAATATATGGAAAAATAATGTATCCATAATGTATAAATGTGCCTATACTAATTAATAAAAAAAACACAATATCGGTATGCCTTAATATATGCATGGTGGTGTAAGGGAATCCATAAAATTTTATAACCTTCTATTGATTGTCTTGATTCACGGTCTTATTTATAGGCCTAATTTGATATTTTATGGGATTTTAATACTAAATTCAGACTTTAGGAATCATAAAAGTATCTTCATGAACTCTAAAATGTCATACATGACAAAAAATAATATCTATACTCTTTTAAAACTTGATATCCCAATAGAAATTGAAAACTATCATCATGACCCTGTTTTAAGCATATTTACAAGTCTACAAACATTAAAACACTAATACATATTCTTATAGTTATAATTAATATTTTCAAATATTGTAATAATTTATTAGACATCCTAAATTTATTATCTACCAACTTTCAAATTATTTTGAGGGTTCTTTTATAAAATATTAAAGTTTTTGTAATTAAAACCATGATCTAGGGTTTATTTGCTTTTAGGTGACCTGATAGCTATAATTTGATGAAATCCTAGGATTTAAAGACTATAAATTTTTATTCTTAACTTGGTTTGTATATAATCATTTTTATCCTACTTTTCTAAGTTTTCATCATATTTAACACTCTCAAAAGTATGTAGAGGACATTCTTTTATTTAAACCATGTCACTCAAAATGATGTTTTTTGAACCCTACAAAAAAAATATCATATAAACATAAAAAAAGATTAAAAAATGATAAATAACCTATATTAAAAAATTATTAAAATTTATAAAACATATAAAATATTATCAAGGTTCCCTTTGTTCAAATATCTTTAAATACTAATACATATACTTCTAGAAACTATCTCCACACACCAACAACAACCACAACCTAAGATTTTTATCTTTGTTTTCATATGTTCTTAGCCTTATTTTTTGATTTTTAAAGGTTTATAATTTTATTATTTTATTTATAAAATTTTTCTCTTCCTATTTCACGTAGTTGGGATCTCTGAACAAACTTAAAACTCATCTAATCACACTTAATTTGGCCTTCCATATTTATTAGATATAACTAGATTAACTTTCATACTGATGTACATTGAGTTAAAGGTTTAAAAACCATTTAAACATATATTTTTACCTTTATGAATCCTTACACAAGTATATATCCCTTTCTAATATGCCAAAATATGACAAGCTTATTAAAAACCTTGTAAACAAATTCAAACATTTAAATTTCTTGTTTTTGGTAGGAAAACTAAAAAGACTTCTAAAAGACCTATAAATGACAAATGATGTTTGAATGAGGATTATTTTTGAACTCACATAGAATATTAAAACTAGTAAAAATAATAATAAACACAATTTAACCATTTAAAAGCATGCACCTACGTCATAATTCTAGGGAACAAAAGAATTTCTCATGAGCTCCTGCTCATGAGTTCTTCAACACTATTACCATGCTTAATTGTCTTTGAAGGTTTAATCCAAGTATAATCCTTAAGTTATTGATCATTAAACATGATTAATTATTTAAAATTAAGGTACTCCTTGTCATTTTCCATCTTCACCCCCTTATTATCTAGAATGGCTTCAATTTAATCTTGGTGTACCTTTGGTAACTATTGCTCCCAATTGATGGTCTAATCAGTTTTTTATTTAGGTGACTTGTTTGAATTATCCTCTCATATAGAAGGATATAGTTGTTATATATTTAATATGGGTGATATTATAATTTCAAATAGAATCTCCAATTCATAAGAATTAGCAAAAAAAAAATATTAAGACCTTACAAGGTCTAATTTTATTCATTTCCAACTTGTTGTACCCCCCTAAGGAATATTAATTTCTTGAGATGTGAAAGTACTAGATAACCTATCTCAAAATACACATCCTTCCTTCTCATATCAACACTTATTTTGTACTTGAACTCAATTTTAGCTATTTTCTTACCCACTTATGCAATTCTTGCATAGCTGTAGTAAAATCCTCTTCTTCTACACTTTTTTATCCTACTTTATTAAGATCATTATGTCATAAATTTCTCTTGGATGGATTCAATACACAATTTATAATGTATTATTACTTTTAATTCTACTTGGGGAATCATTATATGCAAATTCTACTTGAGCTAGTGCTTGATCCCATTTTTTAGATGGTCACTTACTAAACTTTTGAGTATGTTTCCAAGGCTCCTATTGACTACATCAGTTTGATGATCAGTATGAGGATGGAAAGATTAGATAATTATTAAATTGGTCCCAAATTTTTTCCAAAGAGTCCTCTAAAAATTACCAACAAAATTTGTATCCTTATTAGACATAATGCTTCTAAGAATCCCATGCAATCTCACTACTTCTTTGAAAAATAGGTTTACAATGTTAGTTACATCACTTGTTTGTTTACAAGGCATGAAATTTTAAATATTGGAAAAACTATTAACCACAAAAAATATATAATCATTACATTTTTGTGTTTGGTATCAAAATCACAAATTCCATATTCGCTAAATCTCATGGCCTACTAGGAATAGGCAATGGTTGAAATAGGCCTAAATTTTGAATTTTCCATTTATCATGCTAACATATTCTACACATTTCTAAAAACCTCTTCAAATAATATTTAATTCTTGGAAAATAATAGTGTGCACTCAATTGATCAAGTTTCTTTATTTCTCAAAGTGTCATACCAAGTTGCCACTTTATTTCTCTTTTAGTAGATTATCTCTCATTGAACCTCTTGGTATGTATAATTAACTACCCTTGAGTAATATTCCTTATTACATCATATATTCCATCGATGGACTCATATCTCTATTTACTAGATTGTCACGTGCTTCATATGCCTCCTTGAAATTAAGATCTTATTTATATAAGTCTTTCAATGCATCAAAATCCAAGATATTTATGTGGAACTCCTAATAATTACACTTATCCTACTTAATACATCTATAAATTTTTTAGATTATCCACTTTTATGCACAAAAACAAAATAAAAGTTTTGAAAAAAATTAACACATTGAATATGCCTTTAACTTATTCTAGTTTGACTACTAATGAATTGTAAGGCATGGTTATCTATATATAATATAAAATCTTTAGGCATAAAATAGTTACTTTATTTATTCAAGGTTGTAAACACCCTAATTTTGTCAAGTAACCACAAGTATTATGTATTTTGTTTATCTTTCACAAAGGGTCTTAGTGATGGTTATAGTCCTTGTCTGCACATTCATCTTGAGTCTTTTGATATTTTTATGCCTTATTTTCCCTTGTTTTTGTCACCCCTAATAGTCATAGGTCACCTTTTCTCAATCCCAAGGGCCCCTATCCTATCATCTCTAATTTTTTTATTTATTTTGAGCCTTAGGATATAAGCTCCACTTTTGGGATAGTAATGCCACATGGTGGTAGTGTCTACTTTTGGATTGACCATCCAATAGGCCCTTTCACCTGTGTTTGAGTCCTAACCCCTTCATGACCTTTATCTTATGTTTTAAAATTATTTTTCATGACTTGTTAGCTATATAAAAAGGTATTATATTCCAAACAAAGATAATCCTATATAAAGAGCCTCATAATGCACTTTACATCTAACACTTACTATTTTGGCACTTATTTACATAAAATGAATTGATATTACAACTAAAATACTCTACATACTACTTATCTTTCACACCTAAACATTTTCATACTTGATCAAAGAAGATCTTATGCAAAATTCATTTATCATGTCATGCAATTTTATGGTACATGTTCTATAAGGGATAAATACATGTGATATGAGACCCCTAGAATTGGTGTTAATGTAGATAGTGGCTAGGACAATAGGGGTTCTACTCTATGTGATCATAAAATCCCAAAACAAAATTTTTCATTTCCTTTATCATTTTATTAGTTTATTATTTCATGTGTATAGACATTCATCAGGGTTTTCGAGAATAATAAACCAAAATAGTGACATAGATAGATTCATGTGCGACATAGAATCACCTATAGGTCCTTTAGGAACTCTTGTAGTTTCCCTAAAAGTTATATATATCTAATACAAAAATGACACTAGTGTCACATGAAACTACTATCCAAAATTGGGCACTATTATCTTGAGCTAGATCTTAAACAATAATCAATAGGTCAAAATATTATTCTATGTCCAATCAGTAGTATCCAACACCCATATCCATGAAAAACTTTGTGTATGTCTAAATAAGTCCCCTTTATCCTTGTATTTACTATTTTTGGAAAGTTCCATAGAATCAATATATTCCAATTTGATTCTAAATTAACAACAAACCCAACCCTTTAATCTATCTTAGGATTTAAATAATAAAACCCTAAAAGTTAAAAACATTTTGTGAAGTATCTTACCTCAAATATTACTTCAAACCCCTAATTTTCCTTAGGTCTTACCTTCTCTAAATTTGGTACATTAAATTAGGGTTATAAAAATCTAATTTTCTAGTTTTTTGGATTAACCTAGCTATTTTAATTAATCATATACTAGGGTTTTATTTATTTAATTAAATTTAAATAATTTCAACACAACCCTAAATTAAAACCTTAGATCCACATACTAGGTCCCTAAACACACAAAAATTAGAAATTAGGGTTTCAACAATAATCCTATTTTATATTAAAAACTTTGATCAACAAATTCACATATTGCACACATACTTATGTTAGATTATATTCTACCTCTACACATATTTTTATTATTCTTTATTTACACTATCTTCTTTGGAAAGTTTAAATTAGCATCTTAAAAGTCTTCTACCCCTCATCCACTTGATGAAATATTTAATTTCTCTCATGATTATAATAATGATTAGATAAATTTTCAAGATTGTACATTAGAAAATGATAATGATTTCATTTATAACGATGATTATGATTATTTTTATAATGATGTATATGAGGATTATTATGATCATGACAATACAAATGAACATGAGGATACATTAGATATATCATCTTCTCTTTCCTCCTACTATTCTCATACCTCCTAAAAATAAAATTAACAATATAATTCCAAAGGAACCTATTGTTGGTAATGTATACATATAATATTTTCAAACTTTTATCACTTAATAACACTATATCTTGTAGGAACCCATCGAGTCTCAATCTATCTAAGTGCATGCCTTAAGGGGTGCACCAAAAAAGTGGTGGGTAGACCATTATTGCTTCATAATTTTTTTTCCCCTTTTTCCACTTACCATATACACACTTGTCTCCTAAAACCATTTACCCTAAGCTTATTATTATATATTTTACCCATTCCAAACATTTATCAGTTCATTATCCTTTTTTCTTCTTTATGTGACCCCCTTTCACCAATTGATTGTACAAAGTAAACTTTGTATAGTTTTAGCCTCTGGTTATTGTATAGTGTTGATTGGGTTGACCTTGTACTATTTTTGGGTATTTTTAATTGAGATTTTTGTTATCCCTTTGACTGACCTAGCTTGATACCTAGTGATTTATCTCCTAAAAACATACAGGGTCGACTAGGGTTGACCCTGTATAGCCAACATATTTAGAAGGATTTAGGGTAAGATCCATATATTTATAATTTAATTTCCAACCATTTGAGAATAGATAAGCAAAGAATAATAAGTTTTAATGAAAATATTCTTATTGACCATTCTACTTAAGGAATAAAGTAGGGTCCATAATTTCTTTGGAGATAAAAATCTTGTATTATGGAGAAGTCTTTTGAATGCATAGATATGTTGTGTATATAAGAGATGATTTATATTTGTTATACTTACACAGTGAAAAAATCTCTTTTGAATCACCTTGCCCAAGGGAGAGATTAAGGCTCAGTGGGTTCATCTTCAAGGTAAGTATTCCTAACTTTATTTCTCCTTTGTAAGAGAAGATAGATAATGTAGTTGTGCTTCTATCCCATGCATTAGGATATCATATACATTGACATGAGTATATGTCTTCTATGCATGCTATTTTAGTTTGTTTTATTTCCAACCCCCCTTTGTGCCACAAGCATTGGTGTGCTCTAGATTATATTTAATTTCTTATTTATTAGAATAGAGTGAATATCAAAACATGTGACTCTTTTAGGGTTGTTGCATGATTGTGTTAGATTGAAAGCTTTGGAACTCTTCCTAGTATGGATAATTATGACAAATGATCCCCTAATCAGGTCTAGAAGATCCCCATATTGGTCATACTCCCATTTAACAAATGTATTCCCAATTAGAAGTATATGTATTCTTTATCTAATTTGAGCCAAGATTGATTTATAGACATGATGAATTTATGATTCCATACATTCTGCTGAACCTGACGTGAACTATCCCTTTCATGATTTGTTCACCTTATTTCATTCTTTCATTCTTTTTCATCATTATTTTTATCATATATTTTCCATACTAGGTCGATTGCATTGACCCAACTCTAACTTTTGTCCATAGGTTTTTAGGTATAGGACACTATATCAATTTAGATGACCCAGTAAAGGTTTTTATCTTTTCAAACATATAGTCTAGACTTCTAGGTTGACCTAGTTAACCCTATACATTTTTAGGCACTCAACACTAGGTTTTTACAAAGCTTGATCGACCCAATCAACCTAGTTAGTAGAATTTACAGGAATATATCAAGGTTATTAAACAACAATCTTCATTATCTACATCTCTTATCCACCAAAGGTCCTTTCCATCTCTCTATATTTTTTATTACAATCTTTCCTGTTATAGTTTGTAGTCTTTAAAAATACCCATACACAGTCAATTAGATCAACCCTATCAACCCAATTATGTGTTTTCTATGTTATCTAGCTAACTAGGTCAACTCTACTAACCTTATTCATTTTCATGCCTTGCTTCTATAGTATAGGATCGACCCTATAGACCTTGTTCTTTATTCTATGTATACACTATTGACTATATCAACACTGTACCTTATTTCAAATCTAAATTAATCTTATATGCTAGTAATTAGCTCACAATTTCATTTCTTGTTGCTTTCATGCTTAGAATAGATAACATAGTTTAATTAGGTGGTTTTTCAATAAATAATTTAGTTTCACTATTTTATATTTTATGCACACATGACCAAATCAAAAAATCTAAACAAGCATTTTAATATTTGTCTCCCCAAGGCCAACCTACTTGGATTTCATCACCAAGGGGGAAGTAAACTTGATCTAATGGTCAAGTACAAAACATGTGTAATGGTATATTATAACTAATCACTTGACACCATTATCTTTATGGTTTTAAAGTGAGGGGGTAAGACCTAATACCAATCTTGTATCATTACCACTATAGATCCCTTTCAGCCTAGACTACCTAAAACCATCCTTAGGTTACTTTCTAGTTCCTTGATTACAACCAACTTCCCATCATACTTAAAATCATATTCTAATAAGATAATAAACATTCATGTTGAATAATTAGTTATCTCTTTACTTTTTGAGTTCATTTCTTGATCTCTTCTCAATTTTATTTTGTATTATAAAAGCTTGCATTAGTTAGCATTGGTGAAAGGTTTTATCCTATGTGCTTCAATTGGGTTGTCTAGCATTAATACAAATGGCTATTTATTTCCATTCTATTATTTATTTTCAAATTAATTGAAAAATTTATCTTGTTTTAGTTCACAATCTATTATAGGCTTCTTTAATTTCCCTATCTACTATACTAGGTCGACCCAGTCGATCTTGCACCTTTTTCTAGCCTTTATTCACTATACTAGATCAACCCAGTCAACCTTGTACTATTTACAGACCTTGTTTACTCTTTTTATATCCTTTTCTCACTTACTATATTGACTTATTCAACCCTATACTATTTACATTCCCTATATCTATGCTAGGTGGACCTAGTCAACCCTATACTATTTCTATCATTTCTTATTCCTTGCTTTCTCATCTATCTTTCTTTCACCTCATCATGGACTTTATTTTTGATGAAAATATTGAGTTTCATTCAATATATATGATTAATTTTACCAACCCTTATAGGCTATCCCATATATAGAGTAGGGTTCCTCTCATATGGGCCCCCTCTTAATACCTCTTCACATTGTAATCCTCTCTTCTCATTAGAATACTAACCAAAATTAGAGTATACTACCAAAATGATCTTCTTTATCTCTAAATTTCCTCAACATCGAGGAAAATATCCTTCTACTATCTACAATCTTATGATTAGTGGTCAATCCAGAGATTCTCATTCACCTACTCCTACATTGTCAACTATATTTAGGGGCACCACTTTCTTTGATTTTCAGCCTCTTCTTTTGATTATGACCTCTTTTCATACCATGACATCTTCTTCTCTAACTTGTTCCACCTACATGCCTAGTATATCCAATAACATGGTAGGTTCTACATCTATTGGGCCTATCATAAGATCCATTATCATTAATCCTTCTACTAGTGCATTATTTTCTACCCAAGGTAATCATGCTACTAGTGATTCTTCTTCTCAACCATTCACTAGTCCATCTTTTACTATACAAGCAATTTTTTACACTAGTTCCTTACATCCTCATAATTCCTCTCAAGCTCTTAACAACACCAATAGTGGCACCCATGACACTTGTAAAACCTCTAATGCTTATAATAATTCTAATCAAACACATCAACTATTGTTACAAATACTCAATCAAATGAATACCTTTCAAAATCATAACAAAAATCAAATGATGAGAATTCAAACCACCTCCTTCATCTTCAATCTCATCCTCAACCAATGGCTTGGGGAACACAAAACTAGAATGTTCCCCCTCCTCTTTTATATTCTCAAGGCAATCTCATTTCTCAACCTCCTTTGGTCAACAAAACCATTAAGCATCTCCAAAATGAAACTCTCACTACTCAAATTGATAACATTGATATAGGAGGTATCACACATTTAATTTCTTATAATGGATCAACTAATCCCACCCTTCATCTTTAAACATTTATATATATTTATAAGGATTGGGTCAAATTGAACACCTTTGATACGACCAAACTCTTTGCCAAAACTGTCACAAGTGATGCCCTAGATTGGTATAATCAACTTAGAAATCTTTCTATTTCTAGTTTGGAGGATTTAGTGAATGCTTTAGTTCAAGAATTCTAAACTAGTGATCTTCCCAAAAAAAACTTTGGCCCAATTCATAAATTGAAAATAACTTGAAAATAAAACTGATCAATCCTTTGTTGAAAGATGTAAAACTTTGTCAAATAAATGTGAACATAACATCGCTGATCATAATATTTTTTGTCTCTTTACCAATGCCATTTTTCCTAAACTTCAATATTGGGTTTTCACTCTCTCTCCATGTAAATTAGAGTAGGCTATTAACCAAGGTAAATGATAAGGTTTCTTTATGCATCAATTTGAGCCACCCCAACCTTCTACGCATTCTCATCTCTTACTTAAGAACAAAAATTGAAATGTTATCAATGATGGTGTTATAGATTCTTATGACACCATTCACAATGTTCAAGCTATAATTTGTACCTCTTTGTTAGACAAGCTCCCCCTTCTCAATAATATACCAATTCTTACTTATCTGCACTAGACAACATTAATGTTCATAAATGCCTATCCTTAGCATAATTTATTAAGTATCTACCTAGAGATCTTCCATGATAACTTAACCTTACCCATCTTATGAAATCCTAGTATGATCCTAACAAGTTTTTTGGGTTTCATTATATTTGGGGTCATTCTCATGAGACCTTTCAACAACTTCATAATTTAGATATGGACTTTATTCTTGGTCCTAATTTTGATCACAATTATATCATTCAAAAGCATCAATAATAATAGGAGATAGCTTTTATGGATTATAAATCACATGATAAAACTCAAAAATTTGTCTACCTACAAAGATCCTCTTCCTTAATCATCAACCTATCTAAGATAATCAAGACAAAATCACCCCTTCCACAAATAATGTATAAAGTCTTGTTGAACCCACTTTTTAAGGGAATGTGTTTAACATGACTAAAATATGAAGGGTGTTTGATTTTATCTATTCCCAACCTATCTACATTCCTCCATCTCAAACATATCATGTTATCCAAGATTCTTCCCCAACTCATTTAAATGAGTTGGGCAAGATAACCTTAATAATTTTTATGATCCAATTTATGATTCTCCCTTGGATAACACTTCTTATTCTATTTCTACCACTATTCCATAATATTTTAAGACTAATAATTCTAAAATTTCTAGTAATAGTTCTTCTACCAATTCTCAAAATCAACTTGAACTAGCTACTTCATCATCGCAACATAATTTAAAAACTTGTTATACACCTTATTCTTATCAACATAAATTCCAATGAACTTTGACTCTTCCTTCTGAGGACCTCCTTAATCATTATGCACCTATATTTAACAACCTTCTTATGGGTTATGATGAGTCATATCCCATCATAGAACTCACTAATTTCCCATCCCAAATTCTATTCCTTGAGATTATGAGGACTTATCCATGTCATAGAAACCATATTATACAACTATTATTCAAGATGGGTATCCCTCATCCTCCCCTAGCAGGATGGGAAACAACTTTATCTATATAAGAGGATAGTATATTACAACAATGTAAAGAGATGTCTATTAACATTGATGAAACTATGGACATTTATCTTTCCTTAAAATTTCCTATAGACTTTATGATTCCCAATGATATTTTACTTCATGTGGATGATCCTCCCTTATTTATTAATGTTCAAATAGGTAATATCCAAGTTAAGCATGCATTGATTGATAACGGTTATGACATCTTCATTGCCTCTCTTGACTTCATTTAGACCCTTGGATATTTAGAATATAATCTTAAGTCTACATGAAACACCTACCAAGGATATGATAGAAGGAAAATGCCTCCTCTAAGTTATGTTTGGCTTCCTATTACTATCCTACCTATCACCATTTATGTGAAGGTGATGATATTTAACTTTTCCCTTTCTTATAACATCTTTATTAGTAAGTTGTGGACTCACCATATGAGATCCATTGCTTCTTCCACCTACCAATGAATTAAATTCCCTCATAATGGATCCATTTATAGAATTCAAGGTGACATTAACCCTTAAATTTTTGAATAATTACAAGACCATGGTGTCTTCAAGATTCCTACTCTTGAACTTTTAACTAGTGTTCTATTTTGTGAGTCTTAATGTCTCAACTTTATTGTTAATTCAACTCAAGGTTACAATGGTAATTTATAACTCATTGGGAACATTCCACATAACCTATTATATTTTTATGATAATGATCTTAGAAATTTTGATCTCTTTCCTCACCTCATCTAGCATCTTCCTTCTTCCTTGTAGCCTCATTCTCATAAGCTCATTGTGATAATCTTCTTGTAGTCTTGACCAAGACTAGACATTATATTCATTACACTTCCTTATATGACAAAGTCATCCTTACTTGTGTCATTCATCTTCACACTTCAAAATATGATGATGGTTATTCCCTAGATGATCCATTCTTAGGTAGTCTTATATAGTCCTATGATGCTGAGATTATTTGTTATCATTCTTCTTTACTTGAGTCTTTTCACATATCTTCATACCTTCCTTCATTTGTAATTCCTAATTTTATTATTTTTCCTCTTTATCATAGGGTAGAGATGGTGCCAACACCTCTAGTTTATGAGGAGATTTTTAAGAGTATGTTCATAGATAATGCTATGACTAGGCCTTACCTCTTTTCTAGGTTCTCTGATCACCATAGTTGGTTTACTCCTAATATTAGTGTGACACTTCTTATACATTTTGTAGATATTTCTCCTCCATCAATAGATCCCTTATCAGAGCCCATTCCTTCTCCCACTATAGTTGAACCCATTCTTACTCCAACTATAGTAGAGCCTATTCCCACTCTTACTTTTGTTGAGCATACCCCTATTTCTCATACCATTTCTCCTTCTATTGAGCCTAGTTTTGTTAATTCTCCACCACCACCTTCCCTTAGTGATGGTTTACTTCCCATGCCTTATATGGATCTATTTCCAACCAAATAGGTTGATGAGTCTTCTCTGACTTCTTCCACTCATGTTACACCTCCTTCTATGAGTGCTTCTCTTAAGATTACTCACAATCATATTTATTTCTTCCATAGGATATATAATCATTATTATACCCATTTTTACAACTTATGATATTATATTGATACTTTGTATCCTTATTATCCTTCCTTAGACAAAGCTATGCCTCCCCCAAAGGTTCTACCTAAATATATACCTAAGTATGGTGAGGTGTATTGTCTATGGCACTAATGTGGCACCACTGATCATTACCACATCCTTTAACAACACCTTAAAGATCACCTTATAAGTATTCCTAAACCTTATTTATTTCATCCCATAGGTTATCCCCATAAGAAGGTTTCTCCTTCTTCTCCCATCGCTCCACCTCTAGTGATTCCATACCCTCTTATGGTCCCTTCATCACCTTTTATGCCTCCACCCATGGTTCTTTCACCTATGGACCTTCCCTCACATTTAGATCCTTCTTCACCAATGATTATTAAATTTCTTGTAGATCTCACTCCCACACATTCTCCTAAACATCCTTTGACTGATTTCCATCCTTAGCATGATCCATCGAGTATTCCTACTTTTTATGTGGAGGATATTAGAAGATAAGTATTTTCCCAATTTTCATTCAAGATTTATAAGACGTTAGCTGCAATTCGTATCCATATTCATATAGATTTATCTAATGTCTTAGATAATGTGTGTGGGTAGATTTATTAATATTTATGAGCACATGCATGGTTTTTTTACATTTACATTTTGATTGGATGTGTGTTCTAGTTTCATATTTATCTATCTATCTATCTATCTATCTATTATATCATTTGATGCTATGTTAAATTCATATTTCTCTTATATAGTGATTTTAACTTTTGTACCATATCTTGTTTATATTTTCACTTATATTTTCATATAATTATCTTTCTTTATCATTGCTTTCACTTTATTTCTTAAATTTTTATAAAAACTCTCTTCTTGTGTCTTCATGATTGTTTGATTTCTTATCTCTATTATTCATAGTTACTTGTCATTGTGACTTAGATATACCAACCTTGTTCCATTTCATCATGTTTTATATTACCATATGATCAGTTAGCAAATAATGCATCTCATTATACTTTCCTTTCACTGGTCCACTTTGGATCTCTTTTTTACCTTTTTCATTTTTCACAAACTAAGCATATACATGGTTGATACTTGAGACCACATGCTAGTTCATTGTTAAGTCTAAGTGTCCTAGTTGGTCTTAATCATTTTACAAAAAGGCACTAATATAAAAGTCAAAAATATTCTTAAAAGTCAAACGGAACTAAAATATGTGATTTAAAGCACATCTCCTTATTATAGTTAAAGTTTAAACTCCATAGTTGGCCTCATGATAGAGATGAAGTCCTTTAGGGTGACGTAGGCCAATAGATTAGAAAAAGATAATAAAAACATATTTAAGTGTTACCTAATTTCTCATGAAAGTACCCAATCTTTACAGTAGACTAATGACTCTGTAAGGGGTCATGAGGAATAAGGAAAACATTAGGGGAAGGTAGGTCCATTTTATATTTTCCATACCAATCCACCTTAATGAGTTGATCCTATTAGCATTATTATATGCCTATAAAGCTTTATGTATATATAAAATAGGTTTGCTTTGCACATTGATGGTCACTAGCCACTTAGTGTCTTCTCATGTCCTTAATATGCCTATTGTCTCCTAAGGTCTTCTCATAAGATGCCTATGTTATGATTTTTACATTCCATTTTTCATTCCATATATCCCTCATATTTTCTCTTGAGAAATATTATTTTGTCTAATGATTACTCCCCTTGGGATTTCACTTGTGAGTTTCTTTGTAAGACCATGGATAGGACTGACGTTCCTCATAAATTAATGCCTTTTTCCTTCCTATTACCCACATCATTTATTACCTAATTTTTCCTATTTATTCCACCCCAATGGTTTTGTCTTTGTGATTTTCTTTGTAAGACCATGGATAGGACCTGACATTCCTCACAAAATTTTCTAATAATACAAGTCACAAAAAAATTTGCATGTGTCAAATATGAGATAAGATGTGATTGATGATGAAGTTACACATCATTAACATGCTTCCAATCTTGATTTAGTGTGTTTTATGCTTACTTTATTTCTCTTTCACTTTTATCTTCTTATTTTCTAAGTGCATGCAAGAATTCAACCATTTCTTAAAATTTTCATACTTCCTATCTTGAATTAGTGTGATAAATTTAAGACCAATATTTTTCCAATTTTGTTTTTCTCTTATACTTTACAATGTGATTTAGTATAATTTATTAAGTTAATTAAATTTTTATACCATTTTTACCCTTTTACATACCTTCCATTTTATTATATTATTTTCATACTTTCCAATGTGATTTAATATGATTTTACTTATTTTAATTTGGTGCAAAAAACTCACTTTGTTTTAAAAACAAATTCCTTTTTATCATTTTGTTTTACCATTATTTTAGATATTTATACTTAATAATTTCTTGTTATTACGCATTTCCCAATGTGAAATAGTGTGTAGTATATTTTTTTGATTTATTATATTTTACAAAATCATTTTTTATTAGTTTTATATATATCATGATTTTTTGATACAAGTACAATCATATACAATGCTCTAGCTCTATGGCTAGGCTCTATCTTATCTATTTCGTGGCCTAGCCATGCTTCTTACTGAATCCTTATTCTAACTCTTCTAAATAGTATGTTCTAAAGAGCCATTTAAGATCTTATTCCCTTTACCTATCCCTATAGTTGCACTACTTGTGCCTATGCTTATGCCAACTGGGTCAAGGTCGTTATATATGCCTATGTCATTTGCATCATTATAGATAGATACACAACTCTCTCCTCTACTAGGGCCTACCATCCTCATATCTCTCTCACACCCATCTCTATTGGTGGATACATCCTCTTTCTTTGTGCTTGTATCTACCTCGCTACCTCCCCTATCAATCTGAACTAGCTCACTTGAGCTGGGGCATATGGTACACTATGGCCCTCTAATGCAATAGGGTTATACATTTGTAGAGTCTCATCTAGGATGTCATGGAGTTCTTCCCTCATAAGGAACCCTAATCTCTCAAAATAATCCTTAGCTACACCTAATAAATCACACCTAGATAGATATTATATCAATGTTATATCTCACAATATCTATCTATCTGCAGTATCTATTTTAATAATAAAAACTTAAGTAATAATTTAACCATGGCTATTTTTTGTACTAACTTCTATAGGTTCACCTATTATTTTTCACATTGGACACCTTAAAATGTCTTGCAATCTAATTATTTATATATAACACTAAGGTAAGTAAAAGTATGTGTTTTTTAATTCTATCCTTTTATTTATCTTATTTACTACTTACTACACTTTACTTAGCATCAACATTGTGTGTTATCATTTTTTATCCCAAAACACCCTCTTGTGTTTCACTTACATGAAATCTGATGAGATTAGAGTGGGCATATGTAATAAAATAATATTTTCAAACTTATATCATCTAATAACACTTTGTATCTTACAGGAACCAATCAAGTCTCAATATCTCTAAGTACATGCCTTAAGGGGTACACTGGGAAAGGGATAGGTAGACCATTAGTGCTTGGATTTAAAGTAGTCAAGGGCTGCTTCTGCTCCTTTTTCCTCAAAGGATATGTCTTCTTTAGGAACTATTGGAAAGCTTATATTTATTTAGGAACATCATCAGGTTCATTGTCTTCTTATAAGGGGAAATCAAATGTTTCCACCATGAAATCTTGGCTAGATGATTTAGAAGATATTGATGTACTTACACTATTATCTTTGTTAGGCAATACCTCAAAAGTGTCTAACTCTTCCTAAAATAATTCAAAAGCTTTACAAAATTCAATGAAATTAATTTCTTCATGCTTAGCAGTACAATGACAGCTTTAATAATCAGGCATACCAATATCAATAAGGTTTATATCCATTATTTTCTTATCATAATATGATTCATTGTTATTATTTTAATGAAATTTATGATTATGAAACCTATTATTGTGTATATTAAACCTTTAGAAAGAGAAGTTTCTACCATAACTTTCTCCAGTATTTCCAATTTGCTTTTACAATTGAAGGAAATCAATACTAAGCTTTTGTATCATATGTAATATAGAGTCATTGTCGCTCTTTGGAGTTTTTGAGCTATGAACTTGGTTAGCACTGGAGGTTAGTACTAACTCTTTTTTATCATTTGGACTAAATCTAATTATAGAATGATTCAAGAATCCTAAGTTCTAGTTAGGGGTAGCATAGTTCAAGGGTAACTAGTTCAATGTTGGGATCTAATTTAGGGTTGGCCTATTATGATTGTTATTAGGAAATATATTCAAGGTGGGCATATATGGATTAACATTTGGGATTTAATAATCCATTCATCCTTAAAGTTACATTTGATCATTAATGATCACTGCTTTAGAATAGGCATAAGCTAAGGTGGTTATGACTAGAAGATATCTCTTCAAGAACATGTAAGTCATATGATTTACTATGTCTTTATAGATTTATAAAGCCAAAACATCATCAAGTTTGTAGGGATCTATGGTTTTGCTATGAATATTTTGAAACATGAAATTAAATACTCTTATGGATTCACTATCATCTCTTCTAATGGTGGTAAATTTTTGGTATAGGATACATGGACTAATAACCTTGCCAAATTGGTTGATAAAGACATTGCTAAAACCATCCTAGCTAGTAATTTAATTGTCAAGAAAATTAATGAACCATTCATATGCAGGATCCCTAAATGTAAAACAAAACAACCTACATGCTACATCTTCATGGGTGACATTTAATAATCTTAATGCAACTTTGAATGATTTAATGTGTTATTTTATAGTTACAACACCATTATGACTAAACATCAAAAAATATTTCTCATGATTGTGAGGGAGATCATGTACTACACCTGCTATATTGATGGAATAATCACCTAACCATGCCATACCTCAATGAATGTTGAATGTAGGAGTACCTCAGAGTGGTGAATTTGGTAAAGACTTCAAACATCTACACCCACCTTTATCTTGCCTAGCTTTTGTGTGGATTTCTAGTTCAATAAGAGGCTCCCTTGTTTCTAAATATGACCTAGTTTTGATTCTAGGTAATTTTAGCTTGAGAATATTGAATACTATTTGAAATATGATGTGTTAATTTAATCTTTACAAAAAACCAAGGTTAAACTTACACATTAAGTGAATTTTGTAAGGATTCATGTAAAGAACAACAAAGGACTAAGATATTCAACTAAACTAGCTCAAAAATATGTCCAAATATGTAAATATGACTGATATTTACACTTTTAAGCTCAAATGACCTAAAATTTGTAAATATTATACCAATAGTTGATCAAAATAATATATTCTAACTTTGAATACTCTAGATTCTTAGATTTTAGACTATCTTTACCAAAAATAAACATCTATATTTGAAGAACATTGATCTTTGTACAAAAAAATCTCAGAGATGGGTCAAAAACCACAAATATCAATGATATTTACACATTTGAGAAAAAAACTATAAAAATATGAAAAGATATCACCAACCTTAGATCAAAACACACCAAAACTAGTAAATATTCTACAAATTCACAAATATTTGTTGGCTAGGCCCTCCTTCTAACCCTAGTAGAGCAGTTCTTGTTGATGCTTCTATGTGTATACTAGGTTTTCTTAGTATTTAAAGGACACTTCTCATTTTATAATTCAATAAATTCAAAACATGAGTTATAGGTTGTGATAATTTGATTATCTTTAATAAAATAGTGGTATAGCTAGTAGACTATTCCAAAATATTTATATAGATTATTCTAAATGAATATCTACCATGGAGCTTAAACTAGGGTGATCTGGTTAAAAAGGAAGCAAAAGGGAAGGTAGGGTAGGAATAAAGTATGTGATTGATGATCTTTGTCTCAAACATCATGACAAGGCTAAAATTCCAACTGAACACAAATTTAACCAATGTATAATGTAAAATAGCATATGCTCAAATCCCACTACACACCAGGCAATTATCTAAGGATAATATGAAGAAATACAAGTTTGCTTTAAATATTTACTAATGCAATCAAATAATATTTGCACATATTTATACAAATCAAATAAAATGAAGCAAATTCAAAAACATTCAACTAATCTAACAGTCAGCCAAATTAACAATCGTGTATTGAAGATACACATATAAAATTCTTAAAAACCCTTCAAATCTAAGATCTAGAATAGACAATTGAGAGAGAATCCATGATAATAATTCACACAAATAATTAAGACAAACTTCTCAGTAGTCCCTACTTGTACTAAATTTCCCCAAAAGTTACAAAGTAGTTTTAGCTCCAAAAACTCCCCCCTTTTTACAATAAACAATGCTCCTTTTATAGAATATATGGAAGCATATCGATTAGTTTCATCAACTTACAAGTGTACAATGTAAGAACAACTATCCTTTTTACAAAGTTTCTAGAATACACTAGAATTTTCCAAATGACCTGACCTTTAGGTAAATGTGCTAACAAATTTGCACATGCCTTTAAAAGAGAATATTCAATTTTTTAAATATTAGAAAATTCATATGGAACAAAATATTTCTAACTAGCTCGTGGGACCTGTGTTGTGTAACTTCTTGATTTTTCTAAAGGATCTTTAGTCATTGATAAAATAAAGATCAATTACTAGCTTTAATAAAAGCTCATGTCCATGGTATTCTAAGTCTTCAAGGTCCTTTTCAATATTTTTCCAAAGTTTGTTTGATGGCCTTCACATCTCTTATTTTCTCTTCATATGAGAGAAGTAGACCCATGACCTTTCTATTTCCTTCAGCTATTTGGTTTTCTCCTTATTTTCTTACTTCTTTCTTAAAAATTAAAGGTCCTTTGTTTGAACTCTTCATCTCCTATGAGACCTAGTATGATGAGGGTTTTGGGATCTTTGATCAAGCTATCTAGGATATGAGACATTTCACCTTCTAGCTACTTGAAGTCTTTAGCAAGGTTTTCCATATCTTTGGATGAGTTGTTTAGGGAATCAATTTTTTCAAACAATATGTCCATGTCCATATTAAAATGTGCCTTGCTAATAGTTCTAAAACTTAGGAATAGATTATTAGATAGGGTCTTAATTAGTTACCTCACTTGGAATCTTGTAACCTACCATTGGCCAACTTGGCATGTTATTTTATAGATTTACATCCCTATTTCTTTTTGTCATGTTCCAAATATTTTCAAAGAACTAAATAATCCCTCGATG
The DNA here is from genome assembly GCA_037957365.1 of Torreya grandis. Taxonomy (NCBI): domain Eukaryota; kingdom Viridiplantae; phylum Streptophyta; class Pinopsida; order Cupressales; family Taxaceae; genus Torreya; species Torreya grandis. The sequence goes on from JARHVA010007003.1 coordinate 590,198, forward strand.
ACATCCTCAAATTTATTAAACCTATATTTTTGAATGGATAACATAGCAACCTCTTTGAAATTCTTTATTTATTGTAGTAGACCCTTAATAATTATTTGTAACTAATCATTTTGAGCGTGGGATACTTCAAGGACCTTTTCCTCAAATATATATTCTTGTTCTAGCTTTTGTCCAACTACTAAAGTTAAACCAACAAATGGTTCAACCTTTTGGAAGGTTAATTCTTCACCTCCTACCATAACCATTTTCTTAATAACTCATTCCATGCTAGCATATTTTGGATTAAACTTAACTCTTATTGATGATTTAGTCACTTTTAGAGTAGGGATCTCAACTTATGCCTCACTTGAAGCTATGGGAGAATCCATTTGAGTGCCACCTGACCCCTTAGGGGCAATCATATTTCTCTATTTGTATTGTTAATTTAACTCCATTATCCAAAGTTTGAGTTCCTCAAGAACATGAATGTCTAATAACTTTATGATTGCCCAATGGTGGTGCATGATTAGTACCTTTTGTAGATTTCCATACATAAACCACTCAAGAATAGTTGGTCCATGAATTGGGTTCTCATCACTAAAGATATTGACCTTAATCAATGGATGAGTGAAGGTTAGTCAAGGTCTCTCTATCTTATAGAGATTAGTGCTAGTTTATCCTTCCTATTTTATGGGGGAGCAATGGGAAATAGGTCTAATGCTATCTCCTTTACTCCATCCTTTTTTGCCTCTAATTTATCCTTAGTTTTAGTATAAGGTTATTCCAATTGTTCCCCTTTTTCATCTGACCTATAGGCACTAGTTAATGTTTTTAATTAATCTTCCACTATTTCATTTTAATCTAATGTAATTACATCTATATATTCAAAAGGAGACTCTAGCCTTTTAGGATAGGTTGAAGCTGATGCCCCTTCACTAGGTCTACTTTCTTCAGACCTCTGTTTAATATACACTTCAATTTTTTATGTAACTTGTGTCTCAATATGTTGTGTTTATATATTTTGTGTTGGGGGAGGTCTAAAAGATTGACCCCTACTAGGTGGTACTTCTTCAGACCAAGTTGCCAAGTGTCATAATTTCCCTTATGATCTCTCATCAACCTTGCTTCTATGTTGATGTTGATTTTATTCAACCTTGTTAAGACTTCATAGAAGGATAAATTTTTTGTGTACATATGGTCATAAGCACTTGGGTGATGCTCATAAAGTAGATTTCTTTTTTGGCCTTCAAATGATTTTTGACCTTATCATTTGGGTCCCATTGCTTCAAGTCATCATGTTGTAATTTGAAATAGGCTATATGTCTAGAAACATCTTCAATGTTATAAAAATACTAGAATATGGTCCTACCAATATCCAAGGGTGGAATATATAGCAATCCTTTTTTATCTCTATGAAAACACCATCTATACCACTGTATACTTTAAATTCAACTTCTTACTCAGCTAATTTATTTGGAACATAGAATGGTAACCTCAATGTAGTGCATTATGTTCCCTTAATTTGAATGACTATTCAATCCAAGTAAAACCTTATCTCCCTAATGTATTCAATGGATTTATTTGATAATGGGTTGAACTTTGGTATAGGGGTCCATGTTATAGCCTAAATCAAATGAGAAAATATGAAATCATATATAAAATGAATACGGTCTTTATATTTGAAGATATATATATTGGAGTAGAATTGAGACACTGTCTATGCCCTCTTAGGAGACCATCCACTAAAATTAGGGATCTCAATTATGGAAAGTAGGGCATCTAAGAGGTAAGACATCAGATATAATTCTCTCTTAGTCCCTTTCTTGACTTTGGAGATCTATCTACATAAGTATGTGTTGATAAGTTCACCAATAAGAGGAGTTATCCCCTTTTAAATCATATAATAGAATGGGGGCACCGATATGCTATCAACATAAGTTTTTGTGGGGATTTCACAAATTATATTCATTAGGGTCATTATTACTCTAATTTTAGGATACAATTGGCTAATGGGAATGTTCCCACTAGGGTTAGAAAACACATGGTTTCCAAAATACAACCATGGTGTCAAGATGGTTTTGAGGTCATTTTCCTTAGCCCATTCAATTATTGTGGGCACATCTACTTGGGGCTTGTGAATCTTTTAGTAGTTCTCAAATTTAATGGAAGACACATATGTAATGCATTTACAAGTACTATCATTAATGAGAAATCCCTTTTCAATTTTACATTCTTTAAAAATAGGTAAAAGGACATCTTATAGTGAAGTACCACTAGTTTAGTTTTTGTGTTGTGAAGGCTTGTCATTTATGCTACAACTAGGTCATAATACCTTGTTTTAAAGGATGAAATCTTCTCATCTTCTTTGGTTATGGATTTCAATTCCTTAATTCTCTAAAATATCTTGAACCAATTATTTTCTCTAGTGTTCAAGGACACAATGTTGAGTAATGTGTCTTTAAAGACCCTTGCTTCTAAGTCTGTGGTTAAATATAGCTTGGTGTCCTCTTTATGTTGCTTTTGGGCTGCCATGATTGTGAATTTTGAAAATTTCTCACTAGTGGTCTATAAATTAGATATAGATCAGTTTTCACTTGCTCATATAACAATAGGGTTCTTTATAGTTCGGTTATGGTTAATTCACACACACACACACACACACACACACACACACACACACACACACACACACACACACACACACACACACACACACACATTTGGTTTACTTGGACTTAGGTGAATACATTCTTTGTATTTGATTTAGACCTTTGCATTTATATGTTTGCTTTTCTAATCCTGCAAAATCTCTAGTTTTGTCGTCTTGTGCCCACATGGTGTCTATGTGGCATCCTAATGGTAGCTTTTGTGGCACTTTTTCATAATGATTTTAGATAATTATTTATTTCTTTTTAAAATATACCTTTTGACTTAATCAATTCCCTCACTTGGAAGCTTGTAACCTACAATTGGCCAACTTAGCATGTTGTTTTATAGATTTATATCCTTATTTCCTTTTATCTTGCTCCAATTATTTTCAAAGAACTGAATAGTCTGTCCATGACATCCTTAAATTTATTAAACCTATCTTCTTTAATGGAAAACACAACAATTTATTTTGAATTCTTTTTTTCTTATAGTGGACCCTTAATAATTATTTGTAACTAATCATTTTTAGCCTAGGCTAGTTTAAAGATCTTTTCCTTAAATATCTAATCTTGTCCTAACTTTTTTCCAACTACTAGAGCTAAACCAACAAATGGTTCACCCTTTTGGAAGGTGAAATCTTCACCTCCTACCATAGCCCTTTTCTTAATCACTCATTTCATGATGCCATATTTTAGATTAAATATAAATCCTACTAATGATTTAGTCACTTTTAGAGTAGGTATATTAACTTATTACTCACTTTAAGCTCTGGGAGTATCCATTGGAATACCACATAACCCATTTAGGGTAGTCATCTTTCTCTTTGTATCTTGTTTCTTTAACTCCATTATCCAAAGTTTGAGTTCCTCATGAACATGAATGTCTACTAGCTTTATGATTGCCTAATGGTAGTGCATGGTTGGTACCTTTTGCAAATTTACATATAGAAAACACTCAAGAATATTTGGTCCTTGAATTGGGTTCTCATCACTAAAGATATTTATCTTAATCAATAAATGAGTGAAGGTTATTATATGTCTCTTTGGTCCTACAGAGACCAGTGCTAGTTTAGCCTTCCTCTTATATGGGGGAGCAATGGGAACTAGGTCTAATTCTATCTCCTTTCCTCTATCCTTTTCTACCTCTAATTTATCCTTAGTTTGAGTATAAGGTTCTTCCACTTGTTCCCCTTTTTCATCTAACCTATAGGCACTGGCTAATGTTTGTAATGCATATTCCACTATTTAACTAGATCTAATGAAATTACACACACACACACACACACACACACACACACACACACACACACACACACACACACACACACACACACACACACACACACACACACACACACACACACACACACACACACACACACACACACACACACACACACACACACACACACACACACACACATACACACACACACACATATTCGAAGACTCTGGCCTTTTAGGTTAGGATAAAGATGATGCCCCTTCACTAGGTCTACTTTATTCAGGCCTCTATTCAATCTACACTTCAAGTTTTTATGTAACTTATGTCTTAAGATGTTGTGTTTTTGTATGTTGTGTTAGGGGAGTTACAAAATATTGACCCCTAATATGTGTTACTTCCTTAGACCAAGTTGTGAAGTGTTATAATTGCCTTTCTGATCTCTCATCAACCTTGCTTCTAGGGTGATGTTGATTTTCTTCAACCTTGTTAGGACTTCATAGAAGGATGAAACTTTTGTGTACATATGGTCATAGTCACTTGGGTGATGTTCATAAGGTAGATTTTTTGTTTGGCCTTCAAATGCTTTATGAACTTATCATTTGGGTTCCATTGCTTCAAGTCATCATGCTACAATTTGAAATAGGCTATATGTCTAACAACATCTTCAATGTTATTCAAATATTGGAAGATGGTCCTACCAATATCTAAGGGTGGAATATGTATCAATCCTTTCTTATTCTCTCTATAAACACCATCTATACCATTATATATCTGAAATTCAACTTCCTACACAACTAATTTATTTGGAATATAGAATGGTAACATCAATGTAGTGTATTATGTTCCCTCAATCCAAATGACCATATAGTCCAAGTAAAATAATATGTCCCCAATGGATTCAATGGATTTATTTTCTAATGGGTTGATCCTTGGCATAGGGTCCATGTTATAAACTCAATCAAATGAGAATATATGAAATCACATATAAAATGAATATGGATTTCTTTTGTATTTGAAGATATATAGCTTGGAGGAAAATTGTGACACTATTTATGTCCTCTCAAGAGACCATCCACTAAAGTTAGGGATCTCAATTATGGAAAGTAGGGCATCTAGGAGATAAGACATCATATATAATTCTCTCGTAGTCCCGTTCTTGACTTTGGAGATCTATCTACATAAGCATGTGTTGATAAGTTCACCAATAGGAGGAGTTATCACCTTTTCAATCATATAATAGAATGGGGTGCCCATATGCTATCAACAAAAATGGTTTTGGGGCTTACACAAAGTCTATTCATTAGGGTCATTATTACTCTAATTTAAGGTTAGAATTTACTGATGGGAATGTTCCAACTGGGGTTAGAAAACAAATAGTTTCCAAAATACAACCATGGTGTTAGGATGGTTTTGAGGTCATTTTCCTTAGCCCATTCAATGATTATGGGCACATCTACCTGGGGCTTGGGAATATTTTAGTAGTTCTCTAATGTAATGGGGGACACATATGAAATGTATTTACAAGTACTCTAATTAATTAGCATTACCTTTTTAATTTTACATTATTTAAAAATAGGGAGAAGGACATCTTTATTGAGGTACCTCTAGTTTAGTTGTTGTGTGGTGAAGGCTTGTCATTTATGCTAAAACTAGGTCATAATACCTTGGTTTAAAGGATGAAATCTTCTAATACTCTTTGGTTATGGATTGAAATTCCTCAATTGTCCAAAAGATATTAGACTAATTATATTTTCTAGTGTTTAAGGACATAGTGTTGAGTAATGTGTCTTTAAAGACCCTTACTTCTGAGTTAATGGTTAAATATAGCTTGGTGTCCTATTCATATTGCTTCTGGGCTGCCATGACTATGAGTTTTGAAATTTTCTCACTAGTGGTCTATAAATTGGATCTAGATCAGTTTGCACTTGCTCAGATAACAGTAGGGTTCTTTCTGTTTTGGTTATGGTTAATTCAAGATTGAATTAGAACTTTAAGTAGAGGTTAGGTATTTTTTATAGATTTAATGGTGATGGTTTACTTGGAGTTAGGTGAATTCATGGCTTGGATTTGATTAGACCTTTGCATTTATATGTTTGATTTTATAATCCTACAAAATCTCTAATTTTATCATCTTATACCCATGTGGTGTCTATGTGGCATCCTATTGGTAGCGGTTGTGGCACTTTTTCATAATGATTTTAGAGAATTATTTCTTGCTTTTTAAAATATACCTTTTATTTCACACCATATTATATTTGTGCATAGATCAACATGGACCATTGATCTTGATCTTGAGACTTGCATGTTGTTAGACTTTATCTATGTTAGGCTTCATGGTTATGCCACTTAGTAGTTATGTGGGCCTTCAAAACTCTACACATCCCTAGTCTGCATGTTAATGTGCTTTCACCATGTGGTGGTCTTGTGCTTGCTTAGAGATTTGTTGGAAATTCCATCTTAGTTTCATGTCATCCAATTTTTCTTGTTTGATCATATGAGAGCCATAGATCTTGTAAATGTACACAAACTTTAATCAATATTAGGACATGTAAATAACTGAGGATTAATACTTTAGGCTATAGTTTTATTTTTTGTTAATAAACATGAAATGAACTTTAGACCAAATATTTTTTAGGGTAAGTTAAAAACACATTAAAAGGGGGCCCCAAATAACAAAAGTATCTAATGTAAGTTTTTAACCTAGGGTTTTACCATGTTAATAAACACAATAAAACTTTAGATTAAAATTTTTAAGATAAGTTTTATGGGAATGGGAACTTTCATTAAACTAGGCTCATTAGGATAAAAAGACCATGGGGAATATATAGACTAAGGTTTGGATCAATGTTTAAAAATAGGACTAGATTCTAGCATGATATTCAAGCTTAGCCTATGCAAATCTAAACTTAGTTGTAAGGATATTGAGTCTATACATGGATTTAAATTACCCATATTAATCCATAAAAGACCAATTTTGACATTCAAATGCAATTCTTAAGTATATTTATCTTCTGATAATAATTATCTCTTGAACTAAATTTTGACAGTCTCATAGACATCAATGAAAGCCTCATGGGAATTAATGAAATTCACTAAAATGTAAAAATTAAGCTCTAATAACTTATCATATGGGGATAAAATTTGATGGCCTAGAGAATGCCAATGATGGCCTCATAGTTGTCAAATGAGAGGCATGAGAGCACCAAATTTAAGTCCTAAACATAGTTGGTCCCACATAAGCTTGGGTTTAATATGATCCATCAAATTATCTCCTATGAGTAAGCACAAACCATAGATCATGATCCAAATAGAAGCACAATATTGGTTATTACAGCCATAAAGTAAATCAAGTTAGCTCAGGGTTGTATATAAATATTAGACTAAGTAATAATCCCAAGTCCTTAAAACATAATAAAATGATGAACCCTTGAATAATTAAAAATCATGATGCAAGATCTTATCCCAAGGTCCTTTTGATATTGAGTTTGAATATGGGAGTGCCACATGGCAACTCCATAGGGCTCCTAAGCTTTGACTCTATTGACCTTATGAAAATTCTATAGAGCATTGATCTCTCTATAGGATCTTGTGATCCATTGATTATGATTCGAGTGATTGATCAATATTGGATTGATGGATCAAAGCCTTTTTTATAGGTCTCTTTCACTCTTTTCAATCAATGTTTCCTAATGAAGTGTGAATTGTCAATCTTATGAAGAAGTAAGATATTTAAGTTAGATCTTAAGAAAATGTAAAAACTTAGGCTAAAGTCTTAGGGCTAATGTCTCATTTATGTTAAAAAACATGAGTGGGACATTAAGAATAAGACATTAGGATAGGTACTAAGAGGGACCATGAAACATAAAGTGAGGTCAAGCTAAGAAAGTAAAGGACCCTGCAAACATGAAAGTTAGACTTAGTCTTAAAATAAAAGGGAACAAAAGAGCGTGAAATATAAAGGAACCAAACATGGTTTTTAGGCTAGGGTTTGGTCATGTTAAAAAAAACATTATTAAGTTTTATCATAAAAATTAAATATAGTTCATTGCATTTTTTAAAATGCTCCCACCAATTTTTCTCCCATAAAATTTGGATTTAAAATGAAGGATCTAAGCAAGGGTTTTTGAAGGAGGATTTCAAGGCATTTATAAAATGGATTTAATCTTGAATTCCTATAGAAAAAAGGCTAGTAAAATTTTAATTAGGATTAATTTGTAAAATTTAAGTGTAATCCACTTGATGAGGGTCCCATGAAACATGTAACTGAAGCATGAAGATCCACTATTAGCAATATTAAGAAAAGTTAAAGCAAGATCATAAAAAAATAGGCCACCATTATTAGGTATGGATGATCTTCAAATACAAATAACTTAAAAAACATGTTAAGTTTTTGGTGTTAAGGTTCAGAGTTTCACAAGGGTTCCTATTTCTCACAAATGGAGGTATGTTGACCTCAACAAATGTCTCATTGGCCTCTTTGAGTACAACTACTTCTATCTACCTTATATAATAGCAAGTGGCCATGAGAATCCGTTTGTGCCCATAATTTTATGGTGGGTTAATCATGGCTATGAAATCCATGCCCCATTGTGTAAAGGGTTGATTAACTTGAATTAGACATAGTGGTAAGGATGTAATCCTTTATTTTCCTATGAATAAGGCACATATAATATAATTTGGCACATATGTATGCACATATTTAAACAAATTTGGCCAATAATATTCATCTCTCATGATCTTCATGGTAGTTTTCTTAGGTTAAATAATGGCCTCCCATAGAGGGTCATTATGGAACTCTTGAAGATTTTTGTTTACTTGCTCTAGTTCCACACACCTCAAAAGGACTCCATTGAGATTCTTTTAGAAAATTGCACCCTCTATGAGCACTTAGGGAATGAACTATAGTATAAAATTCCTATGCTTAACTTTTTCAAAGTAAAGAGGGTATATGTTATTCTAAAATAAGGTCTTCATATCTTGTACCCAATTGGTCACAACCTCTGGGTTTAAGCATTCCTCCTTATGTGATACTAGGACTACACTATCTTTAGGTTTTTCTACTTTAGCTAATTGATCATAGAATCTTTTTCCTCATACCAACTTGGTGACCTAGATCTCTATGTCATATTCCATCACCTTGGTGATCCATCCAACTCATTTCTCACTAATGTCCCTACTGAGTAGGAAATCCTTAATGTTTGTGTGCACCACCATGAGTTGAATTTTGTTGTTGGAGAGCATATGCCTAAATTTATTCAGTGATCTCAAAAATATGAGGGTATGATTTTAAATAAATCTATATTGTATCTCATAATCCTTCAATGCTTGGCTAAAAAAATCAATTGAATTCTTTAGTTACTCTTTGTTTTTCTATGTCAAGATGGTTGCGATGTCGTCAGCTGCAGTGAATGCATAAAAGATAAAATCCTTGCTATAATGTAGGTTAATCAGAATGGGTGCTTAAAAAATGGCACACTTAATATATTTAAAAAATTCCTTGCCCTCATGCATCCAACTGAAAACAACATTTTTCTTTAACATCATCATGAGGGGCTTGACTAGGATAGAAAAACTAGGCACAAACCTTATCACAAAGATGATTCTCCCCAGGAATCATTGGAGACTTTTCTTGTGGCTAAAGAGAGGAAGGGATGAGATAGCCTTGACTCAATCTAGATCAATCATGAGTCCCTCTTTTTAAACAATGTGCCTAAGGAGGGTACCCTCATGAATTATAAAGATGCATTTGTTGGGGTTCAGAGATATTCCAAACTCATGACACTTATGAAATACTTACTCCAAGTGATCTGAATGATCCTTAGTAGATTTGGAGAAAATAGTTATGTCATTGAGGTAAATCAAGATGATTTTATTAATGAGCTCCTTTAATTCCATATCCATGGCTCTTTGGAAGGTTATACTTATATTTTTCAAACTAAAAAACATGCATTGGTATGTAAAGGTTCCCCACTTAGTGGTGAACATAGTTTTATAAAAGTCACACTCTTGTATATGGATCTAGTTATAACTTGATTAACCATCCAATAATGAAAATATTTCCATGACTATGAATGTTTAAAAGATGTGATTCATTGGTGGGAGAGGATAGTGCTCTTTAAGGGAAGCCTTATTTAGGTCCCTAAATTCCATGCAAAGGCATATCTCCCCACTCTTGTTTTGCATTGATACCAAGTTGACAACCCATAAGGAATGTTTTATCATAAATAATATTGGCCTCAATGAGCTTGGAGAGTTCCTTGTGCATCAATGGATCTAACTTTGGATTAATAGGTCTTTGTTTCTAATGCATGATTTACGCATCAAGATGGATCTCAATTGTGTGATGTGATAAACCAGGATCAAATCCTCTAAGATATTTGTAGCCCCACATGAAGATAACATCATATTTACTACTAATTTGAATGATTATTTCAACCTATTATAGGGAACATACTTTTCCAACTTTAAAAAATTTACCTTATAAAATGACCATAGGTGTAGATATATTATCTTTGGCCATCATACTATGCCTTTCTCCTTTAAATTGGTCATCAGAATTGAAGATATTTTCAAGGTTTACCAGCCCTCTTGGCAAATTGTTCCCCTTCAATTTGATGACTTGATCCCCATATTGAGCTTGTAGATGCACTTGGTTCATAGAGTAGAATTATTCCTCATCCTGTAGAAAATTGATGATCTTCTCATCATTTCTAAACATTTGTCAATTCTCTATGTTGTTAAGAACTATTGGTTTGACCACGAGCTTGATGATTTTTTTGAGTTGTTTCATTATGTTTCACGGAATGTCATATTATGCACCTACAGTCCTAAGGCTATTTACATCTAATTTTTTCACTCTTGGTAAGGAAATGATGTTGAATTCATCAAATCCTTCTTTCATTTCCCACACTTTATGCTTGTAGTCTTTCATCAAGCTATTTATAGTCATTTTTTGCACTTTAACTTGGTTGATAACTAGCTCATTGTCATCCAGCACTTGTAATACCTTAATTCCTTTCTTTTACACAAGTTAGAGGCCTTAAATTAGTGATTCATACTCAAAAATTTTGTTCATGCAAGTAAACTATAGTCTAAAGGCATGGAAATATTTTTCCTTCTAGGGGGAGACCAGCATGACATTAGCTCATGTACCATTCCTACTCTGATAACCATCAAAGTATAACTGCCATATACCTTTAGGGTCTTTACATGCCTTCATAAGCTCAAGCAGTATTGTATTTTATTTCATGATGCAATATGTGCCTAACCCTATTTATACATTATCATATGGGTTACACTTAAAATGTTCACACTCCCATTCATCCACTACATTATCTAGTGTTTCCTTTAATAGTGTTATAGATTCATTGAGAATAAAATTCTCCTCTTGTCAAACATCATGTGATTTTGGTTAGATAATTTATGAGAGTATGGTATTCATGAATTTTGAAGATAGGTTCTACCTTGATGGTCAATTTGGTCTTGTACTTGGTTCTCAATAGCATATGTGACTAATTTGAAGACTGATATCCACCCACCTTTATCATGAAGTCTTGAGAGAGGTAAATGGAAAAGTGAGGGGGTAGGTTGATGACTGTGATATCCTACATAATGGAAATGATTGGGCATGAATGCAATGTTAGATTTAAAACCTTGATTATACATATAGCTTTGACCATCATTATATCAAGATGGATCACTCCTTTTGGAATAGGGGACTATGTAATTCCTAGTATATCCATAATCATTTTGGGCATTATCAAGTTATTTACATCTAAATCAATCATGCAATTATGAACCAAGTACTGGAATATGATTAAGGAAATATAGAACAAGCGTAATTTGTTGCTATTATACACTTGTGCTTCTTATTTTGGTAGTCACAAGCTCGTAGAGGTAGCAGGAGATAGTTGGGGTATCTAACACTCCTAAAAAACTTCTAGTGCATCATGTAGCAGATTTTGCTGGGATGGAATAGTAAGAATATCCCACATTGTGACATTGATATTCATTTTATTAATCTACTCTACTATGTTGAAAGGAACATGAGATCCCTTTAGATATGTCTTAGAGGAAATGACCTCTATTGGCACCAGTGCACCAAATTGATATGGTCCTTCCTTTAATGTAACCTTCTTTGGGCATAATGGCTATGCAGGTGCCTTGGCTAGTACACCTATGTGATTGACTTAGGGGATTGATGGTAGGGGAACTATGGTAGGTGTGAATTCTTTTATATCTCTTTTTTTGAATATTTTATTAAAATTAATTATATTACCCCCTCCAATAGGTGCACTACTTTGATTCACATAGTTAAAATCCTCCTCCTACTAATTGATGAAAATAAACCTATCCTATGGTTATAATAGTACCTAGGTTCCTTCCTCATGTAGAGTTGTAGTACTCATTTTCTCCTATACAGGCATGTTTTGCACCATGAGCACTTGGTTTATAATCTTATTTGCGTACATGGCTTGGTTATGAGGTTGTTTTCATGGGAAACACTACCCAAAATCTTGTGCTAGATTATTTTATACCAAGACAAGGGCTTTAGAAGTATTGGTAGCATCAACCTTCTGTGTATAAGGCATTTTATTATATGTGAGCTAATTTTGAATTTTCACACCACCTTGGTATGAAGGTCTATTTTTTTGGTATTAATGAGTGAAAGGTTAATGGTGTCTAGGATATTGTACTAGCTACCTTTTTAGGGCAACTAGTTCATTCCTAAACAATTTCAATAGCATTTTTATCTTGTGTAATTCACTAATAAATGTAATAAATGAAGTATGTGGGCTTACTATATTAGGGATAGGCATTATCATAGGTTACATAACTATTGGGCTAGGAGGAGTTTCTAAAAATATAGGCATAGGGGGTTTAGGCACAATCTTGCTTGCTTGAATTAAATAATTATTTATACGCACCACAAATTGATAGGCATCATAAAGACCATACCTCCCATGGAATGAATCATCACTTTTATATCACCATTAAACAAAGAGTAGAAAGGTAAACTAACACTAATATAAAACTAGGATCTTTGAGATGAAAAGGGAGGGAAAGGGTAAGAGATGATGAAAGTAAAAGGTAATTCACACAGAATAGAGTTAGTGCTCCTACTACCACAAACACAATGCAAACTATTGAGAATAATACAATATCACACATATTCTACCAAGTCACTCTACCTATATAACTATTTTGTATAGAGGCACAATAATTCAATGCAATGTTGAGAGGGATGAAGATTATCCATAGACAAAGCTTACACAAACCTTGGTGTGTATAGGATATGACCTACAAGTGAGTTCTAAGTTCAATGAAGAGGTTCTCAAGATGAATGAAAAATGAGAGAGGTGAACATTACCCATAGATAGGAATCAATAAACATAAATAACACATAGATCATCAGAATAATAGGAGGTGAACTTAATTCTCATTAACATGCAAGGTCTATCCAATACAAGTGCTTATGGAGAGAAATTTTAGTAGTGTAAGGTTTATAAAATGTGTCTAACCATTTTTATAATGGAAATATATGTTTTTATATAGAACAAGCCTATTTTACAATTCATGTACCACTTGGAGTGATAGGAACAACTTTTAATTTTTTTACAGTGCCACAACCATGATTTCTAAAATTTGTTTGATAAATCAGGCTTGGAAATCATAGCAAGAAACTTATATGCACATGGGTAGGTGTAATATTTTCTTGACAAGATCAAAGAGTGGTGTGAACTTGCATTTTGATGTCTAGTGGCCATTTATGCATTCAACTATTATGGCAATACCTTGAGCTCCTATGTATTAATGTCATGTTTACTGAAGGACAAGATTATCATGCTTATGAATCTGAAAGAGCCATGGAAACATATTGTTTTTGGAGGCTACTTATTGAATATATGGCTTAGGATGATATTTTATTAATTATACACATCTACCTTTTCTTTGTAATGTGAAATTGGGTCCACTATAGATTGAAAACCAATTCGTTTATTAGTTTTTATGGATGGTTGAGACATCCACTTGGAGATGTCTATATCATATGAATAGCTATCAACCCATCTTGATCTATATTAGGTCTAAAAATACCTATTTTATCCCTAAAGAGTCTTAATGGTACTATTTGATATTAAAATATCTACTCTTTGTCCAACTTGGATCACGTTTGGGCTTGGATCCTTTATATTTATTTTCTTTGGTTAAAAAAACTTCACCAACCCCCATCAAAAAGTGTCTCAATCTTGATCCCTAATTCATTTTTCATAGATTATGTAAATTTGAATTATTGAATCTTCTCACACTATTGATATTTCTTGGTATGAATGGTTACAAGTCATTGACTTTTCCTTGACTTGTCAACTCTATCCTCACTAGTACCTTTTGGTAGTCATGTGTTTACACTCAAGTATGCTATCAGTTTGTCTAATATTTTGCTTATGCCATGTGGTAGGTCCTCAGCTCATTAAATATTTGACTTTGCTTGCATATTGTTGATCTACCATTTTATGCTTAAACATGTTCTTTTAGATCTACCTAGACCCATTGACTTGTTAGTAACTACTCATCATTAGATTTGATTTGGGTTTCTAAGATCTAGACACTTGTCAAGACCATGTTTAGTTGAGGACCCTTTGATGTTTTTTCAATGTCAATAGTTATTTCATGAGGCCAAACATTGACATCTTCATAAAAATCTAAGTTTTTTTAAATTCAAATGACTACTTGAAGGGGATGCAATTTGATGTCTGCATAACTGCCATCAATTTTCTTGGGCCATTTCCTTCAGAATTTTGTCTAGGACACTTTGTTGTGAGAGTGACCCTTCAAGTTTTTTTCCTTAAGAAACTTTGCTTAAAAAATAACCCTTTGGGTTTTTTGCCTTTGGACTACCTTCTCAAATAAATACCCTTTAGGATTTTTATTTGGTCCATTTTCCTAAAGAAATGCCCTTTATAAATTTTATATTAGACTAGTTTCTAAGAGAATGATCCTTTGGGACCTTGTCTTGGATAGTCTATCTAGAATAATTCTACTTCAAATATTTACGAGATAATTATTTTGTACAAAATATCTAAAATAATTTCCTTAAAATAATTAAACCTTGATTTTTTTTAAAACATGTAATTCTTTCAAGATTTTTACATGAGCATGTTATTGTAGGATTTTTATCTGAGATATTTATCCTTTGTCTTCAGGACTTTTGTTTCAAATAATTTTTTTGAAATAATTATTGATACTTAATCATAATTTGAAAAAAAATATCCAAGGGAAATATTATCACTTTTAGCCCAAAAGAAGGTCTGAAAGAAATAACCTAGACAAATAAAGCCTAAATTTTTTTAAAGTAAGGACTTAGCAAAACAAAGGCTTTTCACTTCACTTTTCACTTGTGGGATTATTGATTTTTTCATGAAATTGTTGTGGACAACATGAAAACCTTCTTGGGAACTAGTTCCTTTGCTCTACAGGCTTGTTCTTTAAAAATCTTTAGGACATGGCATTGCATCTAAATGAATTGTGTATGTGGGCCAAAAATGGCCAAAATTAGTTATTACTTAGTTTTTTATAATAGGAAATATCTTAAAGGAAATTAATAACACTTTTATCATTCTCTTTCTAAGAAAATAAGGAGAGAATTAGTTGAAATACTTTAGGCTAATCAACTTGTGTAATAATTTCTATAAATTTTGTGTTGAAACTCTTATTCTTAGATTACAACCTATTCATGGAATTTTGTGCATTGGAGGTAATTATATATGGTATAATTATAATTCATAAATCCAATAATTTGATTGATAAGTCTCAAAGAGTAGGTATGTTTCTCAAGCTAGATTTACAAAATGCATATGACAAAGTCTCTTGGTAATTTTTGAAATAAATTCTGGAGAAGGTGGGATTTAATATAAAGTTTAGGATCTTAACCCAAGATTTTATTTACATGCCTAAATTTTATTTTATGTTCAATGGCTCTTTGGATGAATTTTTTTATGTTAAGATGGTTATTAAACAAGGTGATCCCCTCTCCCTATCTATTCATTATTATGGTGGAAGCTGTTGGATATAAACTGGTGAAATATAAAAGGGATGGGGTTATCAAATGTCTTCAAATATCTCCCTAGATTGAAATTATTACTCAATAAAAATTCATGTATGACACTACGGTGTTGGGTGAATATTCTTGGGAGAGGCTAGGGCCATTAAATTTATTCTACAAGAATATGAAAAGGCTTTTGTCTAACCATTTTTTGGATGAGGATCCTTTTTATACTATGGATTAGATAGTGTTAAGAATATATAAATGAAAATACATAAGGGTGATAATCAAATCTACAATATACCAATTAGATGATAAACTTAGATATAACATATGTTAAATTTATTAAAATAAGATAGGCTAAATATAGAAAGTAAAACTATGCTAGATATAGAAATGACAAATAAATAATGTACTTAGCTACTTATGATGCTAACACAATTATAGATATAGAACATACAAGAAGAAAAATAGAATATGGTTTTGGAATAGTCACCAAATTCTACATTGAGTGCCTTTATAGCCATCAAATTGGGATGGTTATGTCAACATAGGTGTTTGAACTTGATGTAGGTGTCCTTTACAAAATGCCGACTAGAAAATTATGTGACTACCTAGATCTTTCTAAGGTTTTTATTTTCTACACTATAGTATATTTTGAATTGGCTCATGGACTATCACTCCTCATGAAATTTTAAAACTCTAGTTCATATTCATGATGACCTTAGGAAAAATGGTTTAGTTGGCTCACAATGTTGAGATTACCCCACAGACCTCTATATCAATGAGTGATACCTACATATCTAATACTCTAAAGAAGACCTTATATTGATGTAATTCTCCCATATTTATGTGTTAATCATGGAATATGTGTAAATCAAGTACAATAATAAACTAAATTATAAATTGTTGAATTGATCTTTAGGGATTCTCCTTTAGTAATTTAGACCTATATATGTGTTTTACCTATGACTGATATGAAAATAGGATAAAATAAGGAAGTTTTACTCAACTATATGATTTGATAAGTTACCTTGGTCTCTTTTTGGTGTTTTCTAGGTGAGGAATGAATGAGGATTGATCTTGTATTTATATCAATCCCTTTGGATAAATAACTCAAATTAAATCACATAGGTTGATCATTAGGATACACTTCATTTACAAAGTAGATGCCATTTAGAGCACTAGACACTTGTGTCATAACAAGACACCTACATCAATGTAAGTGTCTATTTGGGGTGCAAGTATCTAGGGAGAAAAAATTACGTATAGGTTTAGAACTTTTATGGGCATAATATAATTACATTTTAAACATTTTGGGAAAGATAAGAGGTCAGGTTCATCAATATAAGACTAAAAAGATGAAGAGATAGGCCAAGGGGCACAAGATAGAATAGATGTGAGAGTTTTGAAAGTGGGAAAGGTTAAAAAATGAGAGGAATAATCACAGTTTGAGTTTTCCAAGTGTAAAATACTAAGGTGATATATAATAAAAAAATAGTGTTTATAATTTTTAGACAATGTGTGATTTTTTCAAAAAGTTCACTCGATTTTTTCCATAACCATGTCAAATTACAAATAAATATTTCTAGGATCCTTGAATGCCAAATTCAGACCTTACCTATGAATTATTTAGGCATGACTCTTTTTAGTGAAATACTTGATTAGATTTTTGGAACCCACTTTTAGATAGGATTCAAAATAAACTCTCTAGCTAGAAAGGTAGTATATTGTCTCAAATAGGAGAAAATTAATTAGTCAAAAGTTCATTGTAAAATACGTATGTTTATTATATGTACATATTTATCTTACCATAAAATATTTCAAAAATAATTATTCAAATCCAGAGAATATTCCTTTAGTTAAGCAATGAACAATCTAATAGGTCCCCACTAATTACTTGGAATAGAGTGTGTAGACCTAAGGGAATGAGAGGGATGGGACTAAGGTGAATTTGACACTCATTTCTAAGTAAAGATGAAAGATAATTAATTATGAGTCTATATATAATAATATCTAAATACATATAAGTTAGGTAGGAACATAGCTTTTTATGGAGGAAATTCTTAGCCAAGGCTCTTTATTTTGGAAAGTAGTGATGAAGAGCATAAATTTAGTCTATAAGGGTAGTAAATGGATTGTCAGTAATGGTATAATATTCAAGTTTAGGACTGATGGATTTTTAACTTTCACATTATTTATTTGGATCATTTGAGGGTTTTTAGTGATTATCTCAAAATTACTATTGGCGAGAAGGTTTCTTAATACTGGACATGTGGGTAGAAAGGTATTTATTAGAAATATGTGACTGTGGAAGGTGCCCCAAATATTCTAGACAAAAACCTGAGTCTTAACTAGAATCTTATGGAGGTACATGTCTATTTACATATAAAATAAAACAAATTGATATGGAATAAGGACCAAACTAGAAATTACTATATTAAGTCAATCTATTTTTTTAATTTAGGACTTAGAAGGGATAGTTTGTAATGTATTAAACCCTATGATAAGATTTTAATACCCAAATTGAAGATATTCATTTATTTGTCTATTCAAAATAATATTTTAACCATTGAAAATATAAATAAGATAGGGATAAAAATTTCTAATAGATGCATTCTATGGAAATTAGAGGAGTAAATCAAGCACCTCTTTATGGAGTATTCCTTTACGACTAAAATATGGATTTTTTTAATAAAAAATAAATTTGGCATGGATTAACCCTATTTATATTTGGGATATTATTATGTAATGGAATAATCTATGGAAATAGTTAGGAATGGATTTTTATGGAGACTCACACTTCATCACATATTATGGGGTATTTGGAAAGAGAGAAATGATTACATTTTAAGGGATAAGTAAAATAACTAGAATTCATCTAAGTCAAGAATCATGGAGGTTATAAAGGAAAATTAAGAAGTGTTCTTTATCAAAAATTCTAGAGAGTTTGATGAGGTGGGCCTTATTACCCTTTCCCTATGGAATCTAGTGGTTCATAAATCTTAGGAAAAATCCATTGACAAGATTGACATAAGATTAGTTAAGTGGACTTTGTCCTTGGAGGGTTGGTTAAATCTAAACTTTGATTTTGAAACAAAGGGGAATATAGGGACAGTTAGAGGCGAAGAGTTTCTTAGAGACATAGAGGGATCCTTTGTGTTAGCCTTCAAAAGAGAAATGGGGGTTCATGCCAACCATGTGGTTGAGGTCAGAGTAGCTCTAAGGGAATTTAGATGGTATATGAGTAAAGGATTCATAATTTTTTTGTGGAGTGTGACTCTTTAAACATTATTAACTAAATATTAAGAAAGTGACCTCCTCAATATACTATTTAAAAGTAAATTAGGTATGCCAATATCCTTCTGTTGAATTTTTAATCTATTTTTATCCAAGATATTTATAGGGATGGAATCAATGTGCATAATGTTTTGTGAACATAGGTGTGTCAAGAGATTTCAAAACATGGGCATCATTGGATGGGTTCCCCCTTATTTTAAAAAATGTGATGGAGGAAGATGAAGTTTAATTTTTAGTTTTTTGGTGGGCCTATATGGAAGGATAGGTGTCTTATGTATGTTCTTAATTATTATTAGTGAGTTTTTCATTTGTTTATAGAGGTTTTGTTCCACTTGGGATTTTCTCTATTATTTTAGATTCTTAGTGCATTCCTCACTAGCTCTTTATTGGTTCTAAGCTATTTTTGGTGGATCTATCAATCCTAAATCAATCCTAAATCTCCCCCATAGATAATGATGCTTTGTAAAATATTATTATTTTTAATTGTGAAGACCTAAAAAGGTTAGTGTAAGACCTAATAATACTCTTAATTAATTATCATATTGGATCTCCAAGACTTATAAAATATAAGCTTCCTTTAAGAGAATATTATAGACCTAACTCCTCCAAATGTGACATAGGGTAGAAGTGCGAGTGAAATCAAAGTGAATAGAGTGTATATGATATGTTTATAATGAAATATGAATTTTATATATAGTGACCAAATACCTAAATCCAACCTTAAACACTAAGATAATGGAATTTCCCATATCAATACAATAATATATGTTGACTAACAATAAATAATATCATTCAAGATGATATAATATGTATGTCAAGAAATAATCTAAAAACTACATCAAACTAGTCAATTTAGTATAAGAAGATAAAAGGTGATTAATAAATGGTATTAGCTTGGAAAATATTGTAAGATATGAATAAAATGACATAGGTGAATGAGAAGGATGGGAGGAGGTAAGTATAAATAAAAATCTAAGGAAGCTAAATTATTATTAGGATTGATATGATCATGATATTGATAAAAACATCTCTTTTAAAACACTAAAATATTACCCACCCCTTTTTTGGTGTGCCCTTTAAGGTGTGCACTTAGGGACATCAATTATTTAAAAATAATTGTAATATAATGTGTTAGTAAATGATAAAGTTAAAAATATTATTTGTATACATATGCCCAACATGAAGCTCACCTTGTTTCATAATAGTGTAACACGGGACAGTGCTCTAGAAAGAACATAGCAATACAAAAACTAAACTAACTAAATTGAAATGAATAAATAAATGTTGGAAGTAAATAAAATGTAATTATGTACCATCACTTACCTTATTGGCTATAAGTAATGTTACATGTGAGGCAGATGATGAAAGGTGCCCAATGTGCATAACAAGAGACAAACTTGAAAAATAAGATAAAATCCCAATTTTTTTCAAAAATATTTTATTAGAATCTAAAAATTCACTATCTCACCAAGATTCTAATGTTTCTTTCAGTTCTTGAAAAGGAAATAAAAAAACTAAGATACAAGAAAAAGAAAAAATATGCTCATAAACAACTAAAGGCTATAAAATTATAAAAAATTACTATAAAATGGTAAAAACTATTCTTGCAAATTTGATATTTTTGGAAAGAAGAGTTATGTGTGTCCAAATTTCATGATTTAGATATAATGGCTCATAGATAATGATGCAATATTGATAGTGAACATGTTGTTATTGTAATCAAATTTGTATAAGTATAAAATGAATCAATGGTCTAGTTTTTATCATTTTTAAATAAAATGAATTATATTATAAAATATATGCATGAAGGAAAATTCATGTAGTGAAATTTTCCCCAAAAAGCACAAAAGTAGAGATAAAAATGGGAGGAACATAGAGTAGGTGATGAAAAGTTGAGAACTAGGTCGAAGGCATTTACTAGGTATGATGAAAAACCTCCAATGGCTCTTAACTATGTTGGCCAAGATGATGTATTTTGTAAATAGGGTGAAATTCACCTGGCCAACACCATAAGAATAGGTTGATGTATTTAGGGAAAATTGATGCAGGAGCATTAGGATGTGACTTATGTTAGTAATGTAAATATAAAAATTTGTACTTATGTATAGTCTTTAAAGGTACTAGGGGTATTTAATAATAAAAAATAATCCATTGGATGATTCATTTTCCCTATAATAGGTCAAGATAACATAGTTTGAGTTTTTCCCTCAAAAATAAAGAATTTGAAAATTTGAATTTCTTATGAAGGTTTGTAAGGATTGTGACTAGTTTTAAAAGGATTAAACAATTGAGAATGGTCATAATATGCCTAGTTACATGTTTTATAAATAATTTTAACTTATTTTAAATGTAAATCCTATCCCAAGCCTCATGTAGAGACTAATTCTATGTTGGAAGAAGATAGAAGAAGCATGTCATTTATAGATAAGGGTGAAGAGAGAGATTTATGGTCTATTTCAAGACAAAAACCAAATGAAGACATATTACTATGAAGATATGAGATTAAAGAAAAAATATAAGAGATGAAATAAAGTAAATAAAAAATTTTAAGGTCAAATCAATAGGAGTGTGTGGTAGAGAGGAGTGAAGAAGGCTTTTAGGCCTCTGTTGTGCAAATAAGACTATGTAAAGTGATCAATAAAAGAAGCTTATTTGATATTGAAGAAATGTTCCATAAAGTAAAATAACATATTAATTTTTTTTAATATTTAGTACACATTTTTATAATTATTTTAAGGTGAATTCTAACTGATAAGATATGGAAAAGGGTTTTGTTGATAGTCTGCCATTATAAACAGGGGTCCCTGTGTATGGAACCATAGTTTTCTTGAAAAATAATGAAACATGGAAGTTTTAATCATTATATTAATTTATTAATTTAACATATGAATATGATTAAATATAGTTTAACTAAATTTACACTTTATCCAAAGTCTTTGTGAATGAAACCTTTAAAAACCCTATTTTTGTGCAATTACACTCATTTACAGCCACTAGTAACACATGAGAAAGGGTACATAGGATTTATTAGAGAATTGTAAAAGTATGATGATGTTATTAACGTAATAACAAAGTGTTAAATGTATAAAAATCATCCTAGGATCTATTAATGATTATTAATAATCTCTCAGCCTTTGAGTTTTTTGAGAAACCCTAAAATAGGGTTCTTGAACACAAAAAGACCCATAACTTGGGATTTAACCTATGAAACCTTATTAAAATTTATATGAAGATTATAAAATGTTATTGGAAGATAATAATGTAATTTAACATCTAAAATACTTTTAGAAAGTTATTTATCATTAATTTTGTGTAGGATTACTTGTAGGTAGTCACTAAGAAGGTTCCAAAAGGGAAGAATTTGATGGTTTTGTCTTATTCCTTATCTCTAAACTTTTTATAAGTGTTTTTTAATGTGTTATGATCCTTAGAAAAATATTTTAATATTTAATCCAAGTATTTTTTTAATGTAAATAAGTAAAGTTATTTCAAGAAGGTATAATTAGGCCTACACAAATCTAAAAGAGCAAAGTTGTATTTGAGTTACTCTTTTGAGAAACCAATAGAACAAAGATTGGTTTATCACCATCATAGATAATATTTAATAATTAAAATTTTCATTCAATTGGATATTGAGATGAAATTTTTGACAAAAACATCTTTTTCAAGACCAAATAGGCACATATACAGTCCTATAGCATAATTAGGACTAAGTTGGGTTTCTTGGTCATTTGGTAACCTAATTGATGATTTAAAGTTGTGAAAAAAATTTAAAGGCCTAATATAATTACATGATGTCTCTTAAATATATTTTCAATTTATTTTAGTTAATGAAATAAGGTTAAGGTAAAAACTTTCCTTTAATAAGATTTAAAGTGATTGTCTTACTAAAAGTTGCAGACATCTAGGTAGATCCACTTGAAGATTGAGTGAAATAGATTATTTTATGCATAAATTTGTGAAGGATAAACTTAATGAATAATATTAAATCTAGGTAAACTTAGGTCATTGGTATAAATAAGTAACCTTCATTATTAGTTTCAATAGATTGGTCTTAGGGAACTAACATAGTGGAAATGCAAACCTAAAATAGACAAATGTCTAGGAATGGCCAATAAACAATCTTAAGAAAAGTATAAGAGATTATATAATCATAAATAAAGTGTGTAATTAAATATAAATCATCAATATGGGTCTATTGGAATTAAAAAAATTCTTGAATAATTAATATAAGTGATCAAGATTATGGTTCAAATTATCCTGGGATAGTAATTGAAAGGTATGAGATTGCCCTCAATTTTGGGCATCAAAGCTTCAAGAAATATATTAAAAAGCTAATTAGTTTGAATAAATGTTTAAATATGAAATTTAATAGTGAAGAGGTTATAAATCTTGAAGGATATAGACAAGAGAGAGAGAGAGGCAATAACATTTAGAAAGGTTAAAAGAGATTTAGTGGCAAGCCCTACAACCCTTTGAGGTTTATAAGTAAAGAGGATAGAGTTAATAAGATCTCAAGAGAGAGGTTCCAAGATAAGTACTAGAGGTGATACCAAAAGACTAGGTTTAAAGAGAATAAACATAGGTGACGTACAAAGAAATAAGTAGGATAGACTTACTAAGAGAAGAAAGGCATATTGAAGCCTAAAGTGATAGATTAAAAGTGAGAGGAGAAGAGAGAGAAAATAGAGGATCATAAATAAAATATAATGGAGGTATTAGATAAAGATAAATTCCACAAGAATATGGAGAGAGAAGAATATAAGAAAAGCGACTTAGATAAAGAAAGGGAAATAGTTGAGATGAAGATGATCTTGGTAGGTATGACACAACTCTTGGATGAATCAAAGAAAGTATTATTAATAAGGATAAGGATAATGGGTAAGTGGTCTCTTAGATAAATAATTTATAATAATAAATGACAATAAGAAGCCACCAAAGATAAGAGGGAAAGGAAAGAGCAGCTAAATATATTAACAAAACAACCCAAAAGGGAAATGAAAGAGGCAATTTAGCCTCAAATTATATGATAATTTATTTTCATGTGTGTTTGAAAGTAATAATATATATGAATAAAAATCCCACTTTGAGGGCTTAAATTCAAAATATAACAAATAAGGCAAGATATTTGTGGCAAAAAAGAATCATGAACAACATGCTTGTATTAAAGATCAATGAACATGCCATTAGAGCGTGAAGAAGTAGAAATATTCTACCCTGAGGAAGGGAAAATTCTTAGATAAGGAGATACTCAAGAATAAAAATGCCTCATTAAAAGAATATAAAAAGTAGAGTTGGTTCAAAGAAAATTTGAAGGGCTTATATGGCTTAAACATTTTACTTCTAATATAGTTTTTACCGACATGAATATAGAGTTATAAGAGGATGATGGCACCTTAAACAAAGAAGATTATGAGTTATTATGTGAGCTCATAAAATATAAAGAAGAATATGAGTCATTATGTAGATTCAATGAAGATGAATACTAATATGAATCACCTAAAACATTCATGTAACTTGATATATAGTCTGATGAGGTGTCAAAATTGGAAATTACTGATATTGTAGATCAAGAGGACTATAAAATTGAACACTTAGGTTTCCTATTCTAGTGCTCATATCCTTTCATAAAATTAAATCTAGATATTGATTTGTGACACTATCCCAGTCCTGTACAATAAATTCTAGACCTTGTCTCAACCATCTCAGTCTAGTTTAAGCTAAGTTATATTTCTCTTCTCTTATTACTATTTTTATAACACTTTAAATTACACTTAAATTATATAAATTAGTAGCTTAAATATTCCAATATTATTTACTAATTTAGTTAACTCAGAACCTTAACTAAATTAGGAATAAGACTTCAATATTCCCAAAATAGTTAAATCATTTGGTGAACTTAACTTACTTTATTTGTGAATAAAACCCTAGAAACCCTAGGATAAAATCCTTGTTTATTTTTCCAATAATTTTCAAATTTTTTACATACAAATTTAATTATAAATTTAAATTAAATTTTAAAATTACATAGTGATTTAGAAAAAACATTTTCTTGCAAATTCTAGTTGTATATACTAGGTCCCTTTAAATCAATATTTTTCCAATATTTTTCTAAATTTTTACTAGCATATTTAAATAAAAAATTCACATTAAATTTTAAAATTCCTTAATAATTTTTTTAAAATATCATTTTTCAAAACCTTAGTTGCATATAATAGATCCCTTTGTTTGCTTGAGGTATCAACTTACATTTAAAATCAGATTTCACATAATAACAAAAATGGATCTCACTTATTTACACATATTTGCATTTATTATAAATAATAAGGAGACCATAATCAATCTTATCATGTACATGAATGATGAAGTTTACCATATGTTAGTACAAAGCTTTATTCTTTACATTTCATGTTTACTTTTCATAATGTGGGATGATATTAATAAAGTTATTGTTAAACATGTTGAGATACCTCTTTCCTCACCTCCCTTGGATCCTCTATCCCATGCCAAGTTATATTTCATGGTCCATTTTAATCTTCTCTAGTTCACTACTCATTTACAAAGAGCTTAGTTGATACCCTTTATCCCTCCACCACCCTAAACTATCAATTATCTTCGCTCTCCACTCGTAGCTACTACTAGTCCTAAATAGATAGTAGATAATGTAGTTAGAGTTATTGCTCAACATGATACCATACCTCCCCAGCCTATTCATGAGCCCCAACACCATCCTATTTATTCCCATCTTAGGCCCAACATACCCACATACGTAGATCTACACAAGGCATATGATATTGTTAATTTGTTGAGAAACACATTAGCTAAGATTTCCATGTTAGAACTACTTAAAAAATCCAATGTGTTCAAGGACATTTTTTATCAAGGACTCACTCAGACTTCTATGCCCATTGATTCAGAGCCTTCTTATTTTGCATTAGTGGCCAACATGTTAAAAACTATAGAATATGATATTTATTTTGATCATGAGGACATACCATCTTAGATAGTTATTGATCAAAATTTACCATTGTTTATATAAGATCAAGCCAAAACTATCATATTTAAGAGAATTCTAGTTGATAGCAGTTCTAGACTTAATATATGTAATAGTACATTCTTAAAAACCATGGGTGTAGATACGACATCGATGCAAAAATCATATAAGAATATTAGAGGGTTTGATGATATAACATGATATACATTGGGCACCATTACTTTAGATATCATGGTAGGGCCTAAAACACTCTCTACATAGTTCCAAGTCATGTCAGGTCCTCTTCATTATAATCTTTTCAGTGGATGACCTTGGATACATGCTATGGGGATAGTTCCTTCTAATTTTCATCAATGTGTTAAGTTTATCGATGAAAGATACCTATACACATGCCCAATAGATAACCAAACATTCAAATATTATCTAATTATAGAGTCATCTTCAACTATTTCACTAGATGGGACACCTAATATCATAGTTCAGTCCCCACCTCCTTGCATTTATCTTGATCAAATACATACATATGAGGCAAGAGAGACTAACACAAATCACACTCCACTTATAGTTGTGTTCTTAGCTCTAAATATTCAGCCAATCATAACATCTTTAGCTATTCTAGCTACTCCATCATTCATGGTTCCTACACATATTACAATTATACAATCATTGATAGAAATTATAGTAGTACCAATTGATTCTATAAATAAAACTCTTCTAACAATTATAATTACTTTAATAGTTACAAATACTCTCACATCACCACCATCTTCTACTACTATAGTTGATGAGACTCTCATATCACAGTTACCCCTTATGATAAATTCTAAGTTACCATATGTACTTGATGTTGATATGGATTCCCAAGCTACTTTAGATGTTGATACGACACCCACACTCACAAATGACTATTTGTGTGGATTGAGCTTTACACCAATTAGCATAGGAAAGTACTAAGATGACTTGAGATCTTTCATTACACATTATACATCACTCTTATCATCTCACACTACACTCTCAAGATACGCTCCACATTTTTGGCCACAAACAAATCACTAGGCACATATAGTTCATATGGTTACCTCTATGGATATAGATTCAATCATTCAAATTCAAACAAGCAACACACAACATCAACCACATATTATACTATAGATGTTACTTTATCATGGATTAATCACACTACCTACAATATGACATAGATATATTAGCATGTTATCATAGCAAGATGGTTGCCCATTTTATCTATTTCACAATATCAAAGGCCATGATATAAACTCATGTACAACTTTATAGTCAAGATTGGATAAACTATAAGTTTAAGGTACTATTCAAATTACATCACCACCATCACCAGCTTCACCACTTCCACTAAAGCCGCCTACTACTAGGGTTAAACATCTTAGAGGATAATCATCATCTCCACCACCAAAGTAGAATTTATTTTGCCTACGGTAGGATGACACTAGGTATATAGAGTATATAAAATATGATGATACTTATGATGATGATCTTGAGACATTTGATGATGGCCATGATCCCTTCCTCCATCTTCATCCCTAGCAAGCTCCATCCTTGGACCCTTTACCACTTCCAACCGAGTATTTTACATCATTGTGTACATATTTCTTATTTCAAATTACTTGTATATAGCTTCCTTTAAAATTACTTTTACATAGTTTCTTTTTTTTTTGCTTATACATAGGTTCTTTTTAGTTTCTTGTACATAGTATCCTCATGATTGATTGTACATAGATTAGATGGCAAAAACATCAAAAACATTCAAATATATTTCAAAATACCAAAAACATTCAATTATGTAAAATTACCAAAAGCAATATAACATTTCAAAATAGAAAAAAATTCAAACATTAAAAAAATTCAAAAACATTTCAATTGTATGCATTCTCCATGCTTTACATTTCTACGACCATATTAGACTTACATTTGTTGTTCTATGCTATTTTTTTTTGATTTATCTACATTACCATGTGTCACTTGATCTTATTTGAGTGTGTGTGGTGACTATTAGATCTTTGATTACTTCATTCTATCCATTGGGGGGGGATCCTACTTCATACATTTGAGACATACATATATATATATATATATATATATATATATATATAAACCCATTGGGGGCATCTTATATATATATATATATATATATATATATATATATATATATATAGTCATGTAGAAGATGCCCCCAATGGGTTTATATATATATATATATATATATATATATATATATAAACCCATTGGGGGCATCTTCTACATGACTACACCATCTAGGTTATGTCATTCCTACACCACATACTCTAGTTATCATGTTGATGTACATTATTTACTAACTTACATATATTACTCTATCAACATTTCACTAGTATATAGCACTTTTGTATTTCTTAGCATATACCTAGTCTTGTACTCCATGTCTTGAATACTTTCACTTCTTTTTTTGATTAGTTAGATGTGATTGTATTTACAATACTTTACATTATTTTATTTATTGCTTTACATATCTAGATATGATTGCATTTCTTAGTTCCTATTTTATCTCTTGTATGTGCCTTAGAAAATTTGCTAATGTCCTTTAATTCTATTCTTGTGTGTACCTTAGGAAATTTTCCAATGTCCTTTTCTTGTGCTCTTCTATGTGTGTGTGTCCTTTGTGTCAACATTGTTTATTTCATTTGTATGTGTATATGGCATTTTAACATGAATTTTATGTTTGCTTCTTAGTTTGAGTGACATATGCCCATGTCCCTTGTTTGCTTATCCCCTTGGCAACTCTTTTATGGTTCTTACTTCTTGCCTTGTGTACTTGTTGCTTGATTACTTTTCAATTGTTTGTAATTCCATGATCCACATCATGCATTATTTTGATTTCTTGGATATTCTAATGGGCATCATGTTCCATCCCTCCTTGACAACTAATAACTAAAAACTAACATTTACAATTTCAATTCAGTACATTGTACATGATATTACATTGTTATATCTATCTAGGCACACCCCTAATGATCTAACAATCACTCATACAAACCATGATATATCTTGAGATATCTTATTGATTATCATTATTATATCATGTACTTTCATATCATAACACACTTATAGGGCTCTTTTTCTAAGGATAGTCATTATAGGTTCATCATTCCTACCCTCAGAAGTGGGGGAAATAAATAGGTGTTTTGTCATAGAGATTGGACCTCTTATCATTCAAAAAATTAGCTTTTAAAATAACCAAAATAGTATATAGACTTTCAACCATGTAGAACAGACTAGGTAAATAGTGATAATTATAGAATAGTCATTATAATCAACATAAGACAAGAGTGCCAAGATTGGACTATAGTGCTAGACATCAAGGTATTCTATTTTGGTGCTCTTGTCTAAATAGCAAAAAACTAGAT
This sequence comes from Torreya grandis, assembly GCA_037957365.1. Classification (NCBI taxonomy): domain Eukaryota; kingdom Viridiplantae; phylum Streptophyta; class Pinopsida; order Cupressales; family Taxaceae; genus Torreya; species Torreya grandis. The sequence goes on from JARHVA010007003.1 coordinate 619,800, forward strand.
TTTCTATAAATAGGTAGAAAAGTAAGTATAGATACAATTTTTTAAGCAATAATATATATCAAAATTAGTAGTTTTTCTTAGAGAATATAGATATAGGAGGCATCATATGTGGCATGATGGATCTCACTTGTAATTTTAGATTAGGTAGTTAATATAACTTCTAGATCAAAATCCATGTTTTATACACCAATGATTGGGGGCAATGTGCATTACACATTTGACTTATTTTATTTCTAAGTTTAGTACATTACCTAGGTATTTTTAGTATTTTTGTACCTTATTCTATATATAAGAGGTTGACATCATTTTCAAGTGGCTTCCACATAAGCCTATTGCCTAGTTTTGGAGTGGTTTTCATACAAGCCTAATCTTCACCTTTTTTGAGTGGCCAAAAGTGGCCTAGTTTCAATATAATTACAATTTGGTTGGATATTTAGACACTTATTTGAGGTTTAAATGCTCAATTTGATCTTAAGCAGGCTCCACAACACCAAATAATTAATCACAAAGAATTTTAAATCATATGATATGACTCCATGGCCATATCATTACTATAGAGGGCTGAATATTAATTGATTTTTCTTAGATTTGATCTCTCATAAGGAAAATAAATCAATCTCAAAATTTTTGCCAATAAATACACCATCTCCATGATTTAATACCATGAAAGAGTTTAGAGTGCATATGCAATATGAACATAGAAGATGTAGTGATGTAACTAATAAGTAAAGATACACAAATCAATGTTGACACGTATATTTAATGTGGAAAACCTCAAGGAGGTAAAAAATCACAATTGATATTTAGTAATATGATAAATCCAAATACCCAATATAATTCTCTAGCTTCTCACTTATTCTCTAACAGACCTTCACAAAACTCTTCAATAATATTTGTCACGTGCAAATATTCAATGTCATATAAATTATTTGATGTGAATTAACAAAGGGGTAAAACCCTTTTTATATTGGAATATGGAGGTGGACCATTACAACCAATGAGTCCAATCTCTCCCAAAAAAACATAAAACAAACATTAATAATTAATATGTTTTATTATTGTATTTACATGATGTTTTATCCCATGTTAAATAATAATAAGAAAACATTTATTATTTACCTATGTAAATGTGCCAAGGGTCTAGTAAAGTCACCACTTAAATATTATATGTTCTAAAAATTCAAATGCACATTAAAATTTAAATCAATCGACCAATCAAAATCAAAATTCAAATTCAAATGTGTATTTGAATTCAAATCCAACCCCCAATCAAATCAATAATCCAAATAAAAATCAGAATTTGAATGTCCATTTAAATTCAAACACCATCAATCCAAATCAAAATTATAATTCAAATGTCCATTTGAATTCAAAAATCATCAATACCAATTAATATAAAAATTTGAACATCCATTTGAATTCCAACATTAAAAATATAAATAAGAACATGAATTCCAATTAAAATTCAAATATCAAAAATATAAATAAAAATTAGAACTTGAATGCCAATTCGAATCTAAGCAATCCAAATCTAAATCAACATTCAAATTTCCCTTAAAATTTTATCCCTAATCCATTTGTCAATCCACTTTTGAATCCAAATCCAAACCAACCATTGCCACTCAATGACATGGAATTTATCTAAGAATGGTAAACCATGATAGACAATATTCAAGGATATAAGGCGATATCTATTACCAAAGTAAATAATATAAGTTCAAATTGATTTGTCCATACCATTTTGGCATTAACATGATGATGCCATCCTTTCCTTCACATTTTGAACCCCCATAGTTTTTCAAGTAAAAATGAAAAGGAGATCCTAGAGAACATCTTAAAGAGTTTTATAGTATGTTCGAACATTTCTTATGAAAATGATTATCTAGTAAGACTCTTTCTATAAGGTCTAGGGGGCCATGCTTTAGAGTGGTTTTTAAACTTACCCAAAAGATAAATATGAACCTTTCTAAAAAAATTGTGTGACACTTTTCATATAATGTTAAATGTTAATTTACCATGTTAGACATGTACAACACTAAACAACACAATGGGGATACTTTCACCTCTATCTTATAAAGATGATGTGCCTTGACATGCTAGTTCCCATGGCCATCTCTTGAAAAATAGTTTATAACTATATTTACGATCGTTATTCATTTAGAATTGGCCTATCAACAAAAAATCCATTGCGCTACATCCTTTTATGAATTATAGAGAGAGGGAGTTAAAATTTAAATAACACTAGTTACCAAATGTATCATTAAAGTCTTCAAATAAGACACTTATTTTTTAAACCAAAATAAAAAACATAAGTTCTATACAAAGAATAAGTGTGTGCTAGGAGATAGTGTAATTCATGTTAAACAAATTCAAACAATCCAACCTATTAACAACATCTTAGTGCTAAGTGGTCATCCTTGACAAGACAATTGAAAACAAAAATTAATTCCTTAGGGAAAACCATACGATGTAGTCTTTTGAAAGTTGGTTATTGAAAACACAATAGTGAATATTATGAATACCAAATAATCAAAGGTCATTCCATTAACCATTGCATGAGACTAAAACACTATATCAAATATCTTATTGATAATGTTGACATATCAATAGAGGATGATGCATAAACTTCCAACAATAAAAAACTAGGGATATATCAAGATACCTTCCTGAAGCATAAAAAAGGGCATACTAAGAAAAACCAAAATCAAAACCAAATTAAAATTTAAATCAAATAAATAACCCCTTTGATTATATAATTAATTACATTGATTATATGAATCATCATGTTTCTATTATTATAACCAAATCCCAAGATTTTGCCATCACCATGAGGCATGTAATTATTACCATTACAAGTGTCCCTTTGCCTACTATTAAAGATAAATATAACATAATAGATAAACTTGAGAAAACTCAAGCCCAGATTTCCATTTTGGATCTTCTCATGACATATCTCACTTATAAGGATATTTTGTATAGGACATTAAAAGAATCCAAAATTCAATAAAACATCAATCCATACAACTTCCAATCATTTTTAAGACACTTTTACTCCAATAATAAAGTGATATTTTATCACTTTTAAATTTCACCCATGGGTTCATCTCATAATTTTCCATTGTATATATAAGTCTTCATTTTGAAGCATAAATTAAATATGGTATTTATATACAATGGATCAGGATTAAATTTTTGCATATTAAGTTCAATAAAGTGACTTAGAAATTATATGGTAGAACTAAATCCTAATACCATTACTATAAAGGCATATGATAACAATGAATACCAATAGGTGGGACCTATCTATCTTACACTTATGGTATAGCTTGTCATTCAATAAACCCTCATATATGTTTTAGATCTAGATCTTCCATAACACCTACTCCTTGGTCATCCATGGATACTTTCCATGAATGCCATTCCATCCACCCTCCATCAATATTTGAATTTTTCTAATGATATTATGGAATTTACCATTCCCTGTGATCCTTAACCTTTTCAATGTCACAAAATATTGAAAGGGAGATATCACAATTTTAATTATTTATCATTTACTAAAGATACCTATGAACCTACAGAGGATTCACCCAATATTTCCAATTATATCCATCCTGATGAGCTACTTTATACATCTACCAATCAACCATCTACTTCTACAAATACACCATCCATATCAAAGCTTACATGTCCACAATCTAGATTTTCCATTGTGGATGCAGGTATAGGAGAATATGAAAATCATGATGCCCATTATTGAAGAAAAATCCATATGTACCCAAACAATCATGGCAGGCCCCATCATAGGAAATAAACAAAATTGGTTGATAAGATTGGCAAAACTTATTTCATATAAGGTGGGTTCCTTTTGAAAGAATAAATTGAAGATTTAAACTCTTTTTGGATTTAATATGATGAATTATCTACATTTTTTCAAAGTAATCAATATCCTATACCTAAAGATATTATGTGTAATATCATGAATTATAAAGGAAAAGGTCTTTGTCTCCATGAACAAGGTCTTAAAAATCCTATAATGTCCACAACACATGAAGCCTTTCAATGTATTAGATTCAAACCATTTAGTGTGAGCATATACAAATATGATAGCGACTCTTATACTACATATGTAAAGCCTCTTTAGAAACTAAAATGAGTTCCATTTATAACCATTTTAAAGACATATCCATCACATATTTATTTCATGATAACATCATTTTGACCCTAGAACTAGCTTTTCCACAACTTATCCTATGGGACCAACAACAACCACCATCACTTGATTAGTGTTAGAATGATGAGGTTATTTATGATTTTTTGAGAATTAGAGATCATATTCCCATAGAAGATCACAATAATGGTTTTTCAATTCAACTAGATAATTAGTCATAATTTGGGGAACTTATAGCTTCTATTCACCTATACCATCATACAAATAATACAATTTGGTTGATAAAAATATTAGATGATCAAACTCCAAATTTATAAACTATTGATGAATACATTCCCAATAATCAAGACCTTGAGGAACTACTTAATCTTCCTCCACTTATAATTAAGTCTCAATAATAATCCACTCTATTAATTAAAAATACTATCGACATCAATATTGAAACTGAAGAAAATCCTAAGAATGTGAAACTTGTTGCTTCCCTCGATCTAGAAAAACAATCCATTATTAATCTACTCAAATATTTTTCAGATGTCTTTGCATGGTCATATGTAGAGATTTTATCATTGTATCCTTCATTAGTTGTTCATCACCTTGTTGTACATAAATATACAAAACCAATTAAGCATAAATTTAAAAAAATGCATCCAAAGATGGCACTACTCATGAAGGAAGAGTTTAAAAAATAGTTAGAAGTTGGTTTCATACACCTAATAAACTATTGAGAACAAATATCTAATATAATAATAGTCACTAAGAAACCAAAAATGATCAGAGTTTACATAGATTTTAGGGATATAAATAAACAATTCCCTAAAGATGACTGTCCTTTACCAAATATAGACATTATTGTTGATTCCACAGTAGGTCATGAGATGTTGTCCTTAATGGATAGCTTTTTAGGATACAATTAAACAAAAATATATTGTAAAGACCAATATAGGAAAACATTTATAATACCTTGGGGCATGCTTTTATATCAAGTAATTCCCTTTGGCCTCAAGAATGTTGGATCCACTTATCACTGTGAAATTAAAATTATGTTTCATGATATGCTCCATGATATCATTGAAGGATATGTAGATGATATTTTGGAAAACTAAATAACTATAGAAGATCATCTTATTGTACCTCATAAAAATTTTGAATGGTTGAGATTATACAAGGTTCATCTTGATCCAAATCAGTGTGTGTTTGGGGTTACTTTAGGTAAGCTTTGGGATTTATTGTATCACAAAGAGGTATAAAGATGGATCCTCCAAAGGTCACCACTATCATAAAAATGCCACCACTAAAAAATCTCAAGCAACTTCATATTTTTCAAGGTAATATTTAATCCATTCATAGATTCATATCATAACTTGTAGACATATATCATCCTTTCACATTTTTTTATAAAAACAAAATTTATTTTCATTGGAATGAAGAATGCAGGTAAACATTTAGAAAATCTTAAACACTATCTAGAAAATCCACTAGTCCTGATGCCACCAACTCTATGGAAACATTTATTACTATATACTTGAATAACACAATATGAATTAGGGGTATTTTTAACAAAAAATGATGAACATCGAATGCAAATAGAAATGTATTATCTAAGTAGAAACTTGGTATCCTATGAACCAAAATATTTTTCCATCAAGATATCATGTCTAGTAGTTATTATTACTTATAAATTTATTTGAAAAATTACATGCTAAATAATCAAACCAAAATCATTTACAAATTTTATCTACTTAAGTATCTTCTTTCCAAATTAGGGAGAATGGATAGATGGGTGATGCTTCTAAGTGATTTTGATATAAATTATGTGAACCAAAAAGCTATTAAAGGAAAAGTACTTGTAGATACACTAGTAGAAGTACCTTTAAAAAATATGAAACCTCTATTAACATATTTTTTAGATGAGGCTATCATGTCCTTAGATGAATCATTATAATGGTAGTTGTACTTTGATGGGTCTTTCACAAGTCATGGCTTGAGGTAGTTATTTTGCTCAGAACTCCACATGGTGATCTCATTTTAAAATAATTTTATATAGGATTCCCTTATACCAATAATATAGTATAATATGAATATCTAATTTCTAGGCTCAAAATTATAATTATGTGGAACATTTAACATCTCTTAGCTTTTGGGGATTCATGGATAATTATGAAATAAGTAATTGATGAATACCAAGGTAAAGACGATAAGATAATTCCTTCTAAATGTATGGTGGACAGTCTTAAACTATGTTTTCATTCCATACAATCTGTGCAAGTTACTTAAGTCAATAATAAAGTAACTGAAACCATGTCTAGGATTGGATCATTCCTCGACATGCATCCAGATGATAGTCACAACCAATTATTTATTGAGAAATTGATGTGTCTAGGGTATGATACTCCTGAATCTAAAATGGTTGATGAGGTTGTTGGTCTTACATCCCCTTGGTACCAAGATATATACACATACCTCTATGAACATGTGATCCTTATGAATTTATCTCACAATCATAATAAATCCTTCAACTAATCAGATTATCTCTTTACCATCCATGGAAATACAATATACTATAGGGGTTATGATGAAAATTTATTATGATTATTAAACTATGAAGATGCAAATTTAATCATTAAGGAAGTTTTAAAAAGTATTTTTAGTGCTCATATAAGTGGTTTGGTCCTTACAAAGAAAATTTTATGCATCAGATATTACTGGCCAATGATCTTGTGCCAAAAACATGGTGACCTAATCCATAGTCCATCACAAGTATTAAAACCCATTACCACTCCATGGCCCTTCTCCACATGGGGGTCAGAATTCATTGTAAAAATCATTCCCAACTCTTTATATGATCATAAGCATGTAATCACCACCATTATGTACTTTACTAAGTGGGTCAACCTAGTTTTCTAACGTACTTAACTGATAAAAAAATCCAAGTTTATCATAAATCATATAATTTTCCATTACAATAGCCATTCTACCATTATATTTGATAATGGTAAGTTTTTAAAAAAAACATGTCAAGATCCTTTTCCAAACATACCATATAAAGCAAAAATGTCATCACCATACTATCCCCAAGGTAACATTCAAATAAAGGCATCAAACAAAAACATCCTCAAAATCTTAGATCACATTGTAATGATGCTAGTCATGATTGACATTTACAACTTTATCATGCTTTGTGAGCTTACCATACCACCATTCACACACCCATGGGGGAAACCCTATATTCCCTTATTTATGACACTGAGCCAATATTACCTATTTAAATTGAGCATACATTATTATGAATCTCTTTACAAAATATTGTCGATGAATAATCACATCACATCTCAAGACTACATTAGGTCGGTCTCTTAGATGAGAATGTTTTAACACCCTTGACCATATACAATCCTTTCAAAACCATATCCATCATAGATATGAAAATAAAATCATAGAAAGAGGTTTTAAAATTATATATCATTTTAAAATAAAATAAACAAAACACCAATGTGATCATTGAAAGAAGGGTAAGTTTGGACTTAACTGGTTAGGTCCATACATCATCATTTCCAAATATAGATTGAGTGGTTAAAAAATAACAATTGAATAAGGATAAGAACTTGATGAATCCATGATCATTATGCACCTCAAACACTTCTGTTCTTAGAATACTCTAGTCTTGTTGTATATATATACCCAAAAAATGGAAAAAGAGAAATAAAAATAATTCATCTAAAAGTGAAAACCATTTTTATGGATTTTTGGACAAGTACCATGGTGAAAACTAGTTTTTGGTACCATGTGTAAACCAATAACTATATACACCATAATTACTTGGAGGAGTCCCCTAGAATTATAAATTAATCCATTATCCATTTGTATATATCCATATTCATTTATGTATATCCCATCCTTTCAATTGCTTATGACATTTTAGTCTAAGGTTTGATCTTCACGGTTATATGGCTATGCCTTTGCTCATGTTTTTAGTATATTATTTTACATAATCCTTAGATAAATCATTCATACATATAATAAAACAAAACTCATCCATAATAAAACCCCATCATCCATATGTTTTTTTTGGGAGGGAACCTTTAATCTAATCATCATCTTACCTAATATCACCACTTTCCATTTCTTCCCTCATTGGGAAAACTATATCATAAAATCCATAGTTTATCCCATTAGTTAATCAAATAATCAATAAATTAGTTAGTAAAATCGAAGCTCATATATTTTCAATTGGATATATCATTTCCACAATCTACCATTTTTTTATATATCATTTCTTGGGGTATATCAAAGCATGAAACTTATCTTATGATATATCATTCCTAATCTACTCCTTGCATATATCATTGTTTGGGTCAAATTATTTCATCATAAAATCCAATAAAAATTTTCAAGCATTAGCTCAAGTGGGTTAACAACATACATAGATTAATATCTTTAAATTATAGCATCCACATCCTCATCTACATTCATACCACCATCATCATTATCATACAACCAAATAATAAAACTCCTCAATATCTTTATTTTATCTTGCAAATTACTCTAGTAAATTTTATTACTCATCCTTGGTAAATTTTTATCTCCTTTTTATGGCCCGTATATTACCTATGGGATATAAAATTTCCACATCCGCTCTCATGTGTCAATCATTCATGGGTCACAATCCAAGTATGCAAATTCCAAACGAGAAATTTTATTTCTCCAATCCACTTCCTAACATCAATCCACTTAGGGAAAATCATTTTACATGTAATTCAACTCCTAAAAGTGTATTATTGAGACTCATAATTATATTCAATGGTGGTATCACCTCCATCATTTATCCATATATATGTATATCCTTCATTTTAAACATTCATCTACACCCATTCTCCCATATGAACACTCAAAGCGGCATCACTTAGTCATTAAAAACTACTTGGGGCATACTCTTTCTACATCAATTATTACTCTATTTTTTTTAATTCTTTGAAAAGGCATTACTTTTTCTATTAGAAACACCATTTTAAAGAGGGGAAAATACAGACCCTTGAATTCTGTCACATTTAGTGTTATAATTTATTATGATTAAAATTGACAAACTAACTCAATCACCATTCATAATATTTATACAACCTACTCAAACTCAAAGAGGATAATATTACTACATAAGGTAATACTAAAATGGTAAAATTAGGAAATTATTGGGAAAAAGTAGTAGACAAGATATTAGCTATGTTATTGTAATATGAAGACTTATTCCCATAAAATTTCACATATCTAAAAGGAATAATATATGAGGTTGGGAATATGAAAATTGAATTAAAAAACTATATAAAACCTCTACAAAAGTGACCATACAGACTAAATCCTAATGTCAAGGCAAAAGTAAAAATTGAATTAGATAAGATGTTAGTTGGTGTCATAATAACCCATACAAAATACACATAGTGGATTACTCATATAGTAATTCAAAATAATAAAACTAGAGAATTACATAACTACATTGACTATAGAGAGTTGAAAGGCATGTTTGCATGATCCCTTCCCAACACTGTTTACCAAAGAGATATTAGAAAGTGTTGTGAGAAGAGATATTTATTACTTCATAGATGATTTTTTTTGGATATCATTAGGTATTAATAAAACCTAAATATTTCTCAAATACTACATTGGGGATCCTTTATGTATATATTTATTCTATTTGGTTGTGTTTAACCACATAATGGTGAATTCATTCTTATATTTTATACATGAGTTTTTAGAAGTGTATCTTGATTATTCACCTATGTATGGATTTATTATCATATTTAGGTGTTAAGGATAATTTTCCAAAGATTTTTCCAACTTAACATTTATTTTAATCTAAAGAAGTACATTTCTGCCACACCATTTGGTAATTTATTGGGATATATAATATGCAAACAAGGTCTAATGGTATACCCACTCAAAACTATAATCATCATAGATCTACCACCACACAAGACACAAAAGGAGGTTAGGATAATACTTTGTTATACCAGATGCACCATTGATTTATCATAAACTATGCATCCATAAGTGCACTAATAGAGGACTTAATGAAGAAAAGACATAACCAACCCTTGGATTGCTCAAAATAGTGTCAAGAAACATCTTAAAAACTAAAAATCAATATTGTGGATGCCTGAATACTAGTATTCCCAAATTGGAAGATCCCATTTTGTGTTCATGTAGATTCATCTAGCATAGTAATAGGAGAATTGTTGGCACAACCTTATGGAAACATAGATCATCCAATTTCATTTGTAAGCATAGAATTAGCAAAGATGGAAAGGAATTACTCTACCACTAAATAATAGAAATTGTCTATGGTATATGTAATGCACAAATTTAGACATTACTTGTTGGAAAACCCATTTATATTCCTTACATATTATGAGACACTTAAATATTTGATCAATAAATCAATGATACAAGGAATAATTTGCACTTGGTTAATGTTATTCAAAGAGTTTAACTTTAAAATTATGGTAAAACCTAGAAAATAAAATAATGGACTTGATTATCTATCTATAATCACTATAGGTTAAGACATAGGATCAAGGATGAGTTTCCTAGAGCTCACCTCTTTTGTGTGGAAGCTAATCCTAAATACATAGAAGTATTACACAATTTATGTTCAACATAGATTTTTCATAATAATATAACCCATCAAAAGAAAATTATTGATAATCCAAACTTTCCATTCATGCTAATTTAAGGAGGATCATTTTATAACAAAATAAGAGATGAAGTGTTTTAGAGATTAGTATTACCACATTGGTGGAATAAAAATTAAAATATAAGCCCATGATGAAGTTACACAAGGACATAACTCTAGAGAGAGTATGGGAAATCAAATAATTTTTGTAGGCCTATGGTGTATAAAAATATTCAAATATGCACATTATAGATACTAAAATCTGATTTATATAGCATCTCAGTCTTGTATACTTGAAAAATATATATCATGGCTCTACCTTTCAAGTTTAGACCTTCCCACTGTCAAAAGGCTTGCATTTACCATATCATTATGCCTAATTATTTATCTTATGGTCAGAAGCTATACGTTATGATGACCCATATACCTTATAATATATATAAATTTTAAAACCTAATATATATAATTTATTGTCAGCTTCAAATCCTTAACAACTTCCTAACCTACTAGATACTTGCATCGATGCAAGTGTCTGAATTCTTAGCAAGTGTCTAGCCCTCAAAGTCATTTAATTTTAAAATATTTTAAATCCTATGAGTTAAGCCATTTGTATTATTGAACCCTAATATGAGATATTTTTATAAGGTGTCGTATAATTATAAATCTAATATTACTCATTATAAATCTAGAAAATACCAAGCAAACTCCTATTGAAGCTCAATTAATTAATTTCACAACTAAGTTTTATTTCCCTATTCTTCCCTATTTTCATATTGATCATAAGATCAATATTGTTATAGGTGTGAATCACTCAAATAATATCCCATGAGTAGTATTTATCAATTTACAAGCTAGGTCACATTCCCTTACATACAATATATTGCACTCTTATGCATACACAATACAACACCTAAAGGAAAACTACATAAGTCTAAGGCCCTCCTTGGAGTATTGAATATGTAAGCAAAAGTCATTGAAAGAAGGGTCCTTGAGGTTAGATTGACATTGTGAGCTCATTAAACCATTTTTGGTAAAGTATAAAGACTTAAGGTGAAGATCTAGGGTTTAATCCATAAATAATAATCAATAGCTTATGCATGTAAATAAAAGTCATTAACATAAAGGGGATAGTACATTGAATATTTTTTACATGATAATTATGTTAATATCTAGATAGAAGCATTGAGATCTAGATATAAGTATTTATGCAAGTGCGCATAGGTTAACATAAGTGTCCAAGCATTTATAAATAATATTTATCGAATTTGATGCCTAGATCCTAATCTAGTCCCTACTTGTTTTCACCTTTGTACTTCTCAAATCTGCCTAGACATTTTCAAATAAGCTAATTATTATCTCTTGTTCATGTCTATTTAATTAGACTACTATTTTGAGTGTACTTTATATATTTACCATAACTCAACATTTTAATTTAGAATATTCATTTATCTAAGTTTTTAATTAATTGGCCTACTCTAGAATAGTTTTATTCATCTTTATGTATGAGATATTATACCCCTTTAACCCTGAACCAACATTTATAAAAAGGGTTAAACATTTTTAATCCTGACCTTTGTATCTTATCATGCAAATCCTAGTCTGTTCTAGGGCTTTCAATCTTCTAGGCTTTCTAATTTCAATAATTTATAGATAAGGACTTTTACATTTTCTTTGGTACCTTTATTTGCATTTATCAAATACAAAAATGTTAAGAAATATCATTTTATAATGAAAGATAAATAATCCTTAGTCAATAATATAAATACAAATTAAGACTTAATTAATGCATTATTACATGTTACACAAGAATAAATCAATAACCATGCCAAGGTTAGTGCATCTACATCCAATAATGGTGAACCCTTAGATGGAAAAAATATTGCCACATACTCCATGGGAGCAATTAATACTTCAACCCTAATACTAGTTTTAATGCTTAAATTAACATAAGTGTTATTTTCATCCCCTTTGGTGACTTACCAAGTAGTTGATCTTAATCAAAATGGGTCTATAATATAAATTCTTCTCCAAGTTATAAAAACTTTGGATGATAAGTTTAACAACATTGAACAAAATTATTTGAAATAAACTCATGATATTGATTAATAAGATGTATTACATAATCCTATAGCACTTGAGATATCTTTTCACCTTTTTCAATTGGTTTTATTACATCCAATCACATTTATGATGACAAAGGTACACCTGAACAACATCTCTAATCTTTCTATGTAACATGCCTTGATTATGATTTAAATGATAAACTTTTAACCAAATTATTTACAAGGATCCTAAAGGACTATGGTTAAATGACTTACCAATCCAATTAGTGAAAGCATTAAAACTTCTAATGGATCAATTTATAGAACATTTGTCCATAAACATCACTAAAAATATCTCATATGTAAAACTTACTAAGCTCAAATAAGGAACCAATGAACCTATCAATGAATACATCTTGACGTATAAAACAATGTTAACTAAAATGAAAAAACAATGGTAGATAAAGAGCTTCAAGACATCTTTAATTAATTTTTTCTTTCCCCATTACATAAGTTCATTATTTTAAAAAATTTAAAATATTTTGATGACTTATGCCATATTTTTTGAGATCATGAAATGAAACTTATTTCACTGAACAAGATTACGTATGTAGCAAACACATCGACTACATCTACTACCAAGTTTCATATCAAACAAAGATACAAGGTAAAGCTTACAGAACCTAAAAAAAAAGTAACCACAATGATTAATGTAGTGTCATAATAACTAATTGAATATTTTTATCCAATGCACCTAAGATACTATTTATATAATTACTTGAGTCTCTATCTTCAATACTTAAGAAGCTTGTGGAGTGTCCTCTCAGATCTCTCCTTCATACTATAAAGGTTTTTATGAGTTGACATATACCAAAAAGGATATGGTTATAATTCATATTGTTACTATCACCGAGGTCTTGAGAATCCTAAAAACAAATGTTATATCTTAAAAAATAAGATCCAAGATCTTTTTGATAACTAATAGATCACCTTTGATGATCCACTAAATTATTTAGGTTCAAAACATGGTGACCATCAAAATTAGATGATATTTAAAAATCCATTTCAAAATAAGGAAGATATAGAAGTAAAAATGGTATATAATGCACATCCTTCCCCATCACATTATGATCACCCATTAAATACGATTATTAGAAATTATACATGCACAATACCTCCTATATTTCATAGATCTAATATTTAATTTGATGATAGTTAAATTGTAGATGATGACTAATATATTCAAATATTATCTATTCAATCATACTTTGATCATTAAATTATACATACTATTGTGATCAATAATTATTCTAGTGATAACTATGTACCATGAAGTTACTTGCACATTTGGGATATACAAATGATTATGTATACCCTTTAACAAAAATGATAAGAGCATTTAATGGGACATCACAACACATTATTAGTGAGATTAATTTACATTTACAAGTTGGTCCATCACATGTGGTTACTAAATTTTTAGTTATACCATATATGTGAGTATTTGATATGTTATTGGGATGACCTTGGATACATAAACTCCCTATAGTACCTTCCATAATTCATGGATTTATTAAATACATTCATACCAACATGGTAATCATAGTTTCTATTATACCATATGAACATCCACTTAAACAAGAGAAGTTATTCCTAGATAATTAATTATACAACATGATAAGGTTAATAATCCATGGAAGGGTAAGCAACATGTAATCATATACCATAGGTGGCCCATACTTGAAAGACACCAAATACACATATTGGATTCCAAATAATTCTCATATACACCTAGATGGTATACCCAATTGTTAAGAGTAAATAAACATGTTCAATTTACATCTACACCAAGGAAACCACAAATAAATAAAAAATGGGATCCATGAAACCCTATGAATTATATTACCTCTTCATTAATACATATTCCTATGAGACATGCACAAAGTACCATATATTATATAGTTTAAGATATGACACTTATTCATGCTCCTTGGTAGTATCATCAATTTAATGTACCATATTTAAAGTTCAGAGATACTTAGGAAGATACCTTATATGGGATAATAGGTTACACCTTTTTCATTTCAGAATATTAAAAAAATTCAAAGAAATGAAATTTTAAAGAAAATAAAAAACATTCCAATAAATTCAAAAATATCCAGCATACATATGTTTACTAGCTCCTTGGCATATATGTTGTTTAATTTATGTTAGTAGATAATATATAATTTATATTTAAATATGTTCACACATACTTGTGTGTGATACATGTATACACTAGATACATGATATATTCACATGTATATGTTGGATATTTCTTCTCCTCACACAATACACTAGGTTACAGGCATTGACTTCCTTGATCACAATTGATACAAGTTATATTATATTATTATCACCTTTAAATTATCATGTTTCGATTATATAATAACACTTACACATGCTTATGCTCATGCTTAAATATTTCATAGTGTTCTTGATATGCTATGTTACATGATATTTTTACTAACATATATATACAAGGACTAATATCATATGTTTATGTTGGTTGTTTATACTTCATTTATTCACATTATCACTTGCTTGAGTGTCTTTTTATTTATTTATATTATCTTTCTTGTGGTATATTTGAATATGTCATTCCTTTGAGTGTGCAACATTTGAATATACCCCTTTTTGTGGTCTCCTTAGACCCATCTTGTCTAACATTGAGTAATATTGTGTGTGTTCTTGTTAATTTATATATGTTTCTATGATATATATCAAACATCTTAGGGCTTGTTTTGATCACATACTATGAGCTTCATTAATATATCTATGCATACATGCTACTCCTATATGCCATATGATTCATACACAAATTATATAGTTATCTTATCATTTTTAATCCTAATACCTATCAAATTCCATTCCCCTTATCTAAAAAATGGAATAATATTTGGGTCATGCCATAGAGACATGACCTCCACACTTAGAAAACTATAAAAATATCTAGAGTTTCATTACAATTTACATGATTCATATATACACTTGGGTCAAAATCTTATACATTGCATCAATTTTTATACATTTGGGACAAAGTCTCTTAGATTTGTTGTAGTAATTATAAACATTTATAAATCATAGGTTACATTTTGATATATAATTTATCTTGAGATACATTATAGGTTCATATGCCATGTAATTTCACCAAAAATTACAAATACATTATTAAACTTATTTACCAAGAAGTACTGATATTATACCAAGAAGCAACATTTTAACCAAAAACACTATTTTGATTGTTTTATGTATATATTAGTTGGTTCCATTTTTATTAGTATGGTTGAGATTAAATTCCCTTAATATCATAACACTACTTCCATTTTATAGGTTGAATTGTTTATACCACTTAACTTGGATTTTGTTATACTATCACTTGAGTTGTGTGATTGAGATTCAATGATATGAATGGTCATGTCACAACTCACCCTTGCACCAAATTAGGGGCATAATTAAATTTAAAATTTCTTCTTAAAATTTATAAGTTTGAGTTTTGAATCTATATGAATTCCAATTCTTCATCAAGAAGCATATTTACCAAGTCAAAGTACCAAGGGGTAACATGGTTGCATTGACACATAGGTTTACTCCTTTCTCTCTTTCTTTTAATTTTTTTTAATTATGTCAAATCTAAGATTATATGCACTAATTTATACTATAATATTCTCTTGTTTATATGTCATACACCAAAAAAACACTCAAAATGGACTCAAGCAAAGGTAAGTTGTGTTGTATACCTAAGCATGCATTTATTTCCTTTAACCTAGTAATTTCATCCTTATGCATTACTATATTAATGGGAGAGAATGTAAATAATAAAATATGATTTATATAATATTTTAGTTTTTTATACTTTATAAATACCTATCAAGAATATACTATTCAGTTCTAGACATTCATGCTATCAAAAAGCTCACATTCACCATCTCACTATGCCTAATTCTTTATCTTATGGTCTAACCTTATAATTTATGATGATATATATATTTATTTCACTATATATAGAAAATAATACCTAATATATATCATTAAATTCTATTATTAGATCCTTAACAACTTCTTAACCTATCCAACACTTGCATCCCACACAAGGACACTTATGTTTATGCAAGTGTGTAGTCCTCAAAGGTCATATAAATTTCCAATATTTCAAATCCTATGGATCAACCCATTTGTATTATTGAACCATACCATGAGATATTTTCAAAAGGTATGGTATAAATACAAACCTAAGCCTACTCATTATTCATCTAGAAAATACCAATCAAGCACTTATTGAAGCTCACTCAATCAATTACACAACTGAAATTTAATACCTTATTATAGTATAGTTTGAAGCATTCAAAGAAAAAACCATGAGTATTATTTTTAAATTTAAAATGTGTATCACTGCATGATCTTGACTATAATATATTACACCCTTATACACACATAATTCAACACCTAGGGAAGAATTACATAAGTATAAATCCCTCCTTGAAGTATTGTCTATGTAGGTAGCACTCATTGATAGAGGGGTCCTTGAGGTCAGATCAACACTATGGAGCCCACTAAAACATTTGTGGTAAGGTACAAAGACATAAGGTGATGATCTAGGATTTGATTCATAAACATTTATTGATATCATGTGCATGAAAATAAAATAAATGAATAGAAATGAAACATAAAACCCAAAAGGCTCTAGGTGGTTTCTTCACAATATAATTAATATTAAATACATGATAATTACTTAAATATATAGATATAATCATCAATGATAGTGTCCATAAGTTGATGCAAGTGTCCAAGTCTCCAAAAATAACCTTTATAAAACTTGATGACTAGATCCTTATCTTGTCCCTGCCTGTTTCCACCTTTATACTTCTTAGTTATACCTAAAAATTTTTAGATAAGATAATTATTATCTATTATTTGTGTTTATGTAATCAAAACATTTTTTTAGTGTACTTTTCATATTTAACACAACTCAAATTTTAATTTAGAATATTGATTTATCCAATTTTTCAATTAATTAACCTCATCTAGAATATTTTTATTCATCATTGTGTACATGCTATTATATCCCTTTAACCCTAAAATACCATATCAAAAAAGGGTTAAAAACAAATCAATATGTAAGGAATTGTGACAAATTCCAAAGATTAGGCAATCCAAATGCTAGAGACGAGATGCCACTTAACCTAGTGTTAGCGCTTGCCCCATTTGAAAAATAGGCAATTGATTTTATCCATCCAATTAAACCTATAAAAATAAAGAGAAATGATAAATTAATTATTATTGAAAAAAACACTTAACAATATGGGCATAATAAATTTACACAAATTATTGTATAGCCAAGACTACCATAATGTTCCTGTATGAAAATATAATCACATAGTTTCGATGCCCATTAAGCATAATGATTGATTAGGGTAAAATTTTCGTCAATAATACATTTAGGAATTGCTTAAACACATTTTTATCCAACCTAACATATTTAATCCTTACCACTTAAAATAAAATGATATTATCAAGGAATTTAATAAAGTATTAGAGAAGGTATTGAAACAAATTTGTAATACAGAGATTGGGGATTAGGATACTAAGATACTAATAGTCCCATGGGCTTACTGTATTGCATATAAAAGATTAACCAAATATAGACCCTTTCAGTTTTTATTTGGTTTATAATAAATAGTACCAATGGAATACATACTACCATGTTTGAGAATTATTGTGACATATAGAATGAATGAGAAGGATTTCATTCAGGAGAGATTGATAGAATTGGAAAAACTAGATGAAAAAGGATTTTTGGAAACACATTGCCAAAGTCAATATGAAATATTCCAAAAATCTTACCATGATATACATATTATGGTTAAAGAGTTTCAAGTTGGAGATAAAGTCTTCCTATACAATAGCAAATATAAAAAGCTAAGAATGTTTTTTCTTAGACCTTATATAGTTGAGGATATCTTAGAGTTAAGAGAAATAAAATTAAAGACACTTATTCACACACTAACGAAGGTTTTGTAAATGGTGCATGATTGAAACCATATCCCACATGAAATTTTCATAAACCATAGTGAAAAATGTAAAAGTAATTTAAGGGGTGACACTATCCTTCTAAATGGGATAGTCAAGTAAGGTTACTATGGTAATTTATGCCATACATCTAAGTACCTAGTCATTGATCATGTTTACTCCCAAATAATTTCACATTGTCATTATAAATGAGCAACTCAAGTGATGATACCATAATGTACTACACTAATCTCTAAGTACCTAGTTGTTGACCATGTTAGAATTCCCTAGTGGGAAAAATAATAAAAATAAGACATAATAAGAAGGGGAATGAGAATAAATGGAAAAATACAAAGATAAATTTGAAAAAAATGGAAAAAGAGTTGGAAATAAATTTATAAACCCAATGATAAGTGAGAAGTATGTTAAGTTATATAATGAGCATAAGGAAGGAAGCTAAGACTAGTAATAAATAAATAAGGATGGAAATAAAATAAATTAGTTGAGTTTATTTTTGTATAATGATATATTATGTAGGATATTTTGAAAATAAAAAATATAAACTAAAAAACAAATAGGAGGATGGTGGGAACTACAAATACAATTAGAAAAGGACAAAAACTCATGACATTATAAAATCAAAATAAATGAAAAAAGGAATGAAAAGACAAGTAATTATGCCCAAAAATAGATGAAGTGGATGAAACAAACATAAGTAATAAAATGTGAGTAAATGCACCACTTGAATGTCATGATTAATATATATATTAGATACATTATAAAACAAGGGTTTCATTAATGAAAAATTACGCAATTTTTTGAGCTTTGAGACTTTGAAAAAATTCATGTAAAGTATTAGTGCTCTACTTAAGCCTTGATTAGTTATATAGATATATAAAGAATAGAGGTATAACAAGTTGTCACTATTGATCAAATTAAGCAACCTCAGTTTAAAAAACATTCACTAAAATCATAAAATCTATATGTACAGGGTGGCTTTTCTAGTGTGCCCTCTCTAGTAACACATGCAAAAGACATTTACAATATATTAAGTCACATATAGTAGAGATTGACCATATATTTTTAGAAACTGAGAAAAGTGAAATGTTGAAACTCAATCCCCAAACATAACAACAAGTATATAAGGTAGAGTATTACATCATACCATAGATGAAACTAGATGTCTTGAGTAGATTTCCTTACATAGATTAATGGTGAGTACCCCAAATATATTTTTGACTTGAGCCAATGAAAATGTTTTGTATCTATATCAAACCTATTGGAATACACTTGATGTTATATATACTATGATGAGACTGATGTAAGGCATAATACTCATAAATATGATGAAAAAAAATGTTAACACATGCAGGGTAGCCCAACTCACATGGACAAGTTTCAATGTCAAAGCCCTCTCAACTAAGAAAATAAAGGAATACAAAGTAAATTTTACTATAAATGTGATCACATGGAAGGTGTATTAAACAAACATAAGATAATTTATAATTAAAATGAGTGTGTAGATTGCATTCGATGTGATTTCTATTGGTATGTAGTAAACATTGGCTACCACACTCTATGAAAAATACCTAGAGAACCTACAAAAGAAAAATAAAGGTACACATTATTTTTATTATGGATCACCTCTTTTTAACCATGTGTTTTATGCATACTATTCCTTTCCATGAGGGATTGGTTTAATGGGACTCACATATCCCCATAGGAGCTCATATAACAATCACACTAGAGGGATGTTTGTAGTACAAGAGGTATGACACTTTCTAGCATGGGATAAATAAAAAAAATATGGTAGCTATTATATTCTAGATATAACAAGAAATATTTCAAAAATATTAAATGGATGTCAATTTTATCATAGATAAAGATAATGTCTACATATAAACCTTTGCTAAAAAAATCCACACCACTTATAATTATCCCCTATAAGGCTAGTGATGAGCAGATTGAAGTGGTAATCATTGGACCTCAAATTTTATCAAAATAATCTAGGTTTGAAAAATTTATGATTAAACTAAGGGGTAGTTCTCAGCTAATGGAGGAAGTGTATACACTAAAATTAGACACTTCATGTCAATTCTAATTAGTCTTCTATTCATTATTCACCCCCTATCCACTAGTTATATCTTCTATTAACACTTTCAACCCCACTAAAATCAATTTTATTCTAATTTTTAATTAACCTTTGTTAATTAAATTTATCTACCCCTAATATTATTTACCATAATTTTTTGAATATCCATATTTGTCTAAAATAAAAAATTTAATATTACCTCATATTAGTGATATCACCTAGGAAAGTTAATGGGAAAGGAGAGGAGTTGAAGAAAGCTCTTACACCTTATTATGCACTCCTCCATCTTATACCCTCTTACATAATCCAAAAGGGGTTCATGATTTCACTTTTTTTATAAATCTATTCCACACTCCAAATTTATTTAAATATACCCTCTTATATTTCTAACTTCAAACATTGATGAGGGTGAGGATTCATTCCTAGCCCTCCATTTGGAGATCAAGATGGATGGTCCTCACTGATTTAACGAGTCTAGAAATTGAAGTTCCCCCTCCATTATAAACAAGATTCTTGAACTTAAACTTACTCTTCCAAAATACACAAGGAGATTCATTATTTTCATGCCAATTTTCAATTCAAACTAAGTGTAAACAAATGGAGATGTTGCTCGCATGCATATCAACATTGTTAAATACCTCTAGTCATATAAGTCGAGCACATACCTCTTTAGACTATAAAATGAATGGAGTATTTCAAAGAAGGTATACATGTTTGTGTTTTTTATTCTATTTAGTTCATTTTTTTCTTATTCTTTCTCAATCATACATATTATGATTAGGGTGTTAGTCTCATGTAATTATTTTTTATGTGTATCACTAGCAATAAACTAACCCTCTTCATATTCTTGATGTACATAATGGCATGCTTGGTGGGACATGACACATCCCATAACCCTCTTTAAACTTTTATTTATTTTTAATTACTCAAATTGACCTAAATGCTAAGTCAATTTATCTCTTTTATTTAAAAATTGGCTAAAAAACATCCTAGATAAAATAAACAAAAACACCTTATGTGTCTTCTTAAAAATGATAGAAACACTGTACTCATTAGTGGAAATTCCTTATGTTTTTTGTGCTTTGGGAAAATGATCAAAATGTGAGAAAAATAATGAAAATACTAGAAAATGATAGAAATGCCAAAATGGTGTCAAAGTGAATGGAAATGTTTGAAATGACAAAATGGTAGAAACATGAATGAAAATTATGCTTCACACTTTTTATTTAAATTTATGAATACTTTGAGTGTTGGGATTGTTCTTTCTAAACACAAGGAGAAAGGGGAATTTTATAACCACTAAATAAACACAAAAGAGAGGGAAGGGTAAGGCAAAAAAGTGAGTCCTCTAGGTCTAAAATGTGATCAATGCAATGGCCAATGATCCAAGTGACTATGCCAAAATTATACCACTGTAGACTAAGTTTCACTAAAGTTCTACCTCCAAGAATGTATAGTGGGGAGAGTCTAAGGAAACTATGAGTGTGCCTTTAACGTGAGTTCCTACTAAAGATTAGTACTATAGGTTTATTATCAAAAAAAACATAAATTCCATATCAAAATTTATAGTTAGACATAAAAATTATCAATACTTACCAAAAGAGGAATGAAATAACTCACACAAAGAATATAATATCTAAGCACATCATAATCATGACATACTTAAAATGACTAAATGTTAATCTAATTAACCTAGTACTATCGATCATTTAAACATAAATATGAAAGAAAATTTAATACAAAAATACCTTTTGTAGAAACAAATATTTTATTCATTAAAAGAGTGAAAAAACTTCTATAATAATCAATCTAGGCCACCATTACATTTTATAGTGTAGAAGGAAATGTAGGTGAAATCTTGGAAATAATCTAATAACATTTTATTAATTTTTGGTAGACCCCAAAATACAATATGACCCTTCTATAAATAAATGATAATTGGGGTTCACCTTCAAAAATCATGAGGATCCCAACCTGGGCCATGATGGTCATTAATTTTAGTTACAACCATATTTAAAATTTTGAACCAAAATAAAATCCCAATAAACATATAATATATCTATACAGGACCAATAGTAAAAATTTAGAGGTAGTGAAGAGGAGCTAGCTTTGGACTACTTCAAATAGGCACTCCTAGATTTTATCATCGCTACCTCAAGGTCAAAATCCTTGTCCATCTTACCCAATTTCATTGGAGGCTCCCTGAGGATCACCTCC
Source organism: Torreya grandis (assembly GCA_037957365.1). Lineage (NCBI taxonomy): Eukaryota > Viridiplantae > Streptophyta > Pinopsida > Cupressales > Taxaceae > Torreya > Torreya grandis. The sequence goes on from JARHVA010007003.1 coordinate 643,028, forward strand.
ATTTGAGATACTAGTCTCTAATAGATTTGGAAAGTTGATTCCATTAAGGCTTGGACTCTAGAGACTTGGTTGATTCTAGTAGTGGATTGAGTTGATAGGCCCAAAATTACCTATGTTCCTTCTTAGGAATACCTTTTTCACTTTATTCCTCTTAACCTAGTTGAATTAACCCAAGTGGACTCTAAATTCCCCTTGGTTGACTAGAGTGCCATCTAGGTGGAATAGCAAAAAGATATTTACCTCTTTAAATTAGGTTAATATATTCTTCTCACCCTCCTCCAAGGGTTCTATTTTAATGTGATCCAAGACTAGTCATACCTCCATCGACACTCTCATATTCTTGGTATAAGTTTAGTACAACCCAAAATCTAAGGTTGGCATCAGTTTAGCCTCCAAGATCATTCCATTATTAACCACTACCTATAACTTCCATTATTTCTTATAAATTTATATGATCTTTCCCATATAGGCCTACATTTGATATATAATTATGTTGATCTTGACTCCAGTCCCCATTAATTTTCTAAAGATTGAGAAAAGTAATAGGATGTAATCCTTAACCTACATAATTAGTTTGATTGGTAATGTAATCTTCACTTGGAACTTGAGAGTCTAGACTTGGTTGTGCATGTCCTTAAGGAGATTTTCAAGTAGTCATGGGTAGCTTAGAGTATAAATAATGGGTCCTCATCCATCTTATATTCTCTATTAGAAATCCTCACCTTGGTGAGGGAAAATAGATATTAATGGGTATGATGGTGGAGGACTTGGATTCATGGAGCGAATCTCCAAGATAACTTTATTGGGGACTAAGAGGGTCCCTAATAGAGGTAGTAGACTCATAAAGGCTATAGTCACACCTACTATTGAGGTCATTCCCAAGGGAGGCACTAGGAGGAATACACATTGTGAGATGGGTGGAGAAGAAGGGAAAGAGGAAGTGAGGATTCTCAAAAGGACTAAGGCTAAGGGTACTTGGGAAAAGGATGGAGGGGAAAAAATGGGAAATATAAGGGGATATGGAGGCAAACTAGTGGGTTATTTATCATGGAGTTGGAATTCATCAAGAGCAAAGAGTGGAAATAAAATAAGAGGAGATGGAGGAGTGAGTGGGGAAACCTAGATGTTTACCTTATAGGTTCCTTGTTTAAGGATCACTCTTGAGCTAATGATCATATCAAATATTAGAAGATGTATTGGTAATGGTTGAGTCGGTTATGCTTAGGTGTTCTATCATCGTGTAGTCAAAAATCAACCCTATTAGGTCCTGGTTACTAGTGTTTCTATAGGAGGTAGAGGTGGAACTTGAGGAGCCACTGGAGGAAGTGGAGATAGATCATGAGGAGAAACTATAGAAGGTAAAGGTGGATCTTGAGGATTTGGGAACATTGGTGGAAGTGGAGTGGGAGCTATATTTAGAGCTAGAGCTCAAGAAGGAGAAGGTGGTAAGATGCCTAAAAATATTACCTTGGAGATGGTTGAAGCAATTGGAGTTGGGTCATCCATAGACTGAATAGGAGATAAAGGATTTGTTGAGATTTATACCTAAGCCTTCTTCCCTTTCTTCTGCCTCTTAGCTTCTACATGGAATAACACCTCCTACTGATTAGTGGTGTTTAGATATATGTCATCATCATCTTCAGCTTGATGGCCATAGTTGATGTGAACCGAGTTGAATATTATGCCAAATGGACTTGAATCATCCCTTAGGGATCCCAATACCATTTATTTCATTTTTATAGGGTGAAATATTCTCACCTGATCACCATATTTTTTATAGAGGGTAAGTTCTTATAGACATGGCTTAACAAGGTGATTAGGAGCTATGGGCATGCTTTATGTTAATGATATATGCAAAAGTTGAATATGTTGTTCATTAATTGATAAGTGATCTCCTAATCTATTAAGTAGTCAAAAACATAATATTATAGGGATAGGGGGTCTTATATTAATCCCATGACTTAGATTACTATGTCATGTTTATACATTCAGGTGTCCTCAATGGTTGTGATGGAGTCCTAGATTATGTTTGAGAACTAGGGCATTGGATCTTCATTAACTGCCCTATACACCAATGGGTAGAAGTAGTCATAGACATCCTAGACATGCTAGTGGAACTAACAGCCATAGATCTTATAGAAGACCACATGATAGTTGGTCTACCAGGAACCCACATAGGAAAGGATGATGGCTTGAATGCGAGCATCCCATAGATGACATCAAGAAGGTAGCTCATCATATATAAGTTGCCCCAATTTCAAGAATATATGATAACATATACCAACTTGAAGTTGATTAAGCCTCTAATGTTTAAGATGTTAGATCAAGTTAGGATCATGTGTAGTAAGGGCACCCATAGCTCATTGACATGCTAGCAATATAAGTCTCTAAATAACCAATTCAGTATGATAATTCCTACTCATACCTCCTCTTAGAAGATGAAGACTATGTAGGCATTGAAATTTCATTTTTTGACCCACTTAGAGTTAGGTTTCTCATCCCAATCATGGAGGACATCATGGATCTAGTGATCATTTATCTAGAATGACATTTCTATTACATGATAGGGAGTAGTATGCCTTGAAAGTGTTCTGAGATATATGAATAATTTGGTGCCAAGAAATAGGTGAACACACCTATGAGATCTAAATTTATATATGCAAAGAAAGTAAACTAATCCTAATCTAAGATAAAATTCAACAAATCTAGAGCAAAAAATAAAGAAAAAAACAATCAAAACTTCACACTTTTAATACATGATTTCTCCATTGCGATGCATATTCTATTTTATTTTTCAAGTATGTGGCACTCACTCCTCTAATGTAAAGAGAATAGATAGTATTTTGGTTCAAAACAAATACTTTTATTCACTTTGATTCGCTTATGTGTAAAATCTCTAGATCTTGTGATCTCAAAAGATATGATTACGATTGTGATGCTTGATTGTGATGATTGAAAATGGAGATTTGCAAGCTTATTTATAGATTCTTATAAAAGGATCCAATGATGGAGGATCGTTTGGACCTTTTTAATGATCCAAATGATCAATGATGGATAATGATTCCTTACCTATGAGTCTGGAGACCTTTTCAAAATGGTTGAGAAAAGAGGGGTTGTTTAGTTAACTCAACAAGATTTGGTCAATTTTCTTGAAAACTCAGGGGATGAGTCATAAGAGGTTGAGAAATTTATGGATTTGGTTAGGATGAGGGAGAAAAATGTGGGAGAAGTTTGAATAGGTGGAAAATTTAAATTTTTATTATTTAAAATAAGGATTTAAGGGTACATAATTGACTTATTCAATATGTTTAGATTATTCAATTATTTGATTTTTAGAAGAAATGTGATTTATTATTTAAGAAGAATTATTAAATAAATTTAGGTGTATTTTGACACTAAATCAAATTTAGGTTTCTACATTTTCCCCTCTTTGAAATAGTGTTATGAAGCAATACTATTTTGAATAATCATAGAAGAAGTAGAGTGTTGATGATAAGAAAAAGAAAAAATTACCCAAATGAATGGAAATGAGTGTGATGATGCCCCCTCAAGGGCTTGTGTGAGAATACAGATAAAGGCTTAAAATTTATGAAAATAATAAGTGTTTAGAATGATGTGGATGACCTAGAAATTAATGTATGCCTAAATTGATGTCAAATTTACACGATGTTACAGGCGTAAAAAGGTTGCCCCTGGTTGATAGAAACTAGAGTATAGTTTGAAAAATAATAGTTTTAACCATTTGAAGACTGCATGCTTAATGTTGTTGCTAATGAATAAGGGGTCAATTAAGAAGGTATGGTAATGATATATCCTAGCAATAATAAACTAGGGATCTATAAAAAGAAAAAATATATTGAATTTTGAAATGATTATGTTGATTTTATGTTGAGATATTATTACAAGATTTTGAATACAAATCTGAAATAAATTGATTTAATATTTATATAAATTTTTAAAAAAATGGATGAAGAATGAGTATTATGGAGGGATGAAAATGAAAAACTATCATCAATAGTATAGATACTTGTCTCAATACTAATGTTTTCAAAATTATATAGGGTACATGTAAACTTATTCCCTGGCTATTAACTGTTAGAGAAGATATTAGAAAAAGTAAATTTCCCACTTTATATACTGCATGCTTGGATTGTGCTCAAACTCAAGGGTCTCATGAGTGGATGTGGGAGTGATACATTCCAATTATGATAAGCCACATGACAAAAAATAAAAAATATAGATTATCTGATTTGTGATAAATACTTACAATATTGATATTTGCAAGCATTGATAAGGAGATATAACACTTTTATTAAATGACAATAGAAAATTTGCATGAAATGATTGGGATGGATGATGGTGGCCAAACTAACCTTAGAGACCTTGTGTCTTTAATCATTTCCTACATGATCCACTATGGATAAAGTTTGAGTGAGGATATCAGGCCAAATGTAGTTCTCTCAATGTAGGAAGAGAAGTGATGATGTAATGTAAGATTGACCCATGGATGTTATTAACATAGTTAAGTTAATGATTTCAAATTATGAGTGGATGATGGAGAAATTATTTATATTATGATTTTGTTGGTCCCAATTGACAAGTGTGGGAGATTGAATGGAAAGATTGGGAAATGATTGTGGATGATTGATATGCAATCATTAATAAGAAAATTAAGTGACTACATGGATTAATGATGATGTATCAAAATGATTCAAACACATGGATGAGATAATGATGGATGGAAGAAAGAGATTAAACACATATGTTTTATCTGAAAATATGAGATGTTATGATAGCTACCTTGTGTTTATTTCATTCTTTGTATTATATTTCCAATAAAATTCCAACCAAGTAAGAGTTAAGCAACCTAAGTTTTGATATTATGCATGACAATATGCACCGTTGGTATAGAAAAACCATGATAAGTATTGTGTGATACATGTAAGTACTAATAGATTCACAAGGACAAAAAATAGTTCTTCATGATGTGGAAGATCATAATAACACCATTAGTAATGTGCATAGTGATCTATACACAAGAAATAACAATAAAGATAAGATAAAAAGAGATGTTTACAATAATGAAAATGATGTAAGTAAAACAAACACATAAGTAAATAAACACTACGCAAGTAAGTAAATACCCATGATGTAAAATAAAGTAAATGACTATATAAATAGGTAATCAAATGACTAAACACGTAAGCAAATGAATTTTTTTAATTGTCCTTGGATAGAGTATAATCCTTTGACATATGCAATTTTTTACAATACTAAACTATTCGATGAGTAATTTGTATAAGGTATGACTAGGGTACGTAACTAAGGACAAGGGATTTTTGAGATTTTTTAAAAAATTTATTAGATTATCTAATGTTTTTTTGGGAGCTTTGTAAATTTTTGGGTGTTTTTTTAATTTATAGGTGTATATACAAGGAATACCAACAAAGGGAAAACCATATTCTAGCAAATGAAGAGTGAGTGGTAGGGGATGGAAGTAATTATATATGGATTATGGATGAATAGGAATGGATTATAATTAAGATGATAACTCTATGGAATAAATGACATGATAACCAAGTGTCTAGTCATCAAAATAGTATTGTAAGGATACATCAAGATGTTTTTAATAACATGTCTCAAGATGTTTCCATTTCCTTGTCAAGGTCAAAACGGTAAGAAGGATGGTTTTATGATGGTAAGGATTGGATGGGTTTTGATGTGTTTGGGGTTAAATGGTAGTTAATAATGGTTTATAGTGGTTGAATATGAGTTTATGATAGATTTTATAGGTGTAGGATGGGTATGTATGCTTTAGGATAACTTAGGATAAGTAAGGATGGTTTAGGGTAAGTATATGATGGTAAAGGATGGGATTAAATAAGTTTTAAGATGGGAAAGGATCAAGGGATGATTTAGAATGCATATGATTGAAATGGAATGAGATTGGCCCCAAGTGTATGGTACTTGTATATAATTTATTATTTTATGCATAACATCAAAAAATGGTTTTTATTATGGTACTTGACCAAGGCACCATATAAATGGTTTTCACATTTGGATGAATTTCTCTCTATCTCTTTCTATTTTGTTTAAATTTAATTTTTTTGTTTGATTTTTTTATTCCTCTCATTTCTAAAAGTATTTGAGATGCATGATGCTTACCACTATTTCTCTAGATATGTCTTTAGTAACTTCATTGGTTTCTAAGTTGGCCTCTTCCAAATTTACCAGGATAGAGGGTGTTACTAGAGAGGGTGAAGCATAAAGTATGTTGGATAAAGGATGCATGTTAAGTGCATGAAGGATTTAGAAGGATGAAATTATACTAGGGATGAGTATATGGGTCATGATGTAAAGGGTGAATGGGACCAATAATCTTACATTCAACATGACTAGGAGTAACTACAAGTTGGATGTTTTGGGAATTTAATTATTCTTCAATGATGTTTTTAATTTATGATTGGGATCCATCCTATGACTATGTTAACATAGAGGATATATTAATTTAATCATCCAATAGTGCCATAGAAAGGATTTTACCAAAGGATTCTTCTTGATTGTTTTGATTGGGATTTAGATTTGGATTGTCCAATAGCCCCTCAAAGAGGTTTTCACTAAGGGACTCATATTTTTTATTTTCTATATTTTGATTTAAATTTTTATTTTGATCATCCGATAGTGCATCAAAGAGGATTCCACTATGGTGTGTTGATTTTGTATTTAGATTATATGATTCATTTTGATTGAGGTACACTTTTATTCCTCAGAATATGCAGATGTTTCTTGATACTCTTCTAGAAGGAGACCAACTAGGAAGTCTATAAATAGTTTATTATCACGGAAGGAATTTTAACTGTAAGTAAGATCATTGGTCCTAATCAATAGGTGTATGATACTAGATTTTAATATGGAAGGTAGGAATGGTGATGCTTATGAAAATATTTATGGAAATAAAGTCCTTGTAGAGATTATGAATGGATCCTATTTTAATTATGGATGAAGTTTCCTTATAAACCACAAAAGTATCACTAACATATTTACATTAACTTTCAAATGGTTTGGAGATGATGATCTACAATCTAGCATTTACTTTGAAATGGATGGGTTCAATAATTATTTGCTCATGGATTATTTTATCTATAAGTACCTATATCACTTGGGGTGCAAGTTATGGGATGATGGGAGATTCAATAGGTGATAAGGGTTTGGGTGTTTGGACAATCGGTGATAGGCTATGTTGGTTGAAGGAGGTTTTCTCCAAGATAGGATATTGGTAAGAAATGGGATCTTTGCCAAAAATGAGATCTTGATCAAAGATAGGTTTATGGTCAAATATAGTATTTTTAATAAATATGGGATCTTCATAAAAAATGGATGGTAAGCCATGGTTTTAAAAGGTAGATTGATCAACTATGGATTGGCTAAAAATGGATGTGTCAAAAATGGGATCTTGAGAATTGGATTAAAGGTTATGACATTGACTTAGAATTGGTGTGGCATGATTAGGCTTAGGAAAGACATATTGGCTATCCCTAAGCTATGATTTTAAGATGTTGATACACTTGGCTCTGCCTTAATGTACCCTTTGTTAATGAAATCTTGGATATAATTATTTAGTCTCATATAACAGTTTATATAATGAACTTAATTTTTGTGATAATCATAATATTATTTAGGTCTATACCACTTAGGTTTTGTGATATTTGGCTCAAAGTATTTAGTGTTTGAAAATATGACTAAGTTTGTAGTGACCAAATTTCAAAAGAATGCATCATAAGGTTCTTGTAAATGAGAGATTTTTTTCTTAATAGGCATGGGAATGTTTTTGATAGGTTGGGATTTTTGTAAATTTGGGGGTGGAGGGATATCAGATGGTAGGGGTGCTAGAATTGAATTCACTTTGTTAGTGTGATAGGGGATGTTACAATCAAGGCTATAAATACTGGAGGGGAGACTTGGTTGATTTTGTAAAATATGTTTACTACTGATAAGGTGATGTTGATGTGGAATGTTTTTAGATTCACTAGTAAAGAAGTGGGTTAGAGAGGTAGCTTTATATTTAAAAGATGATATTATGGGATTTGTGTTGAAGGTGAAAGTATTTAGATTTGGTGGATTTATGAAGGTTGATAGATTTGAATTTGTTGGGTCTATGAACAAATGTGAATTTGAAGTAGTTTGGTTCAATTTTGAGAATGGGTTAGATGTAGAACCAAATGGTTGATTTTGATGAATTTAGAAAGGTTAGTTTTGAGGGATGTAGGGTTGAAAGGTTGATTTTTATAGAATATATTTGGATTTGACTGAATTTGGGTTTGATTTTTGAATGGCTTTTGGATCAAATATAGATTTGAAATTGATGGTGAAGGTGAATCAAAATTTTGGTTTAGATTGATGCTAAGGTTGGAACTAGATGGATTAATGAATGCATTTTGATCTATGATTGGTGACTTTTGATTTATATATGGGGTGAAACTTGTAAAATAATATAAAGAATTTTTACTATCAAATCTAAAAAAATGATTTGATGTTATCCCTAATGTAAAATTTATATGTTGATCTATAAGTAAACATGAATAAGCATTCAAGTATGAAATTGATTGGTTATGGTTTGGGTTGAATTGGTTGGTTGGAAAACCTGAATGACTATTCAAATTTAGGTTTGATTAATTTATGGATGAGGATGAATACATATTCAAAATTAGATTTGTATTTATTGGATGACTAATTTAAAACTGATTTGAGTATGTGTTTAAATAAAAATTGTTTGGGTAGAACCCTAGGTTATAACATGGATTATCTGGATTTAGATTTTAGACCAAATTGATAGAGTTGTTGCTTCACACATCCATGCTTATTTCAATGGATGACACTACTAAGGAAAGACTTGAAATTAGACTCTAGTAAAGTAAAATACCAAAGTGACTAAAATTTTGATTGCTAACTAAATGTCTTTGAGATTTTAGAGAGAAAGTTATGATTTTTAGGATAGCATTTTAAATCAAAAGAATTTGTTTGCAAACAAGGATTTTACAACATGTGGTAAACATAAGGAAATAACAAACAAATTTTTGGTATAAATAGAAAATAAATTTCACAAAAAAGGTAAAAAACTAGGATGGAGGGTCATGAAAAAACTATTAGGCCTTCCATTGTCACTAACTCATCTATGCTTTCAACTATGGCCTAATATTTCAAGGCACTAACCATGAAGGATCCTACCATTCCCATGGCCTATTGAATCTAGTTTTAAAGGTGTGTGGAAAGTTTCTTCTTAGTGATAATTACCAATGGATGTACCAAAGTCAATGGAGAAAAGGTTATCATAGGATTAAGGTTTATACAAGCTTATCTAAGTGCGAAACTCATGGAAGAAATCAATAGAGTAGATGCACACTATTGGGATTTGTTTCAAAGTGCCCAACATAGCCATAGGTGTCTTAGTTTATTGAAAATCAACAATATCAAATTTTGAGTCAGCTATTGAAACCTTAGGTATCAGATCATTAAATCCCCTCATGTCATAGTGTGCTTAAAACACATAATTTTTTAGCCAATTTAAATAACTAGATCTTGATTTATATACCCCACTGATAAACATGGTTTGACCACTACATGGTGGTGAAATATATGATCAATAGAGGCCCTAATAAAATAAAAATAAAAGTAGACACCCATTTCTAATTTCTAATATTCATCACCAATGTAATGTCAAGGAAAGAGCATACACAGATATTACATTGGTAACACAAATAATTGTGAAAACATTTTTGATTTCTAGGTATCCTTACAAATGTAATGCCAAGGAAAGAGCATACACAAACTTCAAAACCACAAACAAAATACTGAAATAAAAATTATGTAATTACTAATAACTTTTAAAAATAAAAACAAAAAATGTTTTAGATTAAGGTAAAAACAGGTTTTGAAGGGACCCCGAAACCCTATACATCAAAAGAGAGATAAACCATTAAGCGCAACCAGGATACAAAAATAACTAGAAACTGGAAAAAGTAAAACCAGGTAAAATAGTAACCTGAAAATAGCAGAAAAGTATAGAAAAAACTGCTGGCAAGACACATAACAGAAAGTCAGCAGACAGGATTAGCACCCTGCAAAACCTCCCAACCAAAAGAGGTTTTTATTTTTATTTTTTTTACAAGACTGAAGAATCATATCTAGAGGGGGGACCAAGGGATTAGACTTCTTCCTCTTAACTATTGTCCAACCATCCTCTAACTTAGCTGCCTCAGCAACCCAAGCCTCAGAAGGCAATGATCCATGAAGCCCAGGAGACACAGAAGCCTTAGCAAAATCCTTATGAAAACTAGACAAAGTCTGGCTCCTAGGAGATTCCATCAAAATAGGGGAAGAGACCACAACCTCCTCAATAATCAGCTCAGAAAGATCACATAACCCTATCTCCATAGGACCTTCAACAGAATCTTTCACCATCAAATTCTCCCTTTCCATCAGCTCATAATGGATACTATTTTCATTCTCACTCTCTGAATCAGCCAAAGCTTCCCTGGGTTGTTTAACTATGTAATGTTCTGAGGAAGCTTCAGACCACCAAGAAGGTGGACATCTGGATTTAGATTTCCCCACTGTACAATGAGCAGCAACGTGACCCATCAGGTGACACTTTCTACATCAAAAAGGTAAACCTTCAAAATACAACATTTTTGTCCAAGAACCCCTTGGGGAGTCCAAAAAATTTGCCTCAGGAAGGCCCTTAGAAACATCCACCTCAACCATAAGGTGTGCATAGGTCGAATGGTAAAAAACCAAAGTATCTTCATCCACAAATAAAAACTCCCCTATAGCATTTCTGATGGTTTTAAAAACTGATTCCTGCCAAAGATGTATTGGTAGATTAGGGAGCCAAACCTAGATAGGGAACTTGTTGAAGGTTTCCATGAGAGGATTAAAATCCATATGCCACCATTTGGCCATGAGAGGGTATTTACCCTGCCATAAAAAATTACTGTTGGACAAAATTATCCTCCTATCCTTGGAGTTTTGGAATAAAGCTATAAAAAACCCTTTAACACATGGGTAGATTTCAACATTTTCATCAATAAGTGGCAACCAAGTCCTGGAGATCTAGCCATGTAAATCTGCAAGAGAGGGCCAATAGCCATGAAACCAAAAAATAGCAGCATACTCTAAAAAATATTCTACCCGATCGAAGATTTTTTCAATTGTTTCAGGATTTAGAGTAACTCTAATAGGATTCAAAGAACTTACAGGCAAAACATGAGAACTCCCAAAAGAAACATTAGGAAGAGCGTCATGTAATATTTCTTTGAAAGTAGCCACATTAGCAAAAGTTCTTCCCTTGGAACTAGGGCCTGAACCAAGAATAGGGGATCCTTTAGCTACACGCGTTGCTAAAAATGAGCCCCCATCTGCTGAAGAATTAAAAAAAGGGGTGATTTAAACCCTTTCCCCACACATAGAGGAAGACCCTCCCGCATCATGAATCGCAGCCACACCAGCCTCTGAATCGATGGCTATCAGTAACGGAGTTTGGGGTCGCACGCGCGTGCGCTCAGCTTTCAAATTTTCCTACATAGCCGTTAATTTTTTTTGTTCAAAACTCAACAGGATAAAGCTTAAATGAATCATCATTAAAAAAAAAAAGTTAGCAATAAGAAAAATTGACTTTTATTGGTTCTTTTACTAGTCTATTTTAGCAAGCATCTTACAAATAAGTTGTTATAATGTTTTCTTTGGCTAGAAATGAGATAAAATATAATGAAAAAGTGAAAAATTATGAAAAACAAACAAAAAAATAGTCTCTTTTACAAAAATGATGCTACGTATTCAAGTTAAAAAAGTGAAATTGAAATAAGAAAATGTAGGAAAAACACAAAAACTAGAAAATAGTAGATAAAATGACCCATGCTTACAAGATGATTTCACTACATATGGAAATAATTTAGCTATGGAAAATGATTTAACTATGGCAAATGATGAGTTATCTACACACAAAAAAGAATTCACTATGGGAAAAGATGAAATCACTGCACACAAAAATTATTTCACTATAAAACCTGATGATTTCACTATAGAATAGAGTGATTTCATTGCAAGGTAGAATGATTTCACTATTTGATGATGGAAATGTTGTCGATGCTATAAAAATAATTATTTCCAAATGAAAATTCTAGTAAACTAAAAATAGAATAAAAAACATAGGAAATGTAGGAAAAATGAATAATTTTACTATTAAGTCCTATCATTTCATTGCTAAAGCCACTAAACTCATTGTTATTTAGACAAATGTACATAATCAAATATAAAACTAGTGATAGCAACCTATGGTCCATACCATCACTAAAAGAATAAATATTAAACACAAAATGCAAGCATAAACAAAAAAATCAAAAGAGAAATTCTATCTAAGTGAAAAAGATGATAAAAAGATTAAAAAGATGTGGGAGAAGTCTCACTAGGCATGCCAAAAATGTATGAGCTAAATTTAGATATGCAAATAAAGTAAACTAATCAGAGTCTAAGATAAAATTCAACTAAGCTAGAGCAAAAAATAAAGAAAACAACAATCAAAACTTCACACTTTGAATACAAGATTTATCTATTATGATGTATATCTAATTTGCTATTTCAAGTATGGGGTGCTCACTCTTCTAATGCAAAGAGAGAACAAAAAGTGTTTTGGTGTAAAATAAGAATTTTACTCACTTTAACTCACTTTTGTGCAAGATCTCTATATATTGTGATTTCAAAAGATATGATTATGATTGTGATGCTTGATTTTGATGATTGAAAATTGAGATTTTCAAGCTTATTTATATATGCCTAGAAAAGGATCCAATGGTGGAGGATCATTTGGAGTTTTTAAATACTCAAAATGATCAATTGTGCCTAATGATTCCTCACCCATGAATATGGAGACATTTTCAAAATGGTTGAGAAAAGAGTGGGGTTGGTTAGCTGTGTAACCAAGACTTAGTCAATTTTCTTGACAACTTTAGGGATGAATCATAAGAGGTGGAGAACTTAGTGGATTTGGTTGGGATGAGGGATAAAAAGGTGGGGATATTTAAATATGTGAAAAATCTAGTTTGTATTATTTAAAATAATGATTTAAGGGTTCACAATTCACTTATTCAATATGTTTGAATTATTTAATTATTTGATTTTGTGAGGAAATGTGATTTATTAATTTAAGAAAAATGTTTAATAGATTTAGATGTATTTAAACACTAAATGAAATATAGGTGTCTACAACACCCAATCATTAGTAACATCGTACACATGGATAGCCTTTTGGAGGATGTCACCCAATAGGTTGGCATAGGGAAATGCCTCTGGTTTAGCCATGGCTCTATGAAGTCTACATATTTTATATAACCAAAGGGCATCCTTATTCTTAACTAGCTAGACATCAACATCTTAAAAATCCTTAGGGACATACTCAATTACTTTAAATATATCATTTTAGTGTTTATATCTAGTTAAACTAATAGATAAAGTGGTGTCCTAGTACTCAAGATTAGTCTTCAGGTTTGAGAATGTAGTGGCTATTAGATTAGGATAAAGGGGAAATTAGGAAGCTTTGGGCATTAGAGGTGTGAGATACAAGGGTTATATGTAACTTTAAAATTAATGAGTTTATGATTTATTATATGAAAACAATGGTAACTATTAATGGACCTCCTCTAGGATTTATAATCATATGCACACATCTCTCTGTATTAATGGCATTTAACAACTTACTTGTTGTGAATTTGAAATTGAGTTGGTGGCTGGGTTTTCTCCCTTTATTTCTAAATGTAGAATTGAATTTGGATCCCATGATAATCCACCACCAACTAGATATAGTAATGGTAATGGTATTTTTTCAAGATTATCTAATTGGATCTAAATTCTCATTCTATTAATTCCTGATGCATGGTAGGCACCAGCCACATCTCTTAGAGGCCCCTCTCCTAACTCTTGATTTCTAACATGTATCAACCATCTATTGGTCTTCCCATTAATGGTTTACACCTAAGTATTATTTTTTACTCCATGTCATTCCCAAGGTTGGGTGACAAGTCACTAGGGGAAATGTGGCACATCTTAATTTTACTTAGCTAACCACTCATACTTCATTTTTAGCTTCCTAGGTCAAAAGTGGAATTTAGTTCCTCTTCACTCCAAATGATGTGGTAAATTCCATTTGAATTTACTCTAACATCTCTAATAGGTATGGGGGACTGACCGTTATGACTCCAAATAATGTGTCAACTCCCCATTGGGCTAGGCTCCCTTGGGTTTCAAAATCTTTGATAGGTTCAAGGGAATGGTCACTTTAACTCCAAATTACATGGTAACTCCCCATTGGGTCAGTCTCTCCTAGGCTATGACACTTTGATAGGTTTGGGGGATTAGATGCTCTAACTCCAAATTATGTGATAAATCTCCATTAAGTTAGGCTCTCTTGGGATTTGACATCTCTGACATGTCTAGAGGACTAGACACTCTAACTCTAAATGATATGGAAACTCTCCATTGGGATGGGATCTTCTAGGCTCTAACATTTCTAGTAGGTCTAAGGGATTAGACATTCTGAGTCCAAATGATGTGGTAACTCCCCATTGGAATAGGCTCTCCTAAGATATGACATCTTTGATAGGTCTAAGGGACTATCCATTTTCACTCTAAATGGCATGGTAACTCCCCATTGGGCTAGGCTCTAACATTTCTAACAGGTCTGAGGGACTGGCCACTCTAACTCCAACAAATGTGGAAATTCTTTATTCAACTAGGCTCTATGAGATTCAAAAAAATGATGAAGTAAGAAAGGCAAAAAATAAAATTATTCATTAAAGCTTACCTGCCAGACAAAAATAACTTGATTTGCCATGAGGATAATGAGTTTATTACTCCAAAAAGGGAACTAGACTCTGAGAACATCTCCTTGTAAAAATAAATCTATAACATCAGTGTTATGATATGATAAAACATAAGAAACACTACTTATTTGTTTTTAGGAAACTTAAAAAATGTTTATTAATAATTGAAGAAAATTAAGGTGATGTATAAGCTAAAGTTTTGAGTAGGCATCACTAATGAGAACAAAAGGGAGAAATCTAAGGCTTTGGTTCATGGAATTTTTAGAGGGGTCCCCCATTTCAGAGAAAGGGGGGTGTGTTGGACATAACATAAACCTTCTAATAACTTTTGTATAGGTCTCATTCAAAAAGTGGATTATAAAACTTAAACCAAAAGCATTTTTTTCAAACATTTCAATTTGGGTTTAAAATGAACGCACACTTTTCAATTTGGGTTTAAAACTTGTTCATTTCAAGTCATTTCATTTCTCACACTTGTTTAGTTTCTCTTTTTATTCTTGAAGTATGTGTTGGTGTGGTTCCTTCATGCATATTCTCTCCCCTTTTTTGGGTAACCCAAAAAAGGTGAAGATAACCCCTTGTTTTTATCCTAAGAGATTTGTCAAATTATGCTCTTTATTTTCCCTCAATGGGATTCCTATGAATGAAAAATGGTGATACCTTCCCATTTTCATTTTAGGCTATGTGATTGTGGTGTCATTTCCTTATTATAGGTCTTTAGGGCATAATGAATGGGTGTTGATATCCCAACATTCATACCAATAACATACATCTAATAGGGATATAATTAGCTAGCCAGTGTCATTAGGGCCTAGAGAAATTCCCCATGAAATGTTTTGTGAAATTAACAAGTTGAATCCCAATTCTAATCCATTAGAAATCATGATTGATTAATCTAGGTCATCTTAGGTATGGGATGTATCCCACTACAAATCACCTAACACATGGATCTCATCTTTAATAGATTTTTTACCCATCTTGGGACCATCTAGTAAGTCAACAAAAAATTTATATTAAGACCTATTGACAACAAAACATTCACTAATGTGTGGGTGTAATGGAAATAGTCCCTAAAGATTGCCTCTCACATACAAACTTTGAGAGAGGGTGGGTATCTCACCTACATTTAAATAATTTTATTAAAATTAATCCTTAAATGTTTCCTCTCAAAGTGAGTATATTGAAGGCTCAGCTATTATGATGTAATCCTAATTTACCACTAACATAATGTCATGTTCTTAAATTTTAATTACTTGGATGTTGTGTCAAAACCCATTGTATTCCTAAAACCAAGCGAAAACTAAACCAAGTCTCAAAACTAGTTGATATACACCTACATAAAGAGGCATTACTCTACCCAATTTTTGGGTTAAAAATCATTCCTTTCTACCTATTATGCTAACCAAAATTTTTTCAAACTACAATCTATATGTCATCATGTCAAAAAAATTCAATATAAAAATCCTTCTATAAACCATGTTAAAACTTGTCCAAATACACACCCCTCTTATCTGAATCATGTCAGTATATTGTCCATTTTGAATTATCCATAATTTTGATAAAATTCCAATTTTTGATTCAAAACCAAGGTCTAAATTCTTGTCAAAACCATGCCATTATGTTACCCAATTTGAACCAATCCTAATTCTAATCCAAATTCAATTCCAATCTAGATCTAAATCTATAACCACATTCAAATTCTAATCCAAACCTAATATCTAATTTGAGTTTAACACAAGTCACACATTACCTAAAGCACAAGTTCAGTCCAAAATTTCACACAACTTAAAATCAAACCAACATTCTATAATGAACTTGTTTAAAGCCTAATTTAAATTTCATGATCAAATCAAAGAACTTAAGATAAGCATTCCACGTTTAAAAATGATTAAACAATCAAATTCATTTTATACATTCACAAGTCAAGTTTCCAAGATAAATAATTAAAATTCAAGTCTAAACTGAAACACTTTCAATATCCAAACATTGAACACTTACATCCTCTATGAGACACAAATACTTGAATTCATTTTATATACCAAGATTTGTGCACCCTTTTGGAAACAATTTTGATTCACACACCTTTCCTATTTTGATGCTTGCATTGACAAACTTTGATTGAACTATTCCTATTTGACATTTGCATTGATAGACCTAATTATATATTCAATGTTTACTAAAGTCAAGTTCAACTTCAAAATCTAAATCATGTCAACTTTGACCAAGGTTTAGTTATAATCTAAATCAGGTTCATCTTGAACCATGTACCAATCCAATCCAAGCCAAATCAAGTTTATTTTAAATCACATACCAAGCTAATCAAAGCCAAATTAAGTTTGTCTTGAACCATGTTCCAAACCAATCCAAATCAAATTCATATTGAACCATGTATCAAGGTCTATTTCCAAGCCAAATTAGGGTCATCTTGAACCATGTACTAAGCCAATAAATTCTAAATCAGGTTCATCTTGACCCATAATCTAATTATAATTTTAAATTGGCCAAATTTTGAAAAGTCCATATAAGTCAGCCATTTGCATTGAAAATCTTGAAATCCAACTAAGTTAACATTCCAACTCAAGTCAACTTTGACCAAAGTCAAATTCAAAGCCACATATTAGAACAATGCTAAATTGGTCCTATTTCAACCAAATCCAATTATAATCAATCACATTCCAAATCACTTATTTTTATTTCATTTATTATCCCACACCTATTAGTTGAGAATGATGAATTCATGTCATCCATGTTTTATTTAATTTGAATCATATCATCATTCTACCCTCTTTGGGACCAAACCAAACCAAGCCAATTACATTGAATCAAATTTTCCCTCTTTGGGATAATTTAAATCAAAAGCAATAACCCTCTTTGGGATAAATTTAAATTAAGATCAAGACCTCCCTCTTTGGGCCCCATTTCAATCACTAACCAAGTCCACCCTCTTTGGGGCCAACTTCTTCCAATCCCATCCCATTTCATATACTCTTGCTTGGGGGGATTAGTCCAAGGTTAATATAATTCATGGCATCCTAGAATGTTAATCCTATTTTACCATCACCAGTATTTGGTCAATAAGTGATATATAAACTCTCTAAATTTATCCAACAACTACTACATTTGGCATCTTTTCTTGACATTTCATCCTTTCTTTCAAAATATAGTTTGGCCATAGAACCATAACAAAGCCAATAATCCATATATATTATGTCACTACCCCTCTAAGGGTCATTATTTATTGAAGACCAAAGTATGTCCAAGTTTGATAACTACTCAATCAGGATATGTCATGATCCCCTTCACAAGCATGATAAATTATGTCCACTTCCAAAGTAAGATTAGGATAGTCAACCCATTACCATCATTTTTATCAAATCACCCATATTTAATCAAAACCAAACCATTATTGGTACACCTTTATTTTATTAAGGTCCTTTATTTGACATAAAACCCATCTTTGATGAGACCATATTTGAAGAATCCATTATTATTGAACAATAACACATTATTCATCCATTACCAAATGTTCCCCATTTTTATAATATTCCTTCATCTCCAAGGAAAAGTTGAACAAGGTACTTTTGGATAACATAATTCAAAAAAACCTCTTTATGGATACATTTACATTAGAAATAGGTTCTATTTTAGAACCTACGTTATTGTTAGCATTAACATTAGAATCATGTTTCATTCTAGAACCAAAATCAGATTTAACATCAGAAGTAGAATCAATGCCAGTCTCAATATTAGATTTAGATCCACTTGAGTTATAATCATATTTAATTAGTGGATATCAAAACATTGGCCTTACACATCTATTAGATCCACTTGAGTTTGAGTCAACTTACATTAATAGTTATTTTTACATTGTTTACATGCTCCTTATAGATCAGATCAAATACATTTATGATCCTTCTATAGTTATTGAGGATGTTTTCTTCAACATCAACACAAGTTACCCTAGTATCCCTTACAAGGACTATTCTACCTTTTACCTTTCCATTGACATTACATATGCCTTTAAAACTAACCAACCTAGAAATTATATTGATATTCCACTACCCATAAACATCGATTGGGACTAACAGAATCATGCACTATTGAAATTTTTCCATAGTGACATATCAATGATATAATTTTTGGGGATCCAAAACAACATTAAACAAAAAGAACAATCTCCTAGTGAAACCTTATTTGAGGTTTTAGGGGAAAATCAAAATTCTAAACCTAAAATATTCTAGTGAAACCTTGTTTGAGGTGCTAGATGATAATAATAATGAAAAATCAATGTTCCTTAGTAAAAGCTTGTTTGAGGTGCTATAGGACAATCAAAATCAAGAATGCTTTGTTGGTGAAAACCTCTTTGAGGTGCCAATAGCTGATCCAATTAGTTCCTCATTTCTTAATGAAGACAATATTGAATTCAATATCGACATAACTAATAAAATAAAACTTATTCGGATTGCAACATCTCTCAAACCCAAACAATAAAAAAAATCTTGTGGCCTTATTGCTAATATTTTCATAGGTATTTGGCCCTGCCAAAACTAGAATCATGTTGAATATGGAATAAAAAACAACGTGTGTGATTAAAAATATCAATATTCATTTGTTTCCCAATAGTTATACATTCCATTATGATCTTATTATTAAGTCCTATATTCCATTATCCAATCATATCATTTATCCAATATTTATAATTATTTACCTTTCTTGACAACACTCTTTTTAAAAGAGACTACAAACACATCTTGTCTATAGGTTTGAAGGAAATAAAATCAATAGCCAATAAAGAACATAATGGCACTAGTTTGGTCTACCACAATAATAAAATATTAATAGAGATATTATTTTTAGTAGGTATTGCATAGACATCAAACATGGTCTTTATTATGCTTCGTATAATCCTAAATTTAGTTCATATGATAAAAAAAAATCATTTAAAAGTAAAAAATAATCAAAAGAGAAAGAGAAATAATTTATCTAATGATGAAAACCAAGTTTCTATAATCGTGCATAAATAATTTTTTATTTGTAAGTAACTTTACACTTGGGAGCAACCTCATTTTCATTAAATCCCATTCCATTCCATTCTAACCATTTTGTAAATTCAATCTAATTCAACCTAGCCCATCTTATTATGACCAACAATCTTCCTATCTTAACCTTCTTATAGAAGTATAAGGTATATTAGTCCCTATTTGGGAAATATTTTAGCATATTATCCACATGACACTTTGATAACTAGACACATATGGTTCTCATGTGACATGGCCCTTGGAGATTCCTATTCCATTCCCTCATTTTAATCCATTATTATCTAGAATTATCCATTCCTCCTTCATTCATTATTATCTCCTATAACCATGTTAAACTATAATTTCTTAAGGTACATTTAGGCAATTTAGGTAGTGCTCAATTTTTGAGGTCAACTTGGCCACCCCCATTCCATGTTCTCACTATTTATAAGTAGTTTAAGCCATAATCTCACCAATTTACAAGTAATTAAAGCCACACTTTCACAAATTTATGAGCAATTTAAGCCACGCTCTCACCATTTTGTGAGTAATTTAAGCCATAACCTCACCTTTTTGTGAGTAATTTAAGTCACACTCTCACTATCTCTCACTATTTTGTAATTTGGAAATTTTAAACCATAGCCAATATTAATTTTTCCTTTGCTAGATGGTTCCCTTGTATATTTTTTATATCCCCTTATACATCCTACTTACCAAATATTCCTATAAATATCTTATTTCAAAAATCCTAAACACTTAAAAATTCTAAGAAACTCAAAAATAAAAAAGGCTTAAAAATATCCATGAGAGATATAAAGCCACAAAATCTTAAACATTTGAAAATGCCTTAAATATATAAGAGAGATATAAAGCCAAAAAATTCAAAAACATTCATCTTGTCCTAAATTTAGTCAAAAATACTTAACTCCAATTAAGTCCTCAAACATTATTAGGATGTATCCTTCCCAAATATACCCTTATTTGGCATAAATAGGATAAATCTAGTCCAATCTTGTAGCTTCCACCCTATTTGGGGAAGGTTAAACTTGCTACGTATTTTAGGACATCTTATCCCCATTCCATTCTCTTACATGTGTCATTTCTTGGGGGTTATTAGAGAGTTGTCATGATGATGTCATGGTGGTGTCATCAAGCTGTTTTATTGATTGGATTAAGTGCCTTGATAGTCTATGTCACAATGAAAAAGTGTGCAATGTTCTTGTTCTTGTATGCTTGAAGTATGATTGGTTAATCTTTAGTTTTGACATTGATAAAAAGGATCAGGGTTGAGTATGGTGATTTGATCATGTGCAAGGGGTCCTATTAAAAGTCAATAATGATTTGAATGCTCATGTGTATGAGTGTAATTCACTCAATTCATCATTAATCTCATTTAGACACTTTAGGTGTAGTAGCAAAAACTCTAAGTAGGTAGTTTGATGACATCACCATTACCTCATGTGAATGAATCAAAGGGAGTTGTTCATATGGTTGTGATCAAATTATTCCCTAGTTATTATGCACCAGATCTTAAGTCATGCATTTAAACATAGTTAAATATATGATGGTACAATGTTGGATTATCAATCAAAATTCTTTGTTTTTAAATAGCTAAATTTACAATGTGACTAGAAAGAGTTGAGTAATCATTTTGATGAGGTAAACATTTACACACATAGAGGTGCCAAGAAAAAATTACTATATAGTTTTGTTCATTTCTATTCCTAGTTTATTTGCACTTAATTTTAGATCATGTGATGTAGCACATCAAAAGATATACTTATGTAAATTTGGGCTCCAAGGTAGTTTGACTATGTTTTTCCACACTTAGCCAATTTTGGAATGTGGCAAGAACAATCAAGTGAGAATTTTGATGGTATTATATATTTCACATGTGAAGGTGTTAAGATAAATTGATCATATGGATTTATTTAGTTTTGAGTATAGTTGATGTTTACTAAATTTGAGATCATGCACTGAAGTGTGACAAAAGTTATGCAAAAGCAAAGATGGTCTCCCAAACAAATTTTGACATGATTGGCTCTATGATTAAAGATTTTGAGAAGCAATTTTAATGGTGATATATTTCACATGTGAGAGGATTATAGGATCTATTTATTTTACAGTTACATTATCCTATGTGAGGAGATCATTTGGTCCAAATTTGAGATCATGTAAGTAAGAATAGAAGAAGTTATTGAGGTGAAAATTTTTCTATTCAGACATATTGAAAGGGTCCCCATACATAGCCAGTTTTGAAAGAGTTAAAGCTAGACCAAGATCAATGATGAATGTTTCTCCAAGAAGTCAAGAAGTAGTGAGATGAGGACAAGTGCACACTATTTAATGCTTGAGTAAAGGTATAGGATAAGGATATAATGGCGAGTAGTCATTCATATATATTGATCTAATGATGAGAATTGATTGTTAAAGACTTGGTTGATCCTTAGAAATTGATGGAGTGCATTAAGTCAATAATTCAAAGATTATATGAGATGAGTTCAAAGTGACTATGGTTTAACATTTGGATTTGGTATATTGTGCATTAAAGTTTGGACAAGATCTATGGTTGAAATTGATCCAAAACTAAGAGGACACAAGATGTGAGCAAAGTTTTTGATGTTTAACTATGACTGTTGTTATTAAAATATTTGAATTTAACATAGGGAAAAACTAGATTTTTGTATTTTGTCTATATATTTTGATAGAATCAAAATTTTCCCATGTAGTAAACATAAAAATAGTAGAAGAATCTAAGGAAAATCTACCAATATGGACTTGAAGATCTAAAAGTGATTACAATCAAAGATATTGAGCTTAGAAGTTAACTATGTGTTTGTGCTTATTATGGAAATGATTTGAGAAGGATTGTTGAGATTTTTTTCATATTGTTTCAATGTTTCTTGGTGAATTGGATTTTGGGGAGTGTTGTAGAATCCATAAGGATGATTTGTAAGGATTTTATAAGTGTAAAAAATCTATCTTGAGTATGAGCAATGCTTAAAAACTTGACTATTTGTTTGGAAATGGTGTTCTTATGTATAAAGTTTCTATTTGAGTTAATTGAGCACATGTAGATGTGATAAAATATGTTTTTGATCATTTGAGGATGTCCTATGGGACATAAGGAGTGGACCTATGTGGTTTTAAGTGGTTTTATATTCTTATTATGCTCGAGGAAGCATCAAAGAGCTGAATGGGTCTCCATATGACGTAAAAGTGACTTAGGCCTATTTTGAAAGGGGGTTGTGCTTAAGTGTGACCCATGTGAGATGGCTTAAGGGTTAAGGCATGTATTGTAGCTGATAAGGAATATTATTGGACCTGATAATTCATTATTTATCTATATATAATAAAACCAAATGTGTTGGGTTCTATACTTGTATGCCTTGGATGTGGTGTGAGGATTAAAGTGAAGAAGTAGGGGGGTTGAGTGTGCCCAATGGATGGTTTGATAAGTAGAGAAGATTAAGGACTATGTGTATGACTTTTAGGTAATTTTTATGAGGTTAAAATAGTGCTATTATAGGTTGATAATGAGAGAAGAGGTCTAGAGTGATCAAAAAGGATGTTTTGGATGCCTTGATAATCAACAAAGAATTATTGATGTTTATGTGAGCCTGGTGTTTGATGTGAGGGGAAAATTAGTGTGTGGACTATGTTTATGATAATCTAGTCATTTTTTTGAATCCATGATAGAGTTGTTGATGTGAAGGATGCATTTAGTGTGTAGAGTTAAAGAGTGGGGTTAGTTGGGATATATAATGTGTCCTAATTGAGTTTTGTATGTTGGTTCAAGTATGTAATGTGTTATGGCCAAAAGGGTGTGTTGGGTGATATATTTTCTATTGAAAGGGGAGATGAATGATATCTATAGATCCATCATTAGGTGTTGAAGACATTTGTTCTAAGTTGGAAGTGTTCTTATCAAAGGAAGGTCTAAAGGAGCTTGTCTTCCTTATGGGCAATTACTCCTTATAAAATGAGTGTTTTACTAAAGACATGTGATCTAAAGGAGTTTATCATCATAGGGGTAGGTTCTCATTTTGGAATAGGTGTTTCACTAAATACCTTTGGTTAGGATAACATCATCAAGGATTTCTAGTCTAAAAGAGTTTATCATACTCTTGTTTGTAATTTCTTATAGGATAGTAGTCCATTTATGTTGTAAGATAGAGTGGGATTTATTACCCATGAGGGTTTCTCATAAGAACTATGTGTTATGTGTTTGACCTTGTGTATGTACATACATTGAATGAATGCATTTTCTTGTTAATGATGCTTGATCAAGTTGATATATGTTGATTATTTAAATAGCTTGAAAGGGATTAAAATAGAAATAATAATATATGGGCTCACTAATTCACTCTCCCCTCTCAATGGATTATACATCTAACAATTGGTATCAGTGTAGGTCCTTTAGAGGAAGATTAACAACTTGAAGGAGATTTCAAGTGGTATAAAAATGACAAAGCATTTGAGGAAAGAAAATATTGAGTTGAAAACAATGGTCAAAGGTATTCAAGAATAAATTATTCATATTAAAGAGAAAGCATGTAGTATGATGGATAATGTGGTTAAAGAAGCTAAGAGGGATAAGGAGATTATCCAAGTTCACATAATTTAGATGGAGGATGCATTTTAAAATATGAAATCTAAAGAAGTTTAAATTGATCAATTAAAGAATAATCTTGTTTCCCTAAAATATGAGTATGAAAAGGTCATAATCAAGATAGGCAAGACTAAAGAAGAATAAAAGAAATCAGAACAAGTCAAAAAATATGGAAAATAGATCATTATTCTCAAGGATTAGTCATGAGTATCTAATGTAAATCTGATGATAAGAGAAGAAGAATGCAGGCATCTTAAAACTCAGTTAGAAGAAGCAAATGTCAAAACAATTTCAATGCAAGGTGAGCATGATGAGATGGAAACTGAGATAAAATTGTTGATGAATGATCATGAACA
Source organism: Torreya grandis (assembly GCA_037957365.1). Taxonomy (NCBI): domain Eukaryota; kingdom Viridiplantae; phylum Streptophyta; class Pinopsida; order Cupressales; family Taxaceae; genus Torreya; species Torreya grandis. Next base: position 667,884 of record JARHVA010007003.1, read on the forward strand.
ACTCATAGATAAGTTTAACAAGCTAATAAAGGATCATTTGAAGTTTGAGCAAGTCAAGGAGATTACAAACTTGAAGAGCAATGAAAGAAGGTCTATTAAATAACCAAATGCTTCAAGGTATGTTGTTTTATTTTATGGTAATTTTTATACATGTAATAAGTATGGTCATAGAGCTAGGGACTATAGAATTAAGTTATTAAAGAATGGACATTCATGCAGATAAGATATAAGGAAGTTTTGGCCAAAGATTGATCACAATTCAAATCTATCAAAAGGTACGAATGATGTTATTTGTTTTAATTGTCATAAAAGTAGACATATTTCTAGATTCTATCCAAATGGTGTTAAGAGGTCTTCAAGATATAGAGCTATTAGAAGGTTTGAGAAAGGACAAACTCATGAATGGAAACCAAAGTCAATCATTGTCAATTCTTCTAGTCATTAGGGTGATAAAAAAGTTTCTCTAGAAGGCTATGTTTTAAATAAGGATAAGCTCAAGAATCAAGTAGGTAAGATGGCTATAGAAGATAAGAAGAGTCAAAATATGGTATGGAGAATTGAGTAGTAAGGACTAAGAAGACTAACCCTATTGATTCTAAGAGTCTTGATGGATTGTTTTCCAAGGTGCAAAAAGAATAAAAAATGAAGGAATGTCAAGAGTTTATGATGTCAACATTTACTGACAAATCTGAAGAAAAGAATGAAGTTAAATATTTAGTTAAAATAAATCAAGACTAAAAATTAGAGAAATATATAAAGATATGGGAGTCTCTTGAGTTTTGGGACTTTTTAGTGTCACAATGTCAAAGGTGTGTCTCTAGCTAGGCTTTAAGGAGACACTTGTCAATAAGAGGAAACTTGGTGCCTATTAGATATTATTTGATGAGAAGGTATGAAAATAAGGTTTGTTTGTGCATTATTTTTATGTATCTATCTGTTAGAGAAGCAAGTTTGTGTGCTCAATATGATAATGACAATTTGAGAAGGTCTTTAGTTAAGGGGAAACAACAAGTTCATGTGTTAGCTCTAGAGATCTATGAAGGAGCTATAGTACAGGGTCAGAATGGGTGGTTCCAGGTGGCTTAATAAGATTGTTGGATTATCAAGAACTATTTGATGCTCAAAAAGGTTTGTGTAATTATTTGTGATGTGATCCAAGTAGTTTTATGATTTAATGTTATTTTGAATTCAATTTGGATATTTTTGTTAGCTATTAAGTTTCCATCTATGCTTAAGAGCTTGTGGTCCTAAAAATGGGTTATAAAAAGTGAAGTTTCCCAATGGTGTGAAAGATCAAATATTGATCTAGAAGTGTGTGATGGGTGTCTCCAAGTATGTAAGAAGTTTCATAGGTGTGCATTGACCAGAAGGAGATTTATTGACCTTATTTGTTTTGAGATTCTAGGGTTTTAGGCTCTGCTAAAAAAGTGGTCTTCCTTATGAATTGAGATTTGAGACTTATTAATATGTTGAATGGGCCAAATGGGTTTTTAGTTCAAGATTCATATACATTTAAAGGTTTGTGATTCTCTACTTATTCACATTTTTTTTAAGTTGGAGTCCTAATTGGGTAGTAGGTTTGCGAAGGAAGTATATTATTGAGGATGAAAATGGTGATGAAAATTGGTGTGCTTAAAGGGGCATATAAGAGTGCTCCAAATATGAAGTTTTAGGTCTTGAAGATGTGTCTAATAAATATTTTGGGCTATGTAAGTTCTAGGTAGGATTATAAGGAGTCTAGACAAGCTTAGTACGAAGATTTGATGTTTTGCTCAGTGTTTCCAAAAGAGCAAGGTATGTGTGTTTCAAGATGATCAAAAGATGAAATTGCTCAGAGTTATTAGGGAAAGTCCCTCTTAGATGTTTGTTGATGAGTTTCATTAGATTTTTATGGTTCTATGTGTTATTTCTTCATTGGATTCATATAGTCTTTTCAGGTCCTTAGGATTAGTTTGTGCCCACTTTGTCATTATGTCAAAAGGGGAGAAAGTTATTATTGGGGAGAAAGTTCCTATTATGAGAGTGATTTAAATAGAGAAAAGGTGAGATTAATATTGATATTTTAGTCATATAAAATGTGAAATTGGATAAATTAGGCATGGCTAATAAAACCTAACATATAGGTCCTCTTTCTTGCTCACACAACCCTTCTCAGTTAGTCTTTCACTGATTCCCAATCATTTGTAGCTTTCTGGATTGAGATTTTTGAGATCCAGGTAGCCCTCTCAAGCCTATATCTATCCCCCTAGGTCTCATCCCCTTAGGAAAATAGAACCTAACTTGGATAGGAGAACTATAAATTAGGGTGTTTTATTTTTGGTGCTATTGTCCATGTTTATTTTTACCTCAAATGGTCAGATTTCCCTAAATCCTTATCTTTTTCCTTGTCAGCCTAATACAAGTTCATATAACCTAGGATCATTAATTACCCTATAGACATCCATTAAAATTCCCTTGGTTAACACTCATTTACAAGAAGGAAACAAGAATACAAAAAAGTACACTCAAGCACTCTTCCCTATTCTCTACACACAGCCTTCCAAGATCATTTCAAACCTATTCAAGCACTTATACTATTCCATAGTCATCCAAAGTACATCCAATTTAGCATCTCATTGTATAAATCACAAATTTTTGTGTCAAACACTTCAATGGGATAACTACATTAGCTTACTCACTCTTCAGAGTATTGGTATGTAGGCAGCATGCCCACACATGGGGTGTGAAGTGCGTCTAGCATATCCTTTACACACTAACCCCTTCTCTTATTTCCCTAAGTTTCAATTCAAGTTCAAGAAACAAGATATCCTAAGGGTTTTTAAGATTTAATCAAACATATAGTGAGCTCCGTATGATTTTAGGCCTCAAAATTTTAGAGACAAGGTAGCATAGACCTATCAAATAGAACCTAGAAAGCTTTTAGCCTCAGGACAACAATGTCAGAATAAGTCTATAGCACTAGATAATAGGGTGTCCACTTTTATATCTCCTATACAACTTAGAAAAAAAAACCTATTCTAGCCTATTTTCTAGTCTTACTCCTTTATTATTAAACTCTGTCTCAGTTTAGATCAGCCATAATAAGCTAAGTTGTAATCTATCTCACATACTCCTATATTTAGAAAAAGAAAAATTACTATATATTTACACAAATTAGTAGTTTAATTAAAAAATATCTATTTACTAATTTATAATGATCATACCCTTTATTTACATAGGATTTAAACACCTAATTTACTAAAAAGAGTAAAACATTTGGTGAACCTAACTTACTTCAAACTTTCACACAAAAACCCTAAAAACCCTAGGGATAATTATTTTATTTTTTTGCCATAATTTCTTGATTTTAATAGAATTTAAAAATAACAAATATATCAATTAATTTCAAAAATATCACATATTTTATTCAAACCCTAGTTTGGACATACTATGTCCATTTTTGTATACAAACATTCAACACACTAGGAAAATATATTGCTAATTTTAGAAATATTTTTTTATTTTTCCTAAAAATTTCAAGAAAAATTCTACAATTTTTTTCTAAATTTTTAAATTATTTCACTAATTTTGAAAAAAAATCATTCAAAACCCTAGTTGCATTAAATACATTCTTAGTTATTTTTTAGTACTTTTCACATCATTTTTTTAAAATTTAGTTGCATATCACACCTAGAAAATCAATTTGAAAATCAAACACTCATAGTATTTTTCACAAGTATTTTTTAAAATCCTTAGTTCCATATACTAGCTCCTCTTTTACTTTTCAAGGTATCACCTTACATTCATACAAATATTGTAAAAATGATGCTCATGTTTTTACAAACTATTCTTACATTTCTTGTAAATAATAAAGATTCCATAATTGGTCCTATCATGTATAATGAATGATGAAGTTTATCATATGTTAGTAAAAATTTTCATTCTTTGTATTTCATGTTTATTTTTCATTGCATGGGATGATGTTAATAAATTTATTCTTAACTATGTTATACCATCTCTTGCATCACCTCCCTTAGATCCCCTTCCCCATATTGAGTCATATTACATGGTCCATTTCACTCTTCCCCAAGTAACTACCCATTGCCAGACAGCCCAGTTGACACCCTTTATCCCTTCACCTCCTTGATCCATTTATTATCTTCACTCTCCTCTCGTAGATAATACTACTCTTATATGGATTGTAGGTAATGCAGTTAGAGATATTACTCAATGTGTTTCTATGCCTCTTCTACCTACCTAAGAGCCTCATCACCCGAATGTTCCAATCTATCCCAGGCCTAACCCACCCACATAGGCAGATTTACACAAGGCATAAAACATTATTGATCAATTATGAAACACTCCAGCTAAACTTTCCATATTAGAACTGCTTCAAAAAGATAAAGTATTTAGGGATATTCTTTATCAGGCACTCACTTAGAATTCTCTACCTATTGATTTGGAACATTTTTATTTTGCATCAGTGGTTAACACTATAAAAAATATAGAACATGAAATTTATTTTGATAGTGAGGACATGCCTTCTCAAATAGTTATTGATCAAAATTTTCCACTATTCATACAAGTACAAGTCAAAATCAATGTAGTCAAGAAAGTTCTTGTTGATAGAGGTTTTAGAATAAATAAATGTAATATCACATTATTATAGGCCATCAGTGTAGATTTGGCATCAATGAAAAAAACATATAATAACATCTGAGGATTTGATGATATACCATGACAGACATTAGGTACTATTACTTTAGATATCATGGTGGGCCCAAAAACCCTCCCAACATAGTTTCATGTCATGCCAGGTCTACTCCACTATAATCCTTTTTTTTAATTACCCTATATACATACTCTGGGTGTTATCCCTTACACTCTCCATTGATGCATTAAGTTTATCCATGAGGGATATCTATACACATGTCTAGTAGATAACCAACCATTCAGATATTATTGACTTATAGAATCATCTTTAAGTATTTCATTAGATGGGACACCACATATCATAGTATAACCACCAATTTATAGCATTTCTCTTGATCAAATACATACATATAAGGTGATCAAGACTAGAACTTCCCACACTACTCCACTTATAGTCATACTTTCAGTGCCAACTCTTTCTCCAGTCATAGCAGCTTCAACCATTCTAGCTACTTCATCAATCTTAGTTATGACACTAGTTACAAATCCACCATCATCGATAGTAGTACCAATAGTTCTAATTGATTCCATAGTTACTCCAATGGTTACAAATATTTTCAAAATAGTACCTTCTTATAATACTACATCTAATGAGAATCCTATAGCATAGTTACCCCTTGTGGTAAACTAAGAGTTACCATATGTACATGATGTTGATACAGATTCAAAAGCTTCTTTAGATGATGATACAATACCCACACTCATATATGACTATTTGTGTGGACTAATATTTACACCAGTCAACCTAAGAGTGTATTGAGATGACTCTAGAGCTCTCATCCCACATCCTACATCACTGCTATCATCTCACACTACACTCTTAGAATATGCTCCACACTCATGGCCATAGACAAATCACTTGGCACATATAGTTCACATGATTACTTCCATGGATATAAAGTTATTTATTCATATTAAATAAGGTATAACATAGAATCAACCTTATTTTATTTTATAGATATTACTTGATCATGGGTTGATCACATTACCTACATTATGACATAGATCTATCAACAAATTGACGTAGCAAAATGGTCACACATTTTGTACTTATCACAAGAGTATAGGCCATGATATAAATCATGAACAAATTTATATTAGAGATTAAATAAGCTAAAATATAGAGGTATTATTCATATTATAGCACCACTAGCATCACCAGTGCCACCACTTCCACTAGAGTCATCTACTTGTAGGGCTAAATGTCCCAGAGCAGAGTCAACATATCCACCACTAGAGTAACCTTCAATTCACCTCCAACACAATGACACCATGAGAATAGAATATAAAACATATGATGATACTTATGATGATGATCTCAGGGCATTTAATGATGGCCATGATCCTTTCCTCCATTTCCATCGCTAGTAGGCTCCATCCTTGAATCCTTTCCCTCTTCTATCCTAGTCTTTTTATTATTTTGTAAATATTGATTTATTTACATACTTTCTAGCACTAATTATACATAACTTAATTTTCACTAATTTTAAATATCTTATATCAATAAAATACAAAAACATTACAAAAATTTAAACCACAAAAACATTCAAATATATCAGGCAGACCAAAAACATTTTGATTGTATGCATTATCCAGGATTTACATTACTAATATCATGCAAGGACTTAAATTCACTATTTCATGTTATTTTATGTTGATTTTATACATTACAATACTTAAATTTATCTTCTTTAAGTTTGTGTGATGACATCCATCTCCTTGATTACTTCATTCTACCCATTGAGGGGGCATTCTGACTTCTACATTTGAGACATACATCGATATACACACCCACTAGGGGAATCTTCTACATGAATACACCATACATCTTATGTAATTATTACACCACAAACTATAATTTATCATATTAATGTAAATTAACTTATATCTTATGTAAAATACTATATTAGCATTTCACTAGTATCTAACACTTGTGTATCTCTTAGCATATACCTAGTCTTGTACTAAACATGTTTTACATACTCTCACATTTTCTTTGATTAATTAGATGTGGTTGTATATTTCTAATTCTTACATGATTACTCTATTTAGTGTATCTTTTGTGATTTCATTTCCCATTCTAGCTTGTCTCTTATTTGTGCTTTAGGACATTTGCTAATGTCCTTTGTTTCTATTCATTTCTGTGACTTAGGACATTTGACAATGTCATTTATTTATACTCTTTTATATGCCTATGGCCCTTGTGCCAAATTTTATTGTTTATTTATATGTATATGTGGTATTTTAACATTACTTCCATGCTTGTCTTCTAGTTTTAGTGACATATGTACATGTCCCTTGTTTGCATGGCCCCTTGGCCATCCTTGTACTCTTCTTGCTTCTTGCTTGATGCTTGCTTGCTTGTTTACTACTCATTATGTGAAATGCCATGATACAAATCATTTATTTACATTTACTTCTTGAATTTCATGATGGAAATCATGCTTAATTCCTCCAATTAACAAATAATAACTAACAACCAAACAACTAATATTTAACATTTCTAGTTCAGTACTTTGCACATGCTTTCACATTATTATATCTATCTAGGCATAGCAATGTTGATATAACAATCTCAAAATATAAAAATTTCTATATCTATAGATATATTTTCAAATATAAATGATTTATCATATATCTATACAACTTAACACATTTATAGGACTCTTTTCTTCTGAGGGACATCATTGTAGGTTCATCATTCCTACCCTTAAAAGAGCGGGCATAAAATAGAGGTTTTGTCATAGAGATAAAACCTATTAACAGTCAAAATAGTAGCATTTAAAACACTCATCACAAAATCTAGATGTCAAACTAGTCAAATTAGAGTAAAAAAATAGTGACAGTTTTAGATCAACAGTCAATTTTCACACCAGACAACACTAGAAATGGACAACAGTGTCAAACATAAAGATGTCCACATTTTGTTTATCCTATAAAGAATAAAAATACTTAGGGTTTTTATAAATAGGCAAAAAATTTAGTTCAAAGATAGGTTTTACACTTCCAAGATCAGTTAGATTCAGTAGTTTTAGTATAGTTATCTCAAATACAGGGGGTTATCATACGCGGAATGATGGTTCTCACTTACACTTTAGATTAGGTAGTTGGAATAACTTCTATATTATAATCCATGTTCCAAACATTAGTCATTTGGGGAAATGTGTGTGTCACATTGATCTTTATTTATTTTTGAGTTTCAATTTGTTCTAGGCATTCTTACTAGTTACATGCCTTACTCCATCTAGAGGTGGTTGGCATCACATTCAAGTTGAAATTTCATAAAATTTTAAATTTTTTTAATACCTAAGTTTTTGATTTGGATTTCATATAATCCTATTACATTATTTTGGAGTGTATTTTATATAATCCTAACCTCCATCTTTGTAAATGGCCAAGAGTGGCATAGTTTCTAGCACACATTCAGCTATCCATACCACATTGTCAATATTTATAGCACATCTATGGGCTCCATGAGCCACCTCATATGGCATATATTCTATATTTATATCACTTCATAGGTTCACTTCATGGGGAAATAATGGAGCCAAAGGGCCAACCTTTACATTCTTGAGCCACCTATTCAGAGGGATGGACACACAGTCTAGACATTGATTAACACACACATGATTCATTAACTTCACTTAGTTGGTGATGATGGAGCCAAAGGGAAATCCTTTGAATTATTGAGCCACATTCCATATAATTTGGCACTCAAATTTTTTTCATGATATTACTCTTTATTAAACAAATACTCAAAAATAATCTAGCATCACAATAGGTTTTGTATTGGTCCACATACCTAGTGGGGTGTATTTATTCCTTTCTCTTCTTATTACTTAGCTTTGTACATTTTTATTTTAGGTATATCATATCTATTAAGAACTGATATAATTTATGTTTTTATTTACAAATTCACACTTCATAGTGTGCTCTCTCTATGCACATCCAACATCACACAACTTCATGAGCTTCTCCCTTACATATAAGTTCAGGTATGCTTTCTATTTTTCCTTTATCCTAGTAATTTACTTTACTACATCAATAGAATAAAGGGGGTGTAAATGTATTCATATAAAATGTGAAATTGGATCAATTAGGCATGGCTAATAACATCTAACCTATAGGTCCTCTATCTTGCTCACACAACCCTTCTTAGTTAGTCTTTCATTGATTCCTAGTCATCTGTAGATTTTCAGACTAAGATTTTTGAGACCCAAGTAGCCATTTTAGGTCTAAATCTATCCCCCCAAGTCTCATCCCCTTAGGAAAATAGAAACTGACTAGGATAGGAGTACCATAACTCAGGGTGTCCTATTTTTGATGCTGTTGTCTAAGTTCATTTTTAGCTCAAATGGTTAGATTTCCCTAAATCCTTATCTTTTTCCTTGTTATCATAATATAAATTCATATAACGCATGATCATTAATTACCCTATAAAATTCCATTCAAATTCCATTTAGAGGGGTTGGCACTCACTTACAAAAAAAAATCAAGAATACAAGCAAGTATACTCAATCACTCTTCTCTATTCTCTGGATACAGCCTTCCAAGATCATTTCAAGCATATTCAAGTACTCATACCAGTCCTTGGTCATCCAAAGCACTTCAATGGAAGAATTACATTATCTTGATCCCTCTTTAGAGTATTGGTATGTAGGCAACATGCCCACACATAGGGTGTGAAATGCGTCCAAGTTATCCTTTACACACTAACCCCTTCTCTTATTTCCTCAATTTTTAATTTAAGTTCAATCACCAAGAGATCATAAGGGTTTTAAAGATTGAATCAAACACATAGTGAGCTTTGCAAGCTTCTAGGCCTCAAAATTTCATAAATAGGGTAACATAGACCTATCAAACAAAACCCATAAAGCTTTCAACCTCAAGACAATAATGTTAAAATAGGAATATAGTACTAAAAAATAAGGTATCCAATTTTAGTGATCTTGTCCAACTCAAAAATGAAGTTTAGGAACCTATTCAAGCTTGTTTTCTAGTCCTACTCCTCTGGTATTAGACTTTGTCTCAGTCTATATCAACTAGAATAAGATAAGTTATAATTTATCTCACATACTACTATATTTAGAAAAATAAAAAATACTATATATTTATAAAAATTAGTAGGTTAATTAAAAAATATCTATTTATTGATTTATATTGCTTAGACCCTTTATTTACTTAGTAATAAAACACCTATTTTCCTAAAAAGAATAAAATAGTTGTATATGATGGTTATTCACATCAAAGACAAATGGGGAGATTGTTAGAGATTTATCATGATGATGCCATGGTGGTGTCATATAGGTGTCTTATTTAATGCATGAAGAGCCTTGATAGCCTATGTGATAATGACAAAGTATGCAATGTGCTTGTTCTTGTATGATTGAAGTATGATTGATTGATATTCAATTTTGACATGGCTAGAAAGGATTAGGGTTGAATATGGAGATTTGAGCATGTCAAAGGGGTCCTATTAGAAGTAATAATGTTTTGAATGCTTATGTTCATGAGTTAAATTCACTTGGTTCATCATTTTTCTCATTTAGACACTTTAGGTCTAGTGACAAAAAATCTGAGTAGATAGTGTGATGACATTACCATTGCCACATGTGAATGAGTCAAGGGGAGTTTGTCATATAGTTATCATAAAATTAGTACCTATTTTTAATTAACCATATCTAAAATCATGCATCAAAATTTTGTTAAATATGAGGGTAAAAAATTGGATTCTCAGTCAAAATTCTTTATTTTTCCATACTTAGACAAATTTATAATGTGGTCAGAAAGAGTTAAGTAGGCATGTTGATGAGGTCAACATTCACATTTTTGGAGGTGTTAGGAAAAAATGAACATATGGTTTTGTTCATTTATATATATATATATATTTTATTTACACTTAATATTAAATCAAATGATATAGTGCATCAAAATATATGCCTATACAAAGTTGGGCTCCTAGGTAGTTTGACTATGTTTTTCCATACTTAGCCAAATTTGAATGTGGCAAGAAGATCTAAGTGAGAATTTTTATGGTTTTATATCTTGCATGTGTTAAGGTTTCAAGATAAACTAATCATATGGGTTTGTTTAGTTTTTATCATTGTTGATTTTTGATAAATTTGAGATCATGTGTTAAAGCATGGCAAGATTTATTTAGAAGCAAAGTTGGTCTCTTAAAAAAAATTTATCATGGTTGGCTTAATGACATAAGATTTTGATAAGGAATTTTAATGGAGCTATATCTTGAATTCATGATGGTTACAAGAGTTATTTTTTTATATGTTTGGATTATCCTATATGAGGAAATCATCTGATCTAAATTGAGATCATATGAGTAAGCACAAAAGAAGTTATTGAGGTGTAATTCTTGCTACCCAGGGATATTGAAAGGGTCCCAATACTTAGTCATTTTTTAAAGAGTTAAATATTGAGCAAGATCAATGTTGTGCATTTCTCTAATAAGATATGAAGTAACAAGGTGAGGGTAGGTGCATGTTGTTTAAAGACTAAGTAAAGGTACAAGATAAGGATCCAATGGTGAGTGGGCATTCATACAAATTAATCAAATGATGAGCATTGATCGTTAAAGACATAGTTGATCAGAAAAAATTGATGGAACACATTGAGTCAAAATTTCAAATACTACATGAGATGAGGTCAAAGTGACTATGGTTTACTATTTGGCTTTGGAAAACTATGTGTTAAAGTTTGGACAAGATTGATGGTGTAAGATTGATCCAAAATTGAGAGGACATGAGATGTGAACAAAGTTTCTAAGGTTTAACTATGATCGTTGCTCTTCAAATATTTGAATTGAACATGTGGAAAAACTAGAGCTTTGTATTTTATCCATATCTTTTTATAGAATCAAAATTTGATCATGCAGTAAAAAGATAAATGGTAAAAAAATCCAAGGCACATCTAGAAATCTAGACTTAAAGATATAAAAGTGAGTAAAGTCAAATATATTGAGCCTAGAAGTTGATATGTGTTCATGCTTGTTCTGTAAATGACTTGAGAAGGATTATTAAGCTTGGTTTGATGTTGTTTCAATGTTTCATGGTGAATTAGATTTTTAGGAGTGTTGTAGAATCCATAAAGATGCTCTATAAGGATTTTGGAGGTGTGATCAATCTATCTTGAGTATGAACAATGCTTAATAAGTTGAATATTTGTTTGGTAATGGTGTTCATATGTAAAAGGTCTCTATTTGAGTTAAATGAGCATATATAGAGGTGAGCAAAGATGACTATGATCATTTGAGGATGTCTTAGGGGACATAAGTAGTAGACCTGTGTGTTTGTAAGGGGTCCTATATTCTTATTATCCTCAAATAAGTATCAAAGAGTTGAATAGGTTTCCATATGACCTACAAGTGACTTAGGCATATTTTGAAAGGGGATTGTGCTTAGGTGTGACCCATGTGATATGCCTTAATGGTGAAGGCATGTATTGTGGCTGACAAATATTATTAATGGACTTGATATTTCATGATTTATCTATATATATTAAAACCAAATATGTTGGGTTCTAGACATGTATGACTTAGATGTGGTATGAGTGTTGAAGTGAAGAAGTAAGGAGACTGAGTGTGTCCAATGGATTGGTTGAGAAGTAGAGCACATTAATGACTATGTGTATGAACTATAGGTCATGTTTCTAAGGTTAGAATAGTGATATTACAAATTGAGCATGAGTGAAGAGGTATAGAATGATACAAAAGGATGTTTTATATGTCTCAAGAGTTAATTAATAATTGTTGATGTTTATGTGAGATTGGTGGTTGATCTGAGAGGCATATCAATGTGTTGACTATGTGTGTGATCATCTGGTCATGTTTTTGAAGTTGTGATAGATTTATTTCTATGAAGTAGTATTGAGTGTGTAGAGTTGAAGAATGGGGTTAGTTTGGATGTATAATGTGTCCTAATTGATATTTATATGTTGGTTCAAGTATGTAATTTGATTTGTCCAATAGGGTTTGTTGTGTGATAGAGTTGTTGCTGAAAGGTGAGATGAGTGATATCCAAATATCCATCATTAGATATTGAGGACATCAGTTCTAAGGTGGAAGTATTATTATCAAAAGAAGGTCTAAAGTATTTTTTATTCCTTAGGGGTAGTTTCTCCTTGTAAAATAGGTGTTTTACTAAAGGCATGTGGTTTAAAGGAGTTGATCATCTTAGGGGTAGGTGATCTTTATGGAATAGGTATTTCACTAAATACCTTTGGTTACGAGGACATGATCAAGGTTTGTTGGTCTAAAGGAGTTGATCAGTCTCTTATTTATAATTTCTTATAAGACAGTAGTCCATTTGTGTTTTAGGCTTGAGAATGAGTTTTATTCCACATGAGGGTTTCCCATAGGAACTATGTGTTATGTCTTTGATCATGTGTATGCATTAAATAAATGAGTTTTAATATTAATGGTGCTTGATCAAGTAGATATATGAAGATTATTTAAATAGTTTGAAAGGGATTAAAATTAAAATTTTAATATCTAGGCTCACTGATTCACCCTACTCTCTCATGGCATTGTACCTTTAACACGTGCACCATCCAATTATTAGTATTATTGAGCCTACCAAGTGGATTATTTGACTTGGTTAAATGATAAGATGCTTTTTTGTTTCTTTTCCTGTTGGTTTGTGTTTATTTATTTATTTTATTAGATGTTCATTTCCTTTTTCTATTGTTACCTTGAATAATTACATTGTGATAATAGGTTCATCATCATGGTGCCTCCTATTATGTAGTTGTACTTGACTCCATCCATTGGCATATGCCAGCATTACCATCATGATTTTTGTCATTGGTGCATTATTTTCAATTATTTATTTTAAATTACTAGAGATTATATGACAATGTCACAGATGTATTATAGCCCCTTGACAAATTATCTATTATATAATGTCATCATCTTAGTTATCTTTGACTTTATCACATCATCATATTTTCATTGATCAAATCAAAATAATTGTGCATTCTAGATACGTATATGCTAATTAAGATGTACATCTCAAACTAAGCTTATCAAAGAGTCATACACATTGGTCCATTATTATTCTTCATTATCTTATCAAATTAGGTCTTTTATTCTATTATTCATCATATCTTATCATTTTTGGGAATCTTGGGATCACTACATTATCTTGAGGTCCATTCTGAATTATGTAGGTAATGCTTAGATACATGATGTGTCTAGGGTCATCTTAGCCACCATTCTTCACATTCTTATCCATCTAGTTTTACATATTTACTCATTCCAATTTATCCTACTTATTTGGATAACTATATTAGCCTAAGGGCCATTTTGAATACATTAGCCTAAGGTCCATTTTCACCATTCTCACATCATTACTTACCATTATCACATCATTCTTCATTCATTATTATTCAATCATTATTGTGTTCTTCCAATTGTCTCTTTCATTAAATTTGTGCATTCTAATGTGCCTAGTTTTTTTTGGCTTCTTTATTATTTGAAAAGTCATTATACCATTTCACCTATGTTTAAATCCTTGAATTATCTTTGCCAATTAATCAACTAATCAATTAGACTGATCAATGATCAAATCTACCCTATTAAGGTAAATCATCTAATCAATAATCAAATCTTCCCTATTTGGGTATATCATTAGCCAATAAATTCCCCCCTCTTTGGAAAAATTCAATCATTTAGTGTTTATTATAATTACAAGATCACAACTTTCACCCTATTTTGGGAAGCTCAAAGAGTGTAACTTGTTTGAGGATAGATCATTACCTAAGCCTATATCTTTTTCCCTGTTTAGTGAAAGTGAAAATATGTCACCTATCTTTGGATGCATCCTTTACAATTCCCCCTCTTTGGGTCCAATCATATTTTTTCTATATTTACATTTTAAATCAAAGTGTGCAAACATTAACTCATTTGGATTAATCTCATCCATAGGTTAATCTCACTCTTCTTCTTTCTTATTCCTCTCTTTTTCTATAACCCATCCATGTATTTCATCCCTAAATGCCATCTTTATGGGGTGTCATGGGTCAATAATTATTTATTTCATCTTTTTCATTCTTTCAAAAATTATTAGTTTGTCTTTCTCTAGCAACGCCGTCTCCAATAGGGAGAAAATGTAGACACTTAAAATCAAACACTTTGTGTCGATTCTAATAAGTATTATATTCACTATTCATTCACCCCAATCAATTAATTATATACTATATTAACACTTTCAACCCCACCAAAATTATTTTTCTTCTAATTATTAATGAACCTTTGTTAATTAACTTAATCTACCTCTAATGGAATTTTACATAGCTTTTGGAATATCCATATTTGATCTAAAATAGTAAAGGTAATATTAACTCATCTTGGTGACATAACCTAGGAAATTCAATGGGAAATGAGAGGAGTGGAAACAAGATCTTATACTCTTACATCTTATACATTCCTCCCTCTTACACCCTCTTACACACTCCAAAAGGGGTCATGATTACACTTTTCTTATAAGTCTCTTCCACACTTAAAAATTTACTTAAATGGAACCTATTACATTCATAAAATATAACATTTATGAGGGTGAGGAATCATTCCTAGACCTCCATTTGGAGATTAAGATGGATGGTCCTCATTGATTCAAAAAGTTTATAAATTTAAAATCTCTCATTCATTATAAATAAGCTTCTCAGACTTAAAATTAATCTTCCAAAATACATAATGATATTCATAATTATCATGCCAATTATCAAATATAAAAAAAAGTGTATAAAAGGGGAGATATTTCTCACATATGGAGTTGACATAGCTAAAAAACTCTAGTTCTATAATCCAAACACATACCTCTTAAAATATACAAACAAATGGAGTCTTTGAAGGAAGGTATAAATGTTTATGTTTTGTATTCTATTTTATTCATAATTTTATTAGTCTTGATTAATAATAGGGATTTGGATAATTGTGTTATTCTAATTTAATTATTTTTTATTTGTATTCACTAATAATGAACTGACCCTCTTTGAATTTTTGATCTACATGAAGATGAAACCCTCGTACTAAAAAAACCAATACCACATGCAACTACATAAAACCCTAATGTATGTGTTATCACAAAATATTGTACCTTATAGGAAGTTTTTTAATCCTCTTAAATATTTTCAAAACATGGTAATACTTCTAGATATGTGGGCTTACCTATAGTAGAAGTAGACCTCTAGGTTTAAGGTCTAGCTCCCTAAATTTACCTTGAAGTGCTTATCACCTACACTAATTATTTTATTGTGGGAAAAGGGATAAAAATATACATTAAATAAATATAATCTAAGGGGGTGATACAATATAAGGATTTACACAAGGCCATCATACTTATTTCACTAATAAATAAGACCTACAACACTAGTTTCAAAGTTATAGAATGCTCTAACATTAGTATTTCAATATGGAGGTGATATGCATAAGGAATATACAAGGTAAGTGAACCATAGGTTAGTTAAATAAAATAAGGCTAATTTTAAAATTTAAAATAGATCCATACACTTTAAAACACTTCATATGACCTCCTAGAGTGGAATAACTTGCATCAAACATGAAAAGATTGAGACAAAGTAAGGATAAATGAATATCTCTTAACTATTCACCATACATCTCTTCACACACTTTGAAAATATGATATATAAAATAATAATATATTGTATTTATTATTAAAATTAAAATTAAAACATCAAACCATAAGGGATTCACCATACATGGTGTGGAATTATAATACAAGAGCCAAAATGGGTAGTACTTATAGAATGTGAGAGAGGAGAGAGGAGAATGAAGTCCAAGAGTCATAAAGACTCTTTTCAAGCTGAGATAAAAAGTATATCTATAGAATTATTAAGTATTTTATAGACCATCTAAGGTCTCTATTGATATACGTCATCTCCAAACATGAAAATATTCAATTTTGTCATAGGACTCTTCAATTGGCTCCTTAAAAATTGACTTTTATAACATTTGTCTTTCCTTGAGCATTCCATAGTATAATAGGAATATATAACATTATTTAACTATTAATTAAGGTTTATAAACATTCTAAAACATGTATTAGATGTGTACCTATTCATCAATATTCTTTTGGATAAGTGTTCTCACTGCCTGCAGTCTTAAACACTCTTCTTTCACTCATCCTCCACACTTGGCACCAAGATGCTCATCATTTTCTCAAAATAGTTCATAAAGGTGAGGGTATGACACTTTTAAAGAGTCATCATTCCCTTATATTCATCAATAAAACCTTAAAATTCTTCCCAGTTAGAGTTATCACCTTCTCAATTGTTGATCACTCCTTGTTCACTATGTCATTCTAGACTAGTTGAGATGAAGGTGATTGCAGAGGTACTTCTATGATTTCTTAAGGCAATAAATGGATATGATGAGTTAGGATAAGTATAATTATACCTCTCCAAGTGATTTACATCATTTTAAACCATATTTTACCTACACATCACACAAATCTTTTCATAAAATTAATATTATACCCTATCTATACAAATAGGGTACAACTCAATATGATAAGAAGGAGCCTTGGAGAGTCTTCTTTAATTTTAAATCATCTCCCAAGTGATTATATCATTCATATATACCTATCCTTATTCATCTTTCCAACTAGGTATTTAATAAGGGTTTTGTAGGGTTATAGGTGTTTCTCACCCTTAGTGTTTTACTATAAAGGTATGACGTTCAACTTGTGAAAAAATTACCCAAGATGCAATTTTTGGACCCTCTAAAACTTATCCTAGATCCTTAGACTCCCATGCTAATCATATATGTTGTTTTGAGCTTCCAAACTTTCCTACTCAATATCTTTCCTTCATTTTGTGTAGGCTTGAGTTGGTTTGAGCCAAAATATGTATTCTCTATGGTATCCTTTAAAAACTAAAGGCTATAAATACTCTCATATACCCATATAAAGGTTACCCAATTAATTATAATGTTTTTATAGTGTTTTAAGTGATAAATACATCCCTTTAGGGTTTTAGGCCTAGTCAAAACCTAAAGGCTTGATTGTGTCCTTGATGCCCAAACTTGAATTATGTATTTTATTATGGTTTTAAGGTATTTGATATATTTTTACATGTCTATATCAACCTTACATAGTTTAATTTAAATGATTCAACACTTTTTCACATTTTTACATGTATGTACCTCTGTTTACATATTTCTTATGTACTTGAGTACCCTCTATCTAAGATAGAATAAAGGGTATATCCCCTATATCCCTAGGGGAAAAAATGATATGATGGCCTCAAGTAGGTTATATGGACATTATAAACTGAATTTTAGAGTTAGAACATGATCATAAACCCTGTAACTCCTTAAAACCTCAAAATAGGCTCATAAACTAGTTGACTATGCATGGACCATAAACATGGATGCAAGTTAGGTCTTCGAGATTGGTCCTTGCTATGTCTACTTGATCTAAGGATAAAATGAGATGGAAATGATCATATTTGAGGTTTTTTAATAATTTCAACACTCATAACCTCTTATAACTATTCACATCTCTTGAAATTACACTCATCTCAACCTGACTGCAATCAATTATGTGTTGTCTTCTTGCTTAGAAAAAACATGTTTATAGGTGAGTATATGTATGTTCTATGATTTTTTAATTTCCATAAGACCCTATGGAAGTTATTTAGGCTCAATACTAACTAATTTTAATCCAATTTATTCTTGAAGACTTGTGATAAGACCAAAATTTCATATGTTAACATATTGTCATCCTACAATTGATTGTGAATGACCTTTTGAGGTAATGGTACACATGTAGGTGCATATATATGATTTAGTCCATGTATACTATGAATTAAGATATTTAAAATGTTTATAAGATATATTATTAGGTATTCACATCCATACTCTGAATTGGGTTTCAATCAATAGTCAGATTGCCAAACTCTAACATGTTCCATTATATATTTAACTATAAATGTTCATCCTAAAGGAAAAAGAGCTATTATATGTGGTAGTTTGAATGTAAACCTTAAATTTAGAATCCTTCACTTGTTCTTTGAGTTATTATTACTATTAATTCTTTAATAAGTACATTTACCATGAGGACAATCTCTTTTATTACCACCTTGGACTATGAGATCACATTGAAAGCTCAAGCTACTGTAGAAAACATTGAAAACTTACAGTGAAAGATTTCATGAGATAGAGGCTTTAAAACATCATGATCTTTTGAAAAAAGCCTCTCTTAATTTATAAATGTGTTACCCTTACGTTAGAGTTACAAGATGTATCCATTTGGACTAGTCAAGGCCTCAAGATAATATACCATGAGAATATCAAAAGTATTGTAAGGTCTCTATTTGGGGATTTTAAGGTAACCAATCACTATAACTCCTTCTCCATATAGAACATGGATCTTCAATTTTTCTTACCATTCTATGTCTTCAACATAGTTTCTATGGAATATTTCAACTACATAAGACCTTGAGTAATACCTTTTCACTCTCAAAGTATTCATTACAAATATTCAAACCTTCTATAGGAGCATGTAGATGTATATTGCAGTAGTAGAAAAGGTAATGACTAGAGATATGGTTACTATGCATAGTATGAATGACCTTATAATAAAAATTAGACATATTATGAATATAAAATGGATAATTTAAACCTATAATGACTTTTAACATGTCAAATTCTTCTTTTTAACATGTTTATTCTCTTGTGAGGCACCTGTAGATGCACATTAATGGTGTAGAACTGTGTGTATTAGAGAACTAACTATCACATGTCATTATAATGGCTTAGATTTATTATTTTTGTTAAATATTGTGAATAAACTCTTGAAAAACTTCTTTATATCTCCATGAACATTATCAACACTTCTAAACATATCACTTAGTTGACTATGTATGACAATCATGCAAGAAAGTCTGACTATGTTGGAGGTTAACTGTAACTCTATTGGTGGTCTCCTTTGAGACTAATTTTGGAAAGATACAGGATTAAAAATACATGGTAAAAATTATACACAACATAAAACCTTCATCTAAAACCATTACAAGGACAAGAACCTCTATAATTGGTGGATCATGCCTATAACTAGTAATAGAGGCCTCAACCTACAAATTGAGATGTTGTGCTCATAAATTCATATTAAAACATGAAAAAAATTATTTTAACCATGATATAATTATTTCCACATCATATCTAATCAATTTAAATAAGTGGATTGTACAGACTAGCTCATACAACAAGAAAACCTATAAGGTGTGGGAAATAACATGTAGAAAGAGATAGTCAACTTATTAAGCATGGTTCATAAATCACAAGTTCCAAATAATTAAAATTATACCATGAAATATAATTTTATTTATATTAATTTCTACCACCAAGATAATTTGACCTAAAACTTCTCCTACTATCTGTATTATTAGAAGACATGCTAACCATTTTTATATGTCTAGTGGAATGATTGAGGATTAGAATGGTTTTTAAAAAAATATTATTAAAATTTATATAAAGTATGTAAATTAATTAAAATAAGTTTAATATATATTCCATAAGCTTTCCACACATGCAACTATATTTTAAAGGTCGTATAACTTCTAATACTACCCAAAATGCCACTTTTCTTCTTGTTTCAATGTGGTACCTACAAGTTTAAGTTAGGTAATGACATTATTGAAAAATAAATGAAATAATAAATGTTTATATATATATATATTTAATGATAATGTTACTTTTAAAACCATACCACCTTCATTAATGATCCAAATATGACCCTACATGATTAGAAATGAAATAAGGGGCTAAAATGAAATATGATCAAGGTAATGAAATTTTAAATGAGACTAAATAAGATCATTACACACTATATATGATTTTTAATATACCCTTATACAAGTTTTATACTACAAGGGGTTGACTTATTTTGACTTGTGGTCAAAATAATCAACATTCTTGGTGATTTTTGGTGGTGGTAGCTTGTTATACCCAAGACCAATGGCCTTTTCATATCCATTGGGATATGGAGTAAACTATGTACAGGTATAAAACTTAATTTTCATTTTAAATATATCAAAACACAAGAAATAACAAGAACAAACATAAAATAACACACTACACATTTGTGCTTTATGAGCACTTATGGAACACATACCCGAACCAAACCAACTAACTCAAACAGTAACTAACCTAAAATAAAAAATTCCTCTTGGATCAAATGAGAATTTTGAAACCTTTTTTTCTTCATGTAATTAATTATTTAATGAGGCATGCAGATTTTTTACCCTTAGCATTGAGTCCTCCAATTCCTTCATGGTATTTGCCAATCTCATTGGCATGATGTTCAATGAAATCAAAGAAGATACACAGATATCACCTATGGAAATTAAATCATATTGAATATAAATAGCCTAAACCTTCTCATAGGACTCCTAAACTATAAAATTTAATGGTGGTTTAATAAGACATACCTTCTTAGTTTCAATGGTGCTCTCAATAAGATCAGGTTTTTTTTCATGTTCAAGTTACTCAAGCTCATCAAGGAGCTCTTCATAGTCCACCCAATCTTGGTCATTATCCTCCATGGAAATCTCTTTATTTACCTTCTCATGTACATGGCCCTCAACTTGTCAAATTTCCTCAAGATCTTGAAAAAAATTCATTTATTTCTATCAATCATCCTTGTTATCTAGAACCACCACCACTTTAACCTTTTTTATTGATGTGTGAGGTCATAAAGCTAGAGTATTGAGTGATCCTCAAGGAAAATATCTTATATTACTACAAATTCTTGAATAGTGACTTGAAGTTCCCGTTCATTATTGATAACACACTCAAATTCATGCTTATTATGATCATCAACAATCTCATGATCAGGTGTATACTCTTTAGGAGAAGAATTTGAATAATTTATCTTCCCAAACTCCTAATTTATGGAATGAAACTTATACCATATGTATTCTTCCTCATGACTATCATGTTCAAGATCTATTCCATCATAGACAGTAGGTATGGGGTCTTTATCAAGAACCTCTTCCTTCATGTTTTCATCAAATTATGTATGGATAGATACAATAGGATATTCAATGTCTTTCTCCTCATTAAAAAAGGTAGAGTTATACTTGTGTTCACCAAGGGGAGACCCTATGGTTATTTATTATTCATAGATACTCATGACATCTTCTTGATCATCTATATCTTGGGCTTGCTCCTCTTCACTTACTTTCCCCTAAATGGGCTCCTTCTCAAGAAGGGATGAGGTGTGAGATTGATGGATAGGATAATGATATGGATATGGGGTATGAGATGTGGTATAGGTCTTGTGAATGGATTTAAGAAAAAGGACATCTCAAGTAAGCTCATGGGGAAGTGAAAATTTGGGTTGATTAAAAGGAAAGGTGTTTTCTTCAAAAAAGTTTCACCTTGTTAATAGACTCCCTGGGGATCTCCAATAGTTGCATGTTCATTTTTATCCTCTTTATCTTCCCATATCTTAACCTATCTATTATGCATTAAAGACATTTATTTTCTAAGTATAACTACCCTTGAACATCCCATTGAGTTTCATTTTCAACCACCTAACATGCACTAATCCATCTTTAGATAAAACTTTTTAATCATTCTATGAGATGATTAGGAAGCACATTAAACTCATTATCCCATGTTCCCATATTTTCTCCACCATCTAGCAGGTCTGGTATGAGTGCCAAGAATGATTTGACATGAGATGGGGCTGATAGAGGAGGATGAGGGTAATGATGGTGATTAAGGATGCATCTATGTTATTGGATTTGAGTTTCTAATAATTTTATGTCTTATATTATAGTATCTTTGTATATAATCAATGGGATCATCTAATTTATCATGATAAGACTCATAAGAATCCTCTTGAGGTTGATAGGCATCATGATATGGTTGGTAGTGGTCATATTAGAATTGATAATAAGGCATTTATTGATAGATTTCCTCATAGGTCTATCTAAAAATATGATTTCCATATGAAGAATGGAATGGATTACCATGGTGATTCCATGGATCATAGGATTGATATCTATTTTGATAGGACTATTCAAGAGTATAATATGATTCATAGAAATGCTACTAAGGAGGTTCATAGTAGGGATATTCACCATATATATTCATAACAGCCTCATAGTTCAAAGTAAATACAATAACTAATCAAAACCTTTAACAAGAGATACCTAGGCTGATTACAACCAAAATATTTCATTTGGAGTTTCCATTGGTTCTATCTTGCTTTCTTATAAAAGCTGATTAGAGGAAAGAAACACCAACAATATTTCCACTCTTTGGACCTTGGTCCCACTAGGCATGCCAAAAATACCTATAGTAGAAGTAGACCTCCATGTTTAAGGGCCAACTCCCTGAATTTACATTGAAGTGCTTATCACCTACACTAACTATTTACTTGTGGGAAAAGGGAAAAAATTACACATGAATTAAATATAATCTAAGGTGGTGATACACTATAAGTATTTACACAATACCACCATACTTATTTCATTAATAAATAAGACCTACAACACTAGCTTCAAAATCCTAGAACACACTAACATTAGTATTTGAATACGGAGGTGATATGTATGAGGACTATCCAAGGTAAGTGAACCGTATGTCAATTTCAAACACTAAGGGTACTTATACACTTTAAAATGGACCCTTACACTTGAAAATACTTCATATGACCTGATAAAGTGGAACAACTTGCATCAAATAAGGAAGGATTGAGAGAAAGTAAAGATAAATGAATATCTCTTAACTATTCACTATACATCTCTTCACACACTTTGAAAAGATGATATATGAACTCAAAATATATTTTATTTACTATTCAAATTCAAAGTAAAAGATCAACCTAGAAAGTCTTTACAATACATGGTGTGTAATTATAATACAAGAGCCAAAATGGCTACTACTTATAGAACATGAGAGAAGAGAAAGGATAATGAAGTCTAAGAGTCACAAAGACACTTGTCAAGATAAGAGGGTTTATATATATATATATATATATATATATATATATATATATATATATATATATATATATATAATAATGAATTATGAGATAAAAAATGAAAGATATCTATGGAAAAATTTTATATCCAAGCATGCAACTCTTCAATTATGATATAGGATTCTTCAATTTGCTCCTTGAAAACTACCTTCATCATTTGGATTTCCTTGAGCACTCCACAATAGAATAAAAATATGTAACATGATTTCACTATGAAGGATTGGTTATAAACATGATCTAACATGAATTAGATGTGTCCCTCATCATCAATATTATTTTGGCCAAGTTTTCTCACTACTTGTAGTCTTAATCACTCTTCTTTCACCCATCCTTCACACTTGGTACCAAGATGTTCATCAATTGCTCAAACCAATCCATATAGGTGAGGTTATGAAACTTTTCAAGACTCCTCATACCCTTATATTCATAAATAAAACTTTAAAAGGTTTCCCAATTGGATTTAATACCTTCTCACTTATTGATCATTCCTTGTTCACTATGTCATTCTAGACTGGCTGAGATGAAGGTGATTGTAGAAGTACTTGTATGCTTTCCTGAGGAAAGAAATGGATATTATGAGTTAGGATAAGTCTCATTATACCTTACCAAGTTATTTTCATCCTTTTAAACCCTTATTTACCTACACATCATGTAAATATTTTAAGAAAATAAGTATTTTACCCTATCCATATAAATAAGGTACAAATCAATATGATAGGAAGGAACCTTGGAGATTATTATTTAAGATACAATCATCTCCCATGTCATTATATCATTCCTAGATTACTATCCTTCTTCATCTTTCTAATCAGGTCCTTAGCAAGGGTTTTAGAGGGTTTGAGGTGTTTCTAACCCTTAACATTTATTCATAAAGGTCTGACATTCAAATTGTGAAAAAATTCCATAAGATGTAAGTTTTGGACCCTCTTCAACTTATCCCATCTCTTTAGACTCCCATATAAAGCCTCTATGTTGTTGTGAGCTTCTAAACTTGCCTACTCAAGATCCTTCCTTCATTCTATGTAGGCCTAAGTTGGCTTGAGCAAAAATATGGATTCTCTATGGTCTTCTTTACAATCTGAATGATGTAAACACTCTCATATCCACTTTTTATGGTGAACCAATACATTTAAATGTTTTCCTACTGATATAAGTGATGATTACATCCCTTTAGGGTCTTAGGCCTAGTTAAGGCCCAAAGGCTTGACTATGTCTTTGAGGCCCAAAACTTGACTTGTGTAGTTTATGATGGTTTGAACATCTTGGATATAATTTTACATATCTATATTAACCTTACACACTTTCCTCTCAATTCTTCAACACTTATGCTCTTCTCTTACACCTACTTACCTCTATCTATAGACTTCTTGTTTCCTAGAGTACCCTCTATATAAGATATAAAAAGGGTATCTCCCCTATTTTACTAGGAAAAAGAATGATATTTTGGTCTTAAGGAGGTTATAATGACATTATAAAATATTTTTTATAGTTATATCATGCTCATATACCCTCTAACTCTTTAAAACCTCAAAATAGGGTCCTAAACTAGTTGACTGTGCATGGACAATGAACATGGTTGTAGGTTAGGTCTTAGAGATTGGTCCTTGCTATGTTAACTTGATCTAAGGATAAAATGAAGTGGAAATAATCATATTTTATGTGCCTTAATCATTTAAACACTACCAACATCTTATAACTCTTCACATTTCTCCAAATTACATTCATCTCAACCTAATAGTAGTCAGCTATGTGTTGTGTTCTTACTCAGAAAAACATGCCTACAGGTGAGTATTTATATGTTATAGGATTTATTCAATGCACCAAGACCCTATATAATTTATTTAGGCTCACTCCTAGCTCATTTTAACCCACTTTGTGCTTGATGACCTGAGATAAGACCAAAATTCCATATGCTAACATATTGTCATCCTACAGTTGACTATAAGTGACCTTTTGAGGTAAAGGTACACCTATAGGTGCCCATTTATGATTTATTATAGGTATACTATGAATTATGATCTTCTATATGTCTGTAATATATTTTATTAGTTATTCACATCCATATTATGCATTGGGTTTTAATCAATAGTTAGACTGCCAAACCCTCACATGTTCCATTCTATATTCAATTGTAGATGTTCATCCTAAAAGAAATAGAGATAATGTAGGTGGTAGTTTGAATGTAAACATTGAATTTTAACTCCTTCACCTTTTTATTGAGATATTATTACTATTATTTCTTTAATAAGGAACTTTTCCATGAGGATAAGCTCTTATCTTACCACCTTGGACTATGAGGTCACTTTGAAAGCTTAAGCTACTGTAGAAAACATTAAAAACTTATAGTGAAAGATTATATGAGATAGAGGCTTTAAACATAATGATATTTTGACCAAAACCTCTCTTCTTTTAGCAAGGTATTACTATTACATGAGGGTTACAAGATGGATTGATTTGGACTAGTCAATACCTCAAGATAGTCTATCATGAGAATATCAAAAGTACTATAGGGTCTTTATTTATAGATTTTAAGGTAATAAATCCTTATAAATCCTCCATATATGAACATGGATCTTCAAGTTTTATTTTAATTATATGGATCTAACATGGTTTATATGGCATCCTTCAAGTCCATAAGACCTTAAGGACTATCTTTTGATTCTCAAACTATTCATTCCAAATTTTTAGACCTCTTATAGGACCCTGTAGATGTATATTGTAGTAGGAGGCAAGGTAGTTACTAGAGATATAGGTACTATGCATCATGTGAATGACCTTATAATAAACATTATACCTCCTATGAATATCAAATGGATCCTTTTAACTTATAATTACTTCCAACAAGCCAAATTCTTCGTTTTAATGTGTTTTTTCTCTTTTGAGGCACCTATATATATGCATTAATGGTGCAAGACTATGTGTATTAGAGAACTAATTGTCACATGATATAACATGTCATTGGAGTGGATTATTTTTATTATTATTGTTCAAGAGTGTTCCTAAACTCTTTACAAACTTCATTACCTCTCCATGAACATTCTCAACACTTCAAAACATCTCACTTAGTTAACTGTGTAGGACAGTCATGTAGGAAAGTTTTACTATGTTGGAGGTTGACTGTAACTATATTGGTGGTCTCCTTTTACAATGAGTTTATAATTATATAGGATAAAAAATATGTGGGAAACATGATCCATAACATAAAACCTTCTTTTGAAACCATTACAAGGATAAGAACTTATGCAATTCATGGATCATTCCTATAACTAGAAATAGAGGTCTCAACCTAAAAATGGGGATGTTGTGCTCATAAATTAATCTTAAAACATGAAAAAAAAAATGTAAACCATGATATAATTATGTCCACATCCTATTGAATCAATTTAAATAATTGGCTTTTATGGACCAACTCATACAAGAAGAAAACCTATAGGGTTTGGGAAATAACATGCAAAAATAGATAATTAACTTCTTAAACATGGTTTAAAAATCACCAATGCCCAATCCTATAAATTATTCCATGAAATTTAAGTGAATTAAGTTTAATATCTACCACTAATATCATTTGACATGAAACTTCTCCTATTGGTCATACCATCAAAACACCTATTGACTAGTTTTACATGTCTAATGGAATGATGAAGGAGTAGAATATTTTTCATCCATTTTTTATGCTTAAAAAGTAGATAAATCATGGAGATTAATTAAGGTAATTTTAATATCCATTACACAATCTTTACACATGCTCCACTCTATTCTATAGGCCATATAACTTCCAAAACTGCCCAAACTACCACTTTTCTTCTTGTTTCAATGCATTACCTACAAGTTTAAATTAGGGATTGACATTATTAACACATTAATAAAATCATACACATTTATAGAGAGTTTTGAACACTTTTATTACTTAAAAAACTGTACCACCTTTATTAATGATCCAAATATGAGCCTATATGACTAGAAATGACATAAGGGGATAAAATGGAATATGACCAACATAATGACATATTAATGACCCAAAATAATACCATGACACACCCTATAGGATACCAATATATCCTTATACAATTTTTTCATTATATGGGGTTGACTTATTTTGACTTGTGGTCAAAATAGTCAACAATATGATTATTTTTGTGTCCCTAAAAAGGAAATATAAAACTAATGTATTTATAAGATGAAAAAGAGGAAAATACTATACCATTCACATTTTAGTATTGTGCTAATAGTGATTAGTTAGGAGAGTAATTAATGATAGCTAAGGGTACCCCCTCATATTATTTTAAGATAAAGACATGTAAAACATGGGAGGGGAACTTCCAAAAAATGAAAAAGAAATATTCAGATAGAAGATGAAAAAGAGGTATACCCCATAACATCCCTATTGTAAGGACAAACACTATTAAAAAGGAAAGGGGTAAATACAAATAATTACTTCACCATAGCCATTAATAAAATGCAAGAAAAAATAAAAAGTGTTAAAACCAAAAAGGAGAAAAGAAAACCTAGTCACATATTTAAAGTTATATTCTTTGGAGGAAAGGGAAGACAAATAGATTAAAAAATCAAATAAGGGTATATTCTTGAAAAATTATCTGACATGAACACATTATTAGGGATGTGTTATAGTAAAGGAGGTCTATCCATAGTGGGAAAAATGTATAAAAATGTAGATGTAGAGGGCTAACATAGGGTAGATAGAGTAATTTTGGAGTACAAAAACTTAATTCCATATTATTTAGATTATAAATTAAGAGGACTCACTTCATACCATCAAGACAAATCATAAATATAAAGGAGAAGATCAAATCAGCTTAGATAATAGTGGAAAAGTATCAAGAGGAAGCACTTAAGTAACTAACAAAGGAAACACCCACATCCCTTGAGGATATAGATTCTTCACATTATTACTCATATATTTTCACCTATTTGACTCATTACATTTTATCCTACTTCTTGGGAGAACTACATTAGCCTAAGGCCCATTTGGACTATATAGGCAACACTTAGTTATGTTCTATTTCAAAGGTCATCTAGGCCACCATCATCACATCATTATTCTTCATCATTATCACATCATTATTAAATCATTATTATTCACCTTTATCATGTCGTTATTCATTCATTATTCTTCACCATTATCTCATTATTATTAAGTCATTATTATGTTCTTCCAATCGTCTCTTTCATTACATTTATGCAATCTAATGTGTCTAGTTTTTCATAAATTTGTCATTATTTGAAAATTTATTATACAATTTCACCTACATTTACATCCTCCATCTCATCTTTAATCTATTTAAAAAGTTAAATCCTTGAATTATGCTTGTTAATCAATCAACCAATCAATTAGACCGATCAATGATCAAATCTGCCCTATTAAGGTAAATCATTTAATCAACAATCAAATTTTACCTATTGGGGTATCATTAGTAAATAAATTCCCCCTCTTTGGAGAAATTAAATCATTCAATATTTATTCTAATTACAATCTCACAACTTTCACCCTATTTGGGGAGAATCAAAGTGTTCAACTTATTTTAGGATAGATCGTTCCCTAAGCCTGTATCTTTTTCCCTATTTGGGGAAAGTGAAAGCATGTCACTTATTTTGAGATTCATCCTTTCCAATTACCCCCTTTTTAGGGCCAATCATTTTTCTATTATATTTACATTTGAACTCAAAGTGTGTAAGCATTAACTCATTTGGATTAATCTCATCCATGGGTTAATCTCACTCTTATTCTTCCTTATTCCTCTCTTTTTGGATAACCCATCCATGTATTTCATCCTTGTGTACCATCTTGAGGGGGTGTCATGGGTCACTAATTATTTATTCATCTATTTTTTTCAACTTTTTCATTCTTTGGAAAATTATTACTTCATTTTTCTCTCACAATGCCTTCTCAAACAAGGGAAAAATGTAGACACTTAAAATCAAACACTTTGTGTTGATTCTAATTAGTATTATATTCACTATTCATTCTCCCCAATCAATTAATTATATATTAAATTAAGACTTTCAACCCCACCAAAATTAGTTTTCTTATAATTATTAATTAACCATTGTTAATTAACTTAATCTACTTCTAATGAAATTTTCCATAACTTTTAGAATATCCATATTTTATGTAAAATAAAAAGGTAATATTACCTCATCTTGGAGAAATCACCTAGGAAAGTCAATGGGAAAGGAGAGGAGTGGAAGCAAGATCTTAAACTCTCTTACACCTTACACATTCCTCCCTCTTACACCCTCTTACACTCTCTAAAAGGTGTCATGATTGCACTTTTCTAAAAAATCTCTTCCACACTCCAAATTTCCTTAAATGGACCCTCTTACATTCCCAACCTCTAACATTGATAAGGGTGAGGACTCATTCCTAGACCTCTATTTGGATATCAAGATGGATGCTCCTCATTGATTCAAAAAGTTTATAAATTTAAAGTCCCCCATCCATTATAAATAATATTCTTAGACTTAAAATTACTCAACCAAAATACATAATTATCTTCATCATTCTAATGCCAATTATCAAATATAAACCATGTTTAGACAAGTGGAGATGTTACTCACATGCAAAGTCAACATTATCAAAGACCTCTAGTTCTATAATCCAAACACATATCTCTTAAAATCTAAAAATGAATGAAATCTTTCAAGGAAGGTATAAATGTTTATGTTTTGTATTCTATTTTATTCATCTTTTGATTAGCCTTGATCAATCATAGGGATTGGGCTTAGGGTGTTAGTCTCATGTAATTTTTTTTTTATGTTTATTCACTAACAATGAACTAAACCTCTTTGGATACTTGATTTACAAGAAGAAGAAACCCTCACACTAGAGAAAGCAATACCACAGGCAAATATATAAAACCCTAATATATGATTATTTTTATGTCTCTAAAGAAGAAATGTATAACTAACATATTTATAAGATGAAGAAGAGGAGGAGACTATACCATTCATAGTTAAGTATTATGCTACTAGTGAGTTGTTAGGAGAGGAAGGAATGATAGCTAAGGGTAACCCCTCAAATTATTTTAGGACAAAGACATATAAAACATAGGAGTGGAACTTTCAAAAAATAAAAAAGAAAGATTCAGATAGATGAGGAAAAAGAGGTATCCCCCATAACATCAGTAGTGGTAGGACAAACACTATTACAAATGAATGGGGGGAAATATAAATAAGTCCTTTTCCATAACTATTAAAAAAATGCAAGAAAAAAATAAAAAGTGTTAAAACTAAAAAGAAGAAAATAAATCCTAGTCACATATTTAAAGTTATATTATTTATAGGAAGGGGATGACAAAGAAATTCAAATAAACAAGGAAGGGGATATTCTTGTAAAAGTATCTAACATGAATACATTATTATGGATGTGTCATAGTAAATGAGGGATACCCATGGTGGGAAAAATGTATAAAAATGTAGACATATAGGGATAACATAGGGTAGGTAGATTAATATTGAAAAACACAAACTTAAGTCCATATGTGTTGAATGATACAATAAGAGGTCTCACTTCCTACCTAGAAGAAAAAATCATAAATATAAATGAGAAGAGAAAATCAACTTAGATGAATGTGGAAAAATATCAAGAGGAAGAACTTAAGTAAAAGACTCAGTTAAGAACCAAACAAAAGACTAATATGGTAGTAGAAACTTTGGATAAATAATACAAATTACAAAGATTGAAGGAATTTGAGGATGTCATAGTTCAATAAAAGATACAATTAGAAACAAAACTAATGGAATAATATAAAAAATAAAATAAATTGTAGAAAGGACTACTCAATAGGCTATAAAAATGTTGGAAAAAGAGGTGGAGAAAGAAGAAGAAAAGTAAAATTTAGAAAAAGAGATGCAAATAAGTGAAAACAAAGGAAGAAGAAAAATAGAAAATTGAAGATAAAAATAAAATAAAATCAGAAGACAAAAGAGAACAATAGAAGAAAAGAAAAATAAACTAGAAAAGGAAGAGTGAAAAAAATAGGAGGACAAAAATGGAGGAAGAGGAGAGAAATAAACAAGAAGAGAAAAAATAGAAAATGGAGGAGAAAAGGAATAAATATGAGGAGGCAAAAAATAAAAATAAAGAACAAACATGAAAATTAGAACATGAAGCAAAGGGGAATGGAAAGATGCCCAATAACCTCTCTATAAGCTCTACGGAGATGTGATAATACCAAATTTTCACTAAAAAATAATATTAGAGATACAAAAATAATCTCGAGTAGTACAGATAATCCATGGATCCATTAATGAGAATAAATGTTGAATTGGCACAACATAACCAAAAAAATTCAACCATCATAGTATTGCCAAGTTTCCTTCAACCTATTATAGGAAATAAATTATAGTAACCTTGAAGAAATTAACTCACATAGATAAATAAATGATCAAATAAAATCTTATCTAGAGTGCTTGAGGTCACTAGATAATGTAATGTGTCAATCTAAAAGAAGGAATCAATATGTGTTTAACCATTTTGACTACCACCATACCAAAATATGACATACATACAAATTTTACCATAGACAAAATTTTTTAGGAAAGTGTGGAAACTTTGATAAGTCATGCAAGTGCTACAATTGATAAAATCCTAATCAGACTTGAGGCTTGAGAAAAATACAAAGGAGAATTGTTGGGACCACTACTAGGAGAAAATCAAGCAAAAAAAATAAATATGAGCAAGTGAATAAATTATAGTAAATAATGGAGGATGTATATAATTACTTTTATTATTCACTTACCTAGCCATTGTGGACCCAAGATAAAAAGGAGGAGCTACAGGAGATGGAAAAATAGATAAGTAATGCTTCGACTAGCTTTGGAGCCCAAAAGTTTCCATCTAAAGTAGAATGAGCTAAAATAATATGTATACATGAGTAATAAAAGGATAAAAATACTCAATGCATATACATATCTAATGATATGGAGGATTATGGCATGTATCTAAGTACTCAGATGGAGAAAATGGATTTCAAAATCAAGGGGCATGAAATATACTTGCACATACTAGAGAACTCCCTCACTCCAAATGACATAGTGATGATTGCCAAAGAAAATGTGGACATAGACAATAAATTTGTTGAAGATAAATAAATAATTCTACATTGGGACACATTCAATAAAGAGATGATGAAAAAGTATGGAAAACATTTACCTCAAAGAGAGGAATCCACATCTTGATCAAAATTTTACGAAGATAGTTGTTGTTGCTAAGTTAAGATAAAGTTTATTTTTTACCTTCCAACATATTTAGAGTTATATTAAAGATGATATAAATTTATAAAATGTAGGAAAATTTTGGTATCATTCTCAATCAACTAAGGACCAAACTTAAGTTACCATTTAGTCATCACCCCTACCGCATTAGCAAAATACTTCTCTAGGCAAATGGAATAGAGGCTTCTACCGACTAGGCCATGAAATAAGGAATAAAAAAGAGTAAATTTTATTGGCTATTGTTTTTTAATTAATGAATATTTTGGTTTTATAAATTTTTATTTGGCTATTTTATTGGGTGGTGAACAATGTGGATTCACCTAAATTATCTGGGTGTAAGTTAGTTTTCTAGGTTAGATTACTTACTATTTAAAATAAATTTTATTCATATAAATATAATTCACCACTCCATCAAAAGTAAATATGAAATTATTAACCATTTTATGTGATACATAATCATTTAATTGCTAAATTTCCAAAGCATATTATCATAACTACCATCCATCTATGAGTTTTTTGTATAGTTGTATATCAACATTAATTCTATGACAAGTTACATTTCTCATGTCCATTCACTTGCATTTTTAAATATTATCCATTAACTTACACCATAATTTTAAAACACATACTTAAAAAATCACCAAAAAAATCCAAGTTCATTTATATATGGGCTACTAAAATTTACCTTGGAAGCAAGCCTTGTGATAAGAGAGGATGACCTGATTAGATAAAAGACATGTCTCACATAGAAATGACCATTGAATTATAAGGTATCTATTCAATATTTATACCATGACATTTTAATAGAGTAAATATAACATAAAGAAGAGTTGAAGTACAATAGTGAATAATAATAAAAGTTAC
Source organism: Torreya grandis (assembly GCA_037957365.1). Taxonomy (NCBI): domain Eukaryota; kingdom Viridiplantae; phylum Streptophyta; class Pinopsida; order Cupressales; family Taxaceae; genus Torreya; species Torreya grandis. The sequence goes on from JARHVA010007003.1 coordinate 701,699, forward strand.
AAAGCATAGTAACATTTGTAATAGTATATGTCAGTATAGTATAAAGATATATGAGAACTTTATATTTAGTGATTATTATATCAATATAAATAAAGAGAACTTAGAGTATGAATTACTAGGTACTATGTACTAATTACTGTAAATGAGCACACTTATTTCCTTTTAATGAATGCATCCCTAGTGATAAGACAAAAAGTATTATAGATTAGTGGGGGAAAAGACAAAGAAGTCCTTCATAACATCCATTAAAAAAAGGTAAGAAAAATAGAAAGTAGTAAAACCAAAAAGGAGAAAATAAACCATTAAATTGAGGAAGAAAATAAAATAAAAGAATAAGAGGAAGATGTTGAGGTATTGTGTAAACATTATTAATGTATAACATAATTATTATTTGGTAAATAATAGTACATTAATATCTTGTGGTTAGATTTATTAGTTAATAGAATATATAATTCTAATAAAAATATATTTATATTTAGTTTGGTTTTTTAGTTTATGTTATATATGGAGATTTATGAAGATTGTGGTGGAGATTTGATCTCCCCAAATATAAGAATGATATTCCTATATATTATGTACTCTCATATGAAATTATAAACAACATAAATAATATATGGTAAGAATATATTATTGTTAAAATATTTCTCTACGTTTGGTTTTCTTTTCCATATTAATCTTCTATAGATATAAACTAGATATATCATCTGGTATCATAATAGTGTAGATCTTCACTTGTGATGAAGAAATAAATTGAGAGGAGGCAACATCATAACCTAAATTATTGCCTCAATTCTATGAGTTCACTATGACTAGCTACATTTTATAGCCAACTCATATATCTCCAAGCTGGAAAAAGGTGTTTTAACAACAAAGGAGGAACATGACAATTTAGTATGTTAAAATAAAGATTGAATCACCTATTTTGGAAGCTATCCCTACCAAATTTTTCATATCATTTTCTATCACTATTCATATTTGTGTATTGAATTTATTTCTATGCATCTAGTTTATTGATGAGCCTACATATATTTTCCATAGTCAGGCTACAAGTGCCAATATTGCAATTTCCTACTGTGTGAATCCTCTCATCATGTGTAATCTAGGTATATTATAAAGATCTCTAAATCCTATCATTTATGCCAGTGTGCATGTATTCTATTATGTAAAACATCTAACATTTCCAGTGTTTACTATGTGCTTATGCTTTATTACACTATCAACTTGGCATTCAACCCATCACCTAGCTCCCTAGCTTCTTGTCAAGCTTGAAATTCACATCCTCTATGCAGATCTTGACAATTTTTATGATAGATAGATCTAATCAAAACAAGTGAGAATATCTTGAATAGTTGTCATTTTAGATAGACGTATAACTGGGTATTTGACATTGTGTATTTAGGTATCCATCATATGGTTTTAGTTTAAACATGTAATTTCAAGCTACTTAATTCATATAGTCATAATAACATCCATTTTATATGATCATTATTGAGTCATGTTATTTTAATGTGTCAAAGTTTGATAAACTCTTGATGTTTTGATTATGTCTTAGTTAGTATTGTCATATGATATAATATTTAGTTAACTTAGATCTATCAAAATAGAGTTAATGAGTTTAATTAGATTTTATAAAATAGGTTTGTGTATCTATATGTGTATTTAATTTTTGATTCACATAAAGTTTATAATGTCAAATCCAAAATGTCAATTTATTATGTAAAAAAGAGTCAAGTCAAAAAATCCAAAAAGTTTAGAATCAAAGTCTCTTATAGATTCTTGGTCATCAAAATCCAACCCTTTATTGTAACAAATGCATAATCACTTATACGTGATATCCAATGAGCTTCAAAATCTATTATAATGAATAATCAACAACCAAGTAAAGGAAGGAGGAAATGGAGGGTGGAGGTTATAGAGCCTCTCGTCAATCACTAGCAATAGGGCCCATAATGATTTGGTGAATTTTGTGTGTGTATTTGAATAAGAATAAAAGATCATTCTTATCCACATGTTTTCTATGATTTTATCTTATTTAGCTATGTTTTTTCATTCCTCTATTTTTTTGAAACACCTCTGATATTTGGAGAAAAGGGAGAGTGTAGATATAATGGAATGTGAAAAACATTTGTATAGGATGGAATCTAACTACAAATATCCTATGACTTCATTATTTATGGAGATGATCTACTAGTGACACATACGTATGGTCACATAAAATAAATGTGATATACATTTATTCATATAGTATTGGTCATGTGTAGCAAGATCATGTCAGTAGTATGCATACCTAAAAGTATGCGTTGGCATATGATTTTGTTTAGGCCATTTTTTGAAGATGTATATTCTCACCATGCTCACATTAATGGAGTGTATATACGATTAATAATATTCACAAGGTGTGAATGTTGAGGTATTGTGTAAATATTATTAATTTATAATGTAATTATTATTTGGTAAATAATAATATGTTAATATTTTATGGTTATATTTATTAGTTGATAGAATATATTGTTAATAACAATATATTCATATTTAGTTTGGTTTGTTAGTTTGTGTTATATAGGGATATTTATGGAGATTGTGGTGGAGATTTGATCTCCACAAATGTAGGAATGGTTTTCCTATATATTATGTACTCCCATATGAAATTATAAGCAATAGAAATAATATATGGTAAGAATATATTATTGTTAAAATATTTCTTTTTGTTTGATTTTATTTTTCATATCAATCACTAAAATTGACAAATTCTTAATTATATTTGGGGCTAGAGAATAATAGAAGGAATAATTATTGGGGCCACTACTAAGAGAAAATTAGGAAAAAATAACTATATATTAGAAGTAGGTGAATAAACTATAGGAAATAATGGAAGAAGTAATGAATTACCTTGCTTATTCACTAAGCTAACCATTTTGGACCCAAGATAAAAATAAGGAGTTTGAGGAGATGGAAAAACAACTAAGTAATATTTGTACTAGCTTTGGAGCAAAAAAAATTCCATCTAAAGTAGAACAAGCTAAACTAATATGTCTGCATGAGTAATATAAGAAAAAATAGACTCAACACATATCCATATATGAGGATATGGAGGATTATAGAAAATATTGAAATACCTATATGTATATTATGGAATTCAAGATCAAGGGGCATGAAACATACTTCCACATACTAGAGAACTCCCTTGCTCTGAATGACATAGTGATGCTAGTCAAAGAAAATGTGGCCATAGAAAATAAATTTGTGAAATATAAGTAAATAATTAAAAATTGGGACATGTTCATTAAATATATGATGAACAATAATGAAAAAAATATACCCTAAGGAGAGGAATCCACATCTTGATTAATATTTTATGTAGGAAGTTTTTGTTGCTAAGTAAGATAAATTTTGTGTTTTACCTATCATCATACTTAGAGTTATCTCAATTATGATAAAAATTTATAAAATCCATTAAAATTTTATCATTATTCTTAATTATTTAATGACCAAATCAAATTTACCACATAGTCATCACCCTTATGCAATAGTAGAATTCTTCTCTAGGCTGATAGAATAAGGGATTCTACCGACTAGACCACATGATAAGGAATCAAGCCTTACCATAAGATAGGATAAATGGATTGGAGAAAAGGTATGTCTTGATCATACATGACCATTGAATTTTAAGGTATTTATTTGGTATTTATACCACAACATTGTAATGGAGTAGATATAACATAGAGAAGAGTCAAAGTATAATAGTGAAAAATAATAGAGGTTATAGAATAGAGTAACCTTTGTAATAGTACATGATCATATAATATAAAGAGATATGAGAACATTTTATTTGGTAGTTATTATATCAATATAATTAAAGAGAAGATAGGGTAGGAATTAATGTGTAGTGTGTAGTGATTATTATAAATGAGCACACCTACTTATTTTTTAAATATGTATAAGATAATTATCTAAAAAATACTAACATTTGCATCAAATTAATCTAAAATTAAGTCAAATTACATAACATAAGACATATGTATCAAATAACTTCAGATTTTATGTCAACATATTGTATGGCTCTTTGATGTAGTGGGTATTGAATAACTATCTATTTAGGAGAGTCAACTACTCTACTTTAGAATAGGTGTATAAAAATATATTAAATAGGTGTAGCCATTGGCTATGTATAATGATTCTTCATAGGTGTAACAACAAACTATGATGGTGGTAGAGGTTGTTGAAGAAATTCTTGCAACTTAAGAGGGTACTCATATCAAATGCCTATTATTATAATCACCTTATTATAATGAATATACTTGATACATCGGTACACTAAAGGTGATACTACACAAAGCTTGTGTATCTAAGACAATCCTAACAAATTATCAAAGACCCTTGTACTTGGTCAAAGTAATAACAAAGTAACCATTATTGTAGAGTCCATGTGAAGAGGTAATAATATGAGCTTAAGAGTATCATGTGTCTATCCATAAAATATGTTGACTACTCTTTTTGTATTGAATATATTATTATTTGTGTATCCAAGAGTGTTGAAAAATTCCATTGTACATGTATTTTCACTAGAAATTTTTTCAACCATGAAATTATGTAAAACTTTAAAATTAATGTAAGCTCATATAAAGATTGAATTGAGATATGAATCAGCCTCAACAATCTCACTATCATAAAATGTAATTGTAGGTTATGATGGAATGTCTATAAGTGTACCAATAATAGATTCTAATGGGTGACCATATTTTAAAGGAAGAGGATGTACATTATACATATAATTCACCTATGAAGTATCCTTAGTTCATGTTACATCATGCTTGGGAAATGGATCAAATAAAAATTTCAAATTTTAATTTTCATTTGGTTGTGATCTAGAATCCTATATAGGTGTGTTGAGCTTAATAATGTTGTCATTTGTAGGAAAAAATGGTGTTCACATGATTTTGGTGAATTACAATTTGGTGAATTAGTATTTACATTTGCTGATTATTTATCATGTGGTGAATAACACTTACTAGTTTATTGTATTACTTAGGTTATTCGTTAGTCTAGTATACCCAAAAATCCATTACCAGGTTATTTGTTATTATACATTCCTATTTATTATGATTTTGTTTGGGTATCTACATGGATATATGATATCCAATGTACTATGCCTATATAATGCATAATATGTTATTATTATTATTATTATTATTATTATTATTATTATTATTATTATTATTATTATTATTATTATTATGTTTTAATACTCTCATTATTATTCTCTCTATGTGTTTGGCTCTATTAAATCTTTGCACGAGTTAAATAATTGAATAAAACTTATAGAAGTGTAATAATTAGTATTAGAGAGGATTATACATTTAGCTATGAGAGTATTTTTGGATTAATTCAGTTTATTTGAAATAAGTATTATGATGTCGTAGCTTTTTAGAGTGACTCAATTGTAGGATCTTCTTCAAAAAATGAAAATGTAAACTATGAATGGCATATCGTTGTATAACTAAGATTTATTCATTCATGTACTTAGTTTTCCATAATTAGATTATATGATTACATATAGTTCTCAAAGTCTACAATGCATGTGGTTTCAAGGGATGATGATCTCTTAAAATCTACTTCTACCATCTACATACAAGATCATTATTATAATATGCAAATTTGATAAAAACTATTGATCTTGATTTATGATTGCATGTATGACTAAGGAATGAAGATAAATTCAAAACTTGTGTGTGATTATTTGGTATATTCAATCATTTACACAGACCCATGGAGTTTTTAGAACATTTTACATGTACAAAAAAACTCTATTACATGGATCAATCCTTGAATTCATAGATTCAATGTCTTCACATGTTTTAAGGTAACTCATCTATATAGTAAGTGTCTATTCTCCACCTTTCCATGACACATCCTAAACTCAATAACACATGAATCTACATAAATTCTAGTCAAATCCACGATGCATATTGAGGTGCAAATTTAGATTCAAATCAAAATATTCAGTGCTCAAATATTTTTCTATGATAGGTCACCATACGAGCTCTGCATGTGTTGGTACAATTTTGAATAAAGTGAATAAGAATACACATATCTTAGGTATTTATGTTTTTTTATTGATCTAATCAATAGGTAAGATTTTATATTGTAGAGTTTTGTTAAAACAATAAGAGTCTATTTATTTTAGTTTTTTAATGTTATGTCATTAGTATCAATACTATTATAAAACTAATTAGAGTATTAAGTCTTTGAGTCAAATTTTTAAAAAGTGATTAATTATTAATTTCTAGTTAATAGGTTTTTATTATTAGTTTATAGTATTTTAGTTTAGTGTTTTGACCAGTTGTAAGTGTTAATAAAGAATGTTAGTCATCTTGTTAAAGTTATAGTTTTTTTGTAATTGTCATTAAGTATAGATTATTTATTACATATATAAAAATTTCATATAATTATATATTGAATTTGGAGTCATGTTGTGTGTTAATTCATTTTATCAAAATGTCAAAATAGATTCATAAAGTTATTGTTTGTAATAGACATGTTTTTGGTAAAAAATGATGTCCAATTTATGCAGTACCAAGAAAATAGAATTTAGATTTTTTTTTAAAACTAGATATGAGGCATAAGTTGAACCTAAGAAATCTAAATCATAAAAATTTCAATGCTTGATAACATTCTAAGACATAATACACTTAACTAGTTTCACATTACAGGGAGAAGTTATGATAATAAACCCAATGTGGAAATTATTGAGCCTCAAAGCCAAATCAACTGAGTAATCAAATTCATATGAAGGATATCAAAGGAAATGGAGGAAGGAGGTTTTAAAAGCCTCTCATCAGTCACTAATGAAGGGGTCCATATGATTTGGTGGAATTTTTTTTTGTTGTTTGGTGTGATTAATGCATTTCTTTTTCATTTGTGTGTTTTGAAAAATAAGAACATAGGTTCATTCTTATTCACTTATATATGTGAGTATTCCTAATATAATCCCATAATGTAAATCTAAAGTGGAAAAATGAAAGCATAAAATAAAATTAACATCATGATACCTGTAGAGGTTGAATAGTCATATGTGTTCTTGTTCATACCTAGGTTTGTGGTAAGCCTTTGTAAAACCATTGAAGGTTTTGTAGATGGTTATTTTTTGTGTTACCACACAAAGTAGGTAAAGTGTGCTCACTATAGTGATTGGTTGATAATTAGATGGTTCCTATACATATTCCTACACTAGTTTATCTAGATGTGTTCTCAATAATGCATGATTGATAATATGTTGATGTGTTCCTTCTTCTACCTTCAATTCAAGGTGTGTGCCAAGATCATGAGTGAGCAGAGGAAAACAAGCTATAGAATAAATTGAAGATTTAAAATCTTTTTGGATTTAATATTATGAATTATCTACATTTTTTCAAATTAATCAATATCCTATACCTGAAGCCATTATGTGTAATATCATGAATTATAAAGGAAAAGGTCTTTGTCTCCATGAACAAGGTCTCATAAATCCTATAATGTCCACAACACATGAAGCCTTTCAAGGTATTGGATTCAAACCATTCAATGTGAGCATATACAGTTATGATAGTGAATCTTATACTACATATCTAAAGCCTCTTTAGAAATTGAAATGAGTTCCATTTATAACCATTTTAAATACATATCCGTCACATATCTATTTCATGATAACATCATTTTGACCCTAGAACTAGATTTTCCACAACTTATCCTATGGGACCAACAACAACCACCATCACTTGATTAGTGTTAAAATGATGAGGTTGTATTTGAGTTTTTTATAATTAGAGATCATATTCCCATATAAGATCACAAGAATGGTTTTTCAATTCAACTGGATACTTATGCATACTTTGGGGAACTTATAGCTTCTATTCACCTATACCATCATACAAATAGTAAAATTTGGTTGATAAAATTATTAGATGATTAAACTCCAAATTTATAAACTATTGATGAATACATTCCCAATCATCAAGACCTTGAGGATGAACTTAATCTTCCTCCACTTATAATAAATTTTCAATAAGAATCCACTCTATTAATTAAAAAGACTATCAATATCAATATTGAAACTGAAGAAAATCCTAAGATTGTGAAACTTGTTGCTTCCCTTGATCTAAAAGAACAATCCATTTTGAATCTACTCAAATATTTTTCAGATGTCTTTGCATGGTCATATATAGACATGCTAGCATTGTATCCTTCATTAGTTGTTCATCACCTTGTTGTACATAAATATACAAAACCAATTAAGAAAAAGTTCAAAAAAATGCATCCAAAGATGGCACTACTCGTGAAGGAAGAGTTTAAAAAATAGTTATAAGTTGGTTTCATAAACCTAATAAACTATTGAGAACAAATATCTAATATAATACTAGTCACTAAGAAACCAAAAATGATCAGAGTTTGCATAGATTTTAGGGAGATAAATAAAGAATTCCCTAAAGATGACTTTCCTTTACCAAATATAGACATGATTATTGATTCTATACTAGGTCATGAGATGTTGTCCTTAATGGATAGCTTTTTAAGATATAATCAAATAAAAATAGATCCTAAAGACCAATATAAGACATCATTTTTAATACCTTGGGGCATGTTTTTCTATCAAGTAATGCCCTTTGGCCTCAAGAATGTTGGATCCACTTATCAATGTGAAATTAAAATTTTATTTCATGATATGCTCCATGATATCATTGAAGGCTATGTAGATGATATTTTGGAAAAATCAATAACTATAGAAGATCATCTTATGGTACCTCACAAAAATTTTGAATGGTTGAGATAATACAAGTTTCATCTCGATCCATATAAGTGTGTGTTTGGTGTTACTTTATGTAAGCTTTTGGGATTTATTGTATCACAAAGAGGTATAAAGATGGATCCTCCAAAGGTCACCACTATCATAAAAATGACACCACTAAAAAATCTCAAGCAACTTCATATTTTTCAACGTAATATTTAATCCATTCATAGATTCATATCATAACTTGTAGATGTATGTTATCATTTCACATTTTTTTATAAAAACAAAATTTATTTTCATTAGAATGAGGAATGCAAGAAATAATTTAGAAAATATTAAACACTATCTAGAAAATCCACCAGTTGTGATGCCACTAACTCTAGGGAAACATTTATTACTATATATTTGAATAACAAAATATGAATTAGGGGTATTTTTAACACAAAATGATGAACATGGAATGATAATAGAAATGTATTATCTAAGTAGAAACTTGGTATCCTATGAACCAAAATATTTTTCCATCAAGAAATCATGTCTAGTAGATTTTTTTACTTATAAATTTATTTGAAAAATTACATGCTAAATAATCAAACCAAAATCATTTCCAAAATTTATCCACTTAATTATCTTCTTTCCAAATTAGGGAGAATGGCTAAATGGGTGATGCTTCTAAGTGATTTTGATATAAATTATGTCAAACAAAAATCTATTAAAGGAAAAGTACTTGTAGATACACTAGTAGAAGCACCTTTAAAAAATATCGAACCTCTATTAACATATTTTTTAGATGAGGTTATCATGTCCTTAGATGAATCATTAGAATGGTAGTTGTACTTTGATGGGTCTTTCACAAGTCATGGCTTGAGGTAGGTATTTTGATCATAACTCCACATGGTGATCTCATTCTAAAATAATTTTAGATAGGATTACCTTGTACCAATAATATATTGTAATATGAATCTCTCATTTCTGGGCTCAAACTTATAATTATGTGGAACATTTAACATCTCCTAGATTCAGGGGATTCATGGATAATCAAGAAATAAGTAATTAATGAATACCAAGGTAAAGATGATAAGATAATTCCTTATAAATGTATGGTGGATAGTCTTAAACTATGTTTTCAATCCATACAATATGTGCAAGCTACTTAAGTCAATAATAAGGCAACTAAAGCGATGTCTAAGATTGGCTCATTCCTCAACATGCATCCATATGATAGTAACAACCAATTCTTTATTGAGCAATTGATATGTCTAGTATATGATACTCCTAAATCTAAAATGGTTGATGAGGTTGTTGGTCTTACATCCCATTGGTACCAGGATATATACACATACCTCTATGAACATGTGATCCCTATGTATTTATCCCACAATCATAATAAATCCTTAAACCAATGAGGTTATCTCTTTACCATCCATGGAAATACATTATACTATAGGGGTTATGATGAAACTTTATTATGATGTTTAAACTATGAAGATGTAAATTTAATCATTAAGGAAGTTTAAAAATGTATTTTTGGTGCTCATATAAGTGGTATGGTCCTTACAAAGAAAATTCTTTGCATCAGATATTAGTGGCCAATGATCTTGTGCCAAAAACATGGTGACCTATCCATAGTCCATCACAAGTCCTAAAACCCATTACCACTCCATGGCCGTTCTCCACATGGGGGTAAGAATTCATTGGAAAAATCAATCCCAACTCTTTAAATGATCATAAGCATGTAATCACCACCATTATGTACTTTACTAAGTGGGTCAAACCTATTTTTCTAACCTGCTTAACTAACCAAAAAAATCCAAATTTATCATAAATCATAAAATTTGTCATTATAGTATCCATTCTACCATTATATCTGATAATGGTAAGTTTTTCAAAAAAACATGTCAAGAGCCTTTTCAAAACATACCATATAAAGCACAAATGTCATCACCATACTATCCGCAAGGCAACATTCAAATAAAGACATCAAATAAAAACATCCTAAAAATCTTATATCACATTGTAATGATGTTAGCCATGTTTGTGATTTACAACTTTACCATGCTTTGTGAGCTTACCATATTAGCATTCACACACCCATGGGGGAAACCCTATGTTCCTTTGTTTATGACACTGAGTAAATATTACCTATTTAAATTGATCTTACATTATTATGAATCTCTTTACAAAATATTGTCGATGAATAAGCATATCACATCTCAAGACTACATTAGCTCGATCTCCTAGATGAGAATGTTTTAACAACCTTGACCATATACAATCCTTTTAAAATCATATCCATCATAGATATGAAAATAAAATCATAGAAAGAGGTTTTAAAATTATATATCTTTCTAAAATAAAATAAAATAAACACCAATGTGATCATGAAAAGAAGGGTAAGTTTGAACTTAATTGGTTAGGTCCATACATCATCATTTGCAAATATAGATTGAGTGGTTACAAATAACAACTGAAGAAGGATAAGAACTTGATGAACCCATTATCATCATGCACCTCAAACACTTCCATGCTTAGAATAATCTAGTCTTGCTATATATATGTACCAAAAAAAAGAAAAAAGAGAAATAAAAATAATTCATCTAAAAATGAAAACCATTTTTATGGATTTTTGGACAAGTACCGTGGTGAAAACTAGTTTTTGGTACCATGTGTAAACCATTATCTATATACACCCTGATTACTTGGGAGAGTACCCTATAATTATAAATTAATATATTATCCATTTTTATATATCCATATTAATTTATGTATATCCCATCCTTTCAGTTGCTTATGACATTTTAGTTTAAGGTTTGATCTTCATGGTTACATGGTTATGCCTTTGCTCATGTTTTTAGTATATTATTATACATAATCCTTAGATAAATAATTCATACATATAATACAATAAAAATCATCCATAATAAAACCCCATCATCCATAATTTTTTTTGGGAGTGCACCTTTAATCTAATCATCATCTAACCTAATATCACCACTTTCCATTTCTTCCCTCATTGGGAGAACTATATCATAAAATCCATAGTTTATCCCATTAGTTAATCAAATAATCAATAAATTAGTTATTCCAATCCAAGATCATATATTTTGAATTGTATATATAATTTCAAAAATCTACCATGTTTTTATATATCATTTCTTGGGGTACATCAAAGCATGCAACTTATCTTATGATATATCATTCCTAATCTACTCCTTGCATATATCATTGTTTGGGTCAAATTATTTCATAATAAAATCCAATCAAGATTTTCAAGCATTAGATCAAGTGGATTAATAACATACATATATTAATCACTTTAGTTTATATCATCCACACCCTCATGTACATTCATACCACCATCATCATTATCATACAACCAAATAATAAAACTTCTCAATATATTTATTTTATCTTGCAAATTACTCTAGTAAATTTTAATACTCATCCTTGGTAAATTTGTATCTCATTTTTATGGCCCATAGCTTACCTATGGGATATAAAATTTACACATCCACTCTCATGTGTCAATCATTCATGGGTCACAATCCAAGTATGCAAATTCCAAACAAGAAATTTTATTTCTCCAATCCACTTCCTAACATCAATCCACTTAGGGAAAATAATTTTAAATGTACTTCAACTCCTAAAAGTGTTTAATTGAGACTCATAATTATATTAAATATTAATATTAACTCCATCATTTATCCATATATATGTATATCCTTCATTTTAAACATTCATCTACACCCATTCTCCCATATGAACACTCAAACATGCATCACTTAGTCATTCAAAACCACTTGGGGCATACTATTTATACATCCATTCTTACACTAATTTTTTTTAATTCTTTGAAAAGGCATTAATTTTTATATTAGAAACACCATTTTAAAGAGGGGAAAATATAGACCCTTGAATTCTGTCACATTTAGTGTTATAATTTATTATGATTAAAATTGACACACTAACTCAATCACCATACTAGATTCAAATTTCATCCTAACATAACTTCCTTCCCTTTTTAAAATAATTAATCCATATTAATTAATAAAATCATGAACATGTATTTATTCAAAAAAAATTAAAATTTAGACTTTACACCTCATCCAAACATCTTCCACACTTCTCTCAACCAAGTGTTGAGTCATCCAACCACCTCCTTAGCTTCTTCAATAAATTATTGAGTCACCATTGAAAATTTCAAATAAAATGGTGAGTCACTCAGCTACCTTGATGCATTCATGATGAGTCTTTCAATTACCAATTAAATCTTTTCCTCTTTCTTACACACATGGTAATTATTCATCATCCATTGAGATGAGGACTCAAATCCAAATGTAAATAATTATCATTATCAAATAAATATTAATTATTCTCAATAATTTACTTTCTTTCTTAAAATCCTATAAATGGAAGTTTCATCCTCCATTTTCATAATTTGCCTTCAATCTATCAAATTGCTATCAATTTCATTCTATGCATCCATTGAGAAATCAATCTTATGCACCCATATGCTTCCCAATTTACCTTTTTTTGGAGAATTAATTGATCACCCACATTTTAAGAAGTAAGAGAAAATCAAAAGTCAAAATGGAGAAGGTGATGAGGTACTTTAATTTTAAGGTTTTGTAATGATTTTTTCACTTTTTTTTCTTTTGTTATATTATCTCTATCAAAGGTTTAGTTTGGATTTAGAATAGGATTTGTATGCATGTCATTTTCCTACTTTTTTTTAGATTCTAAATTTTAACCATCACATATACATTGCATAAAAATCATAAAATAAGACATGGATGATGAGAAAAAACTATAAAACATAACAATAAAAAATAGAGGGAGTAGGGTGGAACTTTTTTGATATCACAGGAGAAAAAACATAATATTTCTACAACCTACTCAAACTCAAAGAGGATAATATTACTACATAACGTAATACTAAAATGGCAAAATTAGGAAATTATTGGGAAAAATTAGTAGATAAGATATTAGATATGTTATTGGAATATGAATACTTATTCCCATAAACTTTCATAGAGCTCAAAGAAATAATATATGAGGTTGGGAATATAAAAATTAAATTAAAAAACTATATAAAACCTCTACAAAAATGACCATACAGACTGAATTCTAATGTCAAGGCAAAATTAAAAATTGAATTAGATAAGATGTTAGTTGGTGTCATAATAAACCATAAAAAAGACACATAGTGGATTACTCATATGGTAATTCAGAAAAATAAAACTAGAGAATTACATAACTACATTGACTATAGAGCATTGAAAGGCATGTCAGCATGATCCCTTCCCAACACTATTTACCAAAGAGATATTAGAAAGTGTTATGAGAAGAGATATTTATTACTTCATCGGTGATTTTTTTGGATATCATTAGGTATTAATAATACCTAAATATTTCTCAAATACTTCATTGGGGATCTTTTATGTATATAGTTATTCTATTTGGTTGTGTTTAACCACATAATGGTGAATTCATTCTTATATTTTATCCATGAGTTTTTAGAAGTGTATCTTGATTTTTATACTATGAATGGATTTATTAAGTATCATATTTAGGTGTTAAGGATAATTTTCCAAAGATTTTTCCAACTTAAAATTAATTTTAATCTAAAGAAGTACATATTTGCCACACCATTTGGTACTTTACTAGGATATATAATATGCAAAGGTCTAATGGTAGACCCAATCAAAATTATAATAATCATAAATCTAAAACTACTCAAGACACAAAAGGAGGTTAGGATAATACTTTGTTATACCAGATGCACCATTGATTTATCATAAACTATGCATCCATAAGTGCATGAATAGAGGACTTACTAAACAAATGACATAACCAACCCTTGGATTGGTCAAAATAGTGTCAAGAAACATTTCAAAAACTAAAAAAATACTATTTTGGATGCATAAATGCTTGTATCCCCAAATTGGAAGATCCCATTCCATGTTCATGCAGATGCATCTAGCATAGTAATAGGAGCAGTGTTGGCACAACCTTATGGAAACATAGATCATCCAATTTCATTTGTAAGCATAGAATTAGAAAAGATGGAAAGGAATTACTCTACCAATAAATAATAGACATTATCTATGGTGTATGTAATGCATAAATTTAGACATTACTTGTTGTAAAACCCATTTATATTCCTTACATATTATGAGACACTTAAATATTTGATCAATTGATCGGTGATACAAGGAAGAATTTATACCTGGTTAATGTTATTCAAAGAGTTTAACTTTAAAAATATGGTAAAACCTAGAAAATAAAATAATGGACATGATTATCTATCTAGAATCACTATAGGTGAAGACATAGGACCAATCAAGGATGAGTTTCCCAGAGCTCACCTCTTTTATGTGGAAGCCAATCCTAAAGACATAGAAGTATTATACAATTTATGTTTAATATAGATTTTTCATAATACTATAACCCATCAAAAGAAAATTATTGATAATCTAAACTTTCCATTCATGATTATTGAAGGAGGAGAATTTTATAATAAAATAAGAGATGAAGTATTGTAGAGAGTAACATTACCACATGAGTGGAATAAAATATTAATATAAGCCCATGATGAAGTTACACAAGGACATAACTCTAGAGAGAGTATGGGAAATCAAATTTTTTTTGTAGGCCTATGGTGTATAGAACTCTTCAAATATGCACATTATAGATAATAAAATCTGATTTATACAGCATCTCAGTCTTGTATACTTGACAAATATCTATCATGGCTCTACATTTCAAGTTTTAACCTTGCCACTGTTAAAAGGCTCACATTTACCATATCATTATGGCTAATTATTTATCTTATGGTTAGAAGATATACGTTCTGAGGACCCATATCCCTTAAAATATATATAAAGTTTAAAACCTAATATATATAATTTATTATCAGCGTCAAATCCTTAACAACTTCCTAACCTACTAGATAATTGCGTTGATGCAAGTGTCTGAATTCTTATCAAGTGTCTATCCCTCAAAGTCATTTAATTTGAAAATATTTTAAATCCTATAAGTTAATCCAGTTGTATTATTGAACCCTAATATGAGATATTTTTATAAGGTGTGGTATAATTACAAATCTAATATTACTCATTATAAATCTAAAAAATACCAAGAAAACTCCTATTGAAGCTCAATCAATTAATTTCACAACTAAGTTTTATTTCCCTATTCTTCCTTATTTTCATATCAATCATAAGATCAATATTGTTATAGGTGTGAATCACTCAAAGAATAGCCCATGAGTAGTATTTATCAATTTAAAAGCTATATCACATTCCCTTACATACAATATATTTCACTCTTATGTATATACAATACAACACCTAAAGGAGAACAACATAAGTCTAAAGCCCTCCTTGGAGTATCGAATATGTAGGCAAAAATCATTGAAATAAGGGTCCTTGAGGTTAGATCAACATTGTGAGCTCACTAACCCATTTTTGGTAAGGTACAAAGACTTAAGGTGAAGATCTAGGGTTTGATCCATAAACAATAATCAATAGCTTATGCATGTAAATAACAGGCATTAGCATAAAGGTGATATAAAAGACATAAGAATATAGGTGGTCACTCTATAGTACATTGAATATTTTTTACATGATAGTTATGTTAATATCTAGATAGAAGCAGATAAAATTATTGATGCAAGTGTCCACAGGTTAACATAAGTGTCCAAGCATTTGTAAATAATATCTATCAAATATGATGACTAGATGCTAATCTAGTACCTACTTGTTTTCACCTTTTTACTTCTTAAATCTGCCTAAACATTTTCATATAAGCTAATTATTATCTGTTGTTCATGTCTATATAATTAGAATACTATTTTGAGTGTACTTTATATATTTACCATAACTCAACATTTTAATTTAGAATATTGATTTATCTAAGTTTTTAATTAATTGGTCTACTCTAGAATAGTTTTATTCATCCTTAAGTATAGGATATTATACCCCTTTAACCCTAAACCACCATTTATAAAAAGGGTTAAACATTTTTAAACCTGACCTTTGTATCTTATCATGCAACTCCTAGTTTATTCTAGGTCTTTCAATCTTCTAGGGTTTCTAATTTCAATAATTTGTAGATAAAAACTTTTACATTTTCTTTGGTACCTTTATTTTCATTTATAAAATAGAAAAAATGTTAAGAAATATCATTTTAGAATGAAAGATAAATAATCCTTATTCAATCATATAAATACAAATAAAGACTTAATTAATGCATTATTACATGTTACACAAGAATAAATCAATAACCATGCCAAGGTTAGTGCATCTGCATCCAATAATGGTGAACCCTTAGATGGAAAATATATTTTCACTTCCTCCATGGGAGAAATTAATACTTCAGCCCTAATACCAGTTTTAATGCTTAAATAAACATAAGTGTTATTTTCATCCCCTTTGGTGACTTACCAAGTATCTGATCTTAATTCCAATGGGTCTATAATATAAACTCTTCTCCAAGTTATAAAAACTTTGGATGATAAGGTTAACAACATTGAACAAAATTATTTGAAATAAACTCATGATATTGATTCATAATATGTATTACATAATCTTATAGCACTTGAGATATCTTTGCACCTTTTTCAATTGGTTTTATTACATCCAATCACATTTATGATGACAAAGGTGCACCTGAACAACATCTCTGATCTTTCTATGTAACATGCCTTGATTATGATTTAAATGATAAACATTCGACCAAATTATTTACAAGGATCCTAAAGGACTATGGTTAAATGACTTACCAATCCAATTAGTGAAATCATTAAAACTTTCAATGGATAAATTTATAACACATTTGTCCATAAACATCACTAAAAATATGTCATATGTAAAAATTACTAAGCTTAAATAAGGAACCAATGAACCTATCAATGAATACCTCTTGATGTATAAAACAATGTTAACTAAAATGAAAAAACCAATGGTAGATAAAGAGCTTCAAGACATATTTAAGTAAAGTTTTCTTGCCCCATTACATAAGTCCATTATTTTCAAGAAGTTAAAATATTTTGATGACTTATGCCATATTTTTTGAGATCATGAAATGAAACTTATTTCATTGAACAAGATTAAGTATGTAGTAAACACACCAACTACATCTACTACCAAGTTTCATATCAAACAAAGATACAAGGTAAAGCCTATATAACCTAAAACAAAATCAATCACAATGATTAATGTAGTGTCATACTAACTAATTGAATATTTTTTACCAATGCACCTAAGAGATAATTTACATAATTAATTGAGTCCCCAGATTCAATACTTAAGAAGCTTGTGGAGTGTCCTCTCAAATCTCTCCTTCATACTATAAAGGTTTATATGAGTTGACATATACCAAAAGGATATGGTTCTAATTCATATTGTGACTATCACCAAGGTCTTGAGAATCCTACAAACAAATTTTATATATTAAAAAATAAGATCCAAGATCTTTTTAATAACTAATAGATCACCTTTGATGATCCTCTAAATTATTTAGGTTCAAAATGTGGTGACCATCAAAATTAGAAGATATTTAACAATCCATTTTAAAATAAGGAAGATATAGAAGTAAAAATGGTATATAATGCACATCCTCCTCCATCACATTATGATCACCCATTATATATGATTATTAGAATTTATACATGCACAAGACCTCCTACAGTTCATATATCTAATATTTAATTTGATGATATTTAAATTGTAGATGATGACTAATATCTTCATATATTATCTATTCAATCATACTTTGATCATACAATTATACATAATATTGTGATCAATAATTATTCTAGTGATAACTATGTACCATGAAGTTAGTTGCACATTTGGGATATACAAATGATTATGTATATCCTTTAACAAAAATGATCAGAGCATTCAATGGGACATCACAACAGATTATTGGTGAGATTAATTTACCTTTACAAGTTGGTCCATCACATGTGGTTACTAAATTTATAGTTATAACATATATGGGAGTATTTGATATTTTATTAATATGACCTTGGATACATAAAATCCCTATAGTACCTTCCATAATTCATGGATTTATTCAATACATTCATACCAACATGGTAATCATAGTTTCTAGAATACCATATGAACATCCACTTGAACAAGAGAAGTTTATTCCTAGATAATTAATTATACAACATGATAAGGTTAATAATCCATGTAAGGGTAAGCAACATGTAATCATATACCATAGGTGGCCCATACTTGAAAGACACCAAAGACACATATTGGATTCCGAAGAATTCTCATATACACCTAGATGGTGTACCCAATTGTTAAGAGTAACTAAACAAGTTACATTTACATCTACACCAAGGAAACCACAAATAACTAAAAAATGGGTTCCGTGAAACCCTAATAATTATATTACCTCTTCATTAATACATATTCCTATGAGACATGCACAAAGTACCATAGATTTTATAGTTTAAGAATGACACTTATATGGGATAATAGTATCATCAGTTTAATGTACCATATTTCAAGTTTGGAGATACCTAGGAGAATACCTTATATGGGATAATAGGTTATACCTTTTTAATTTAAAAATATTAAAAAAATTCAAATAAATGAAATTTTAAATAAAATAAAAAACATTCCAATAAATTCAAAAATACAAAAATATCCAGCATACATATGTTTACTAGCTCCATGGCATATATGTTATTTAATTTATGTTAGTAGATATTATATCATTTATATTTAAATATGTTCACACATACTTGTGTGTGATACATGCATATAATAGATACATGATATATGCAAATGCATATGTTGGACATTTCTTCTCCTCACACAATACACTAGGTTGCAGGCATTTGCTTCCTTGATCACAATTGATACAAGTTATATTATATTATTATCACCTTTCCATTATCATGTTGGGATTATATAATAAAACTTACACATGCTTATTCTCATGATTAAATATATCACAATGTTCTTGATATGGTATGTTATATGATATTTTTACTGACATATATATACAAGGACTAATATGATATGTTTACGTTGGTTGTTTATACTTCATTTATTCACATTTTCACTTCCTTGAGTGTCTTTTTATTTCTTGATATTATCTTTATTGTGGTACATTTGAATATTTTAATTAATTATTGTCACCTATGCCACTATATATTTTTTTATTTTGATATTTGGACATTTGAATACGTCATTCCTTTGAGTGTGCAACATTTGAATATGCTCCTTTTTATGGTCTCCTTAGACCCATCTTTTTTGACATTGAGTAATATTGTGTGTGTTATTCATTAATTTATATATTTTTCCATGATACATATCAAACATCTTAGGGCTTGTTGTGATCACATACTATGAGCTTCATTGATATATCTATGCAGACATGCTACTCCTATATGCTATATGATTCATACACAAATTATATAGTTATCTTATCATTTTTAATCCTAATACCTATCAAATTCCATTTCCCTTACCTAAAAAATGGAATATTATTGGGGTCATGCCATAGATACATGACCTTCACACTTAAAAAATATCAAAATCTCTAGAGTTTCATTACAATTTACATGATCCATATATACACTTGGGTCAAAATCTTATACATTGCATCAATTTTTATACATTTGGGATAAAGTCTCTTAGTTTTTTTGTAGATATTATAAACATTTATAAATCATAGGTTAAATTTTGATATATAATTTATCTTGAGATACATTACAGGTTCATATGCCATGTAATTTCACCAAAAAATACAAATACATTATTAAACTTATTTACCAAGAAGCACTGATATTATACCAAGAAGCAACATTTTAACCAAAAACACTATTTTGATTGTTTTTTGTCTATATTAGTTGGTTTCATTTTTAGTAGTGTGGTTGAGATTCAATGACCTTAATATCCTAACACTACTTCCATTTTATAGGTTGATTTTTTTATACCACTTAACTTGGATTTTGCCATACTATCACTTGAGTTGTGTGATTGAGATTCAATGATATGAATGGTCATGTCACAACTCACCCTTGCACCAAATTGGGGGAACAATTAAATTTTTACTTTCCTCTTAAAATTTCTAAGTTTGAGTTTTGAATCTATATGAATTCCAATTCTTCATCAAGAAGCATATTTACCAAGTCAAAGTACCAAGGGGTAACATGGTTGCATTGACACATAGGTTTACTCCTTCCTTTCTCTCTTTATTTTAAAATTTTTTAATTATGTCAAATTTAAGATTATATTCAATTATTTATACTTTAATATTCTCTTGTTTATAGGTCATACACCAAAAAAACACTAAAATTGGACTCAATCAAAGGTAAGTTGTGTTGTATACCTAAGCATGCATTTATTTCCTTTAACCTAGTAATTTCATCCTTATGCATTACTATATTAAGGGTAGAGAATGTAAATAATAAAATAAGATTTATATAACATTTTAGTTTTTTATACTTGATAAATACCTATCAAGGATATACCGTTTAGTTCTAGACATTCATGCTATCAAAAAGCTCACATTCACCATCTCACTATGCCTAATTGTTTATCTTATGGTCTAACCTTATGCTTTATGATGATATATATTTATTTCACTATATATAAAAAATAATACCTAATATATATCATTAAATTCTATTATTATATCCTTAATAACTTCTTAACCTATCAAACACTTGCATCCCACACAAGGACACTTATGTTGATGCAAGTGTATAGTCCTCAAAGGTCATATAATTTTCAAATATTTCAAATCCTATGGATCAACCCATTTGTATTATTGAACCCTACCATGAGATATTTTCAAAAGGTATGGTATAAATACAAACTTAATCCTACTCATTACTCATCTAGAAAATACCAATCATGCACTTATTGAAGCTCACTCAATCAATTACACAATTGAATTATAATACCTTATTCTAATATAGTTTTAATCATTCAAAGAACAACCCATGATTAGTATTTTTCAAGTTACAATGTGTATCATTACATGATCTTGAATATAATATATTACACCCTTATGCACACATAATTCAACACCTAGGGAAGAATTACATAAGTATAAATCCCTCCTTGGAGTATTGGCTATGTAGGTAGCACTCATTGATAGAGGGGTCCTTGAGGTTAGATCAATACTGTGGAGACCACTAAAACATTTTTGGTAAGTTACAAAGACATAAGGTGATGATATAGGATTTGATTCATAAACATTTATTGATAACATGTGCATGAAAATAAAATAAATGAATAGAAATGAAACATAAAACCCAAAAGGCTCAAGGTGGTTTCTTCATAATATAATGAATATTAAATACATGATAATTAAATAAATATCTAGATATAAGCATCAATGATAGTGTCCATAAGTTGATGCAAGTGTCCAAGTCTCCAAAAATAACCTTTATAAAATCTGATGATTAGGTCCTAATCTTGTCCCTACCTATTTACACCTTTATACTTCTTAGTTATAGCTACACATTGTTAGATAAGATAAGCATTTTCTCTTATTTGTGTTTATGTAATCAAAATATTTTTTAGTGTACTTTTTATATTTAGCACAACTCAAATTTTGATTTAGAATATTGATTTATCCAAGTTTTCAATTAATTAACCTCATCTAGAATATTTTTATTCATCATTATGTATAGGATATTATATCCCTTTAACCCTAAACCACCATATCAAAAAATGGTTAAACAAAAATTAATATGTAAGGAATTGTGACATATGCCAAAGATTAGGCAAACTAAATGTTAGAGATGAGATGCCACTTAACCTAGTGTTAGCGCTTGCCCCATTTTAAAAATAGGTAATTGATTTTATCCATCCAATTAAACCTACAACAATAAAGAGAAATGATTAATTATTTATTATTGACAAAAAATACTTAACAATATGGGAATAATAAATTTACACAAAGTATTGTATAGCCAAGACTACCACAATTTTCTTATATGAAAATATAATCACACAGTTTTGATGCCCATTAAGCATAATGATTGATTAGGATAAAATTTTCATCAATAATACCTATGGGAATTGCTTAAACACATTTTTATCGAACCTAACATAATTAATCCTTACCACTTTCGATAAAATGGTATTATTGAGGAATTTAATAAAGTATTAGAGAAGGTATTGAAAAAATTTTGTAATAAAGAGACTGGGGATTGGGATACTAAGATACTTATAGTCCCATGGGCTTACTATATTTTTAGATTAAGGTAAAAGCAAGTTTTGAAGGGACCTCAAAACCCTGAAACAAAGGAAGAAGGATAAAACAAAAACATCCACATGTGAAACCTGTAACCTACTACTAAAAAGTATCAAAAATAGGTTTTACAGGGACCTAAAACCTCAATACAAGATCATCAAAAGACAGACCCCAGGTTTAACAGAGACCTGAAAACTCCAGTGTGAAAAGAAAACAAAAAACCAGATAATGGAACCAGTTATAAAATCCACCTAAAAGGACCAGGACAATAAGAACTCAAAGATCTTATTCTTCTAATTCCAAAATCATCTTTACCACTTCCTTTCCAATCATAGCAGTGTCCTGTATAGATATAGCCACCGACGTAGAAACCTCTTGCATTGCTTTCTTCCTTGAGCTCTATCTGGTTCTCTTGCTAGGCCCTTCCAAGGATTTAATTTCCTCATTTGCTCATTTTCCAATGTTTACAGCAGCTACACATATGCTAGCAGTTACCTCCTCCATCTTCATTCTACATTCCTTAATAAGCTCCCTTAGATTGTTCTCATAGTCTTTAAGTTTGATAGGAATATCCCTCATCTGCATTTCCATATTATTGATTTTATTCTGATTTGCTTCCTGATTATGCTCCAATATTTCCATTTTCTTCTTAAGGCCCATTATCTCCTTATACATCCACGAGTCAACTTGAAGGATAGCATCTACTTTGCATTTGGCCGCACTCATAAAGGTGTGCCTTCTGTCATTCTGCCCTATATCACTTAAATATTTTGTGTTCTCTTTTGGATTGTCTTCATCCTTTTCCGTATAATCCTCCCTTTCCATTCTTTTCTGTTCCTTAGTTTCGATAGGGCTTTCGTTATGGATTAGATCATCCTTTACTTGTTCTCTAGTTTCCATTGCATGATAGGCATCCTGAACTGGATATTCCTTCTCTATTTTCAAAGCAGGATCCTCAAATAAAACATCCATGTCTTTTTCAGTTTCCCCTAGCACTTGCTGATTTTCCTCAAGATCATGGTTATTCTTTTCAATTTTTTCCTCTATAGTGATCCCTTCTTTCTCATTCTTACCTGTATCTTCTCCTTCCTCACTAGAGCTAGATTCCCTACTTTATGTTCCTTCCTCTTCCTCCATACTCTCCTCCTCAGAACTTTTAGTGCTTTCCCACTCTTTTTCCTCATCAACAATCTATTTTTTGATGGTGGAGGATTTGGGTTTAACTTTTTCCTTCCCTTCACTATTTCATTCTTATTACTCTATGAGTCCTTATTTTTGTCCAAATAAGGATTCACAACAATGGCCTTGTTTTTTCAAAAACCTTCTATTATTAGGATTAATCCCTCATGCAATATAAGATGAGACTCTTTTTTTCTATGAGCGAACAGACTTTGGAGCAGTGAGAAGCGCAAATAGAAAGGAAAGGAGATTCTAACTTTGTGCCTAAAATGATTTAGAAAGACAAAATGAAATTTATGGACTCTTTTACTTCTTCCATCAAGTATGAAATACTCATGGATGCAACATAAGACATCTCTCCGAATTCCTTTAATCTGCTCTAGGTTGAAAAAATCCCCACTCTTTTCCAACTACTACTCCTCAGCATCCGTCTTTGGAAATTTGCTAAATGCCTCATTAGATATGTTAGTCTGCTTTGAGAATTTGATTCCCTCCATTGGAAGCCCCATGACCTCCGCTATGAATTCCTCAGTGAGCTTCATCATGATGCCATGGAGGGTTACCTTGTCATTGACCCAATTTTTGAAAAAAGCCATAGTTATATGGGGTTTTGAACCATGTATCCATTCTAAGTAGCTCACAACCTTTCCTCTCTAAAGGATCTTCCAGACATCTTGTTTTGCCTTCCAATCTTTACAACTTTTAGGTTCCTACTTCCTTGGTTCTCCTTTCATTTTGAAATCCATAAAATTATCCAGTAACACCCAAACACTGATTACTGAGTAATGAGACCAACTATTATCAACTTGTAATGAGATTCACCTATTTTTTGGCACATACGAAACCCACTTCATGTTCTCTAGAATATTTCTATTCAATGAGTGTAATCTTTCCTTCGTGAGGCCACTCCACTAAATCATTGATTTTCTATTCCAAGTAGATATTTCCCTCCTTTGAATGAATTGCATCATAATTAATGAGTGCTCTAAGATCCACATTCTTATTTAATGTATCTTGGCAACTCACCTTGTGTCCTGTTTGAATTGCATGATTTGTTATCCAATCAGCTACCCCATTTGGCTTCACGGTAAGTATGGGTTATGGTTACTTTCTCAAATTTTTGAATTAAGGATTTCATTTCCATCACCATTGCCTCTATAGACCATGAAACTAAAGTTTTGTTATTTAAGATGTTAATGATATTCAGGGAGTCACCTTCCAGCCATAATTTAGAATATCCTGATTCAACATTTAATTTAATAGTTTGAAGGGCTGCAGATGCTTCAGCAATATGACAATTCTGTTGGGAGAAAAGTAAAACCGGAAGCACACAATTGATTACCAAACCAAGCAACTTAATATGCGGAAATTAACCAGATTCACCAAGTAACTAGAATTCAGAATAACACAAGATATGAGAGACAATACACTATCTTGTATTAACACTTTATACATAAAAGAATACAATAAAGAAGATGCCACTTCTTCTCCACCACCTTACAGAGGTTTCCCACACCTCAAGTGAACAGTAATTCTTCTCCCCAAAGCTCTCCCTCTCAGGTCCCAACACCCAACTCAAAATACAAAGTTGGTGTTCACCTCCCGTGCTCCACGCACACCACAAGTGCTCCACACACTCAAACAAGTACTCCACATACTTCAAGTAGATCTCCCATGAACCTGCAACAACCTGCAATTCAACAGACCATACTTATGGAAGGAACTCCCTTGCCTTCCTCTCTTGCTCTATCCGAGTACACACCTGTACTCCAAGTAGATCCTGCCTGATACTGCTTCCTATTGTGTTGCTATCTATATGATCTTGCACACCTGCAAATCAAACACGGTTCTGCTCACCTGTGAACCTTGACCTTGCACACACATACACCTGCAGATCAACGATCTTACTTACCATGTAGATCACTCTACACCCTGAAGAACCCTTGTCCTTGCCTCACCAAGTCCTTATGATTCTCCAACCAGTACCAAGCTTGGCACTGATAGGGAACTAGGAGGAGCACCCTTACTCACTTCACACATAGAAGGAGCAAACTTTGCTCAACTCAAACTAGAACACTTTTCTAATACAACCATGAGTCTATTATATAGATCTCATCCAAACAATGATTAGACATCTAATTACCATAATTAGATCCACAGCTCTCAGTCTAAAAATAGCTCTCTTCATGAAAACACATGGTTCGTTAGCTAACTACCCGTAACAAACGCAGTCCAAACCACACAGGCGACCAACATCGGTCCCTGTCCGCCTGGGGGTCACTGACGCCGACCGATCTCTGACCGACGTCAGTTGCCTTCCTGCCCTATCCTGCCGATGTCGGTTGGCCTGACTGACGCCGGTGTCTCTGACACTCAGCAACTCCCCTGCAACCTCCTCCGTGTCTGCATCAGTGAAGCTTTTAGCTCCACAACCTAACAATCTCCCACTTGGAGATAAATAGCTGCACTGTGCCTGTATCTATACTCCATCTAATCTGTTTCCTGGTTTGTATCCATCTTCAAGATCAATCTTGAAGACAACCCACCACACATCCTGTGATGTACCTCCTGTCATCCGAGTACCCTGCCACATCCGAACCTACAAACACATGTAGTGAAGTCCTGACCCTGCATAGCATGAATCCCTACTGCCGGTCCCTCTCAAGTACCTGAGAATCCACTTCCCCGAATTGGCTCCTAACTCTCTGACAGCTCCCACTGCATGGGAATACACAGGTCTATACCAGACCTCATGTGATTTCAAACACTGTACCTGTCCAGCCCTTAGTGTGCTCCGGCTCTGCATCCTGAACCTTGCTAACACTTGATTCACATCAGCTCCCACTCGAGACAAAATCAACCTGTGATCTCCATGTCTCCCATGTCAAAGAATTCCACTGCTCCAAACTCCTCCTGACATGCCACTGAACTAATCTTACCCTTAGCTCAACAAAACCCTGTATGTACACCCCTGCTAGCTAGCATACTATCCACATACAGCAATAGAATGATGTCATGACTCATCATCCACCTGGTAAGTCAAACCACAGTAGTTACCCTGACATTGACTGAAGCCATGCTTCGTCCTCCACCTATCAAACCCTGTACCACTGTCCTGTAGCTCCTCAAGACCATATACCTGATCTTCCATCTCACGTATCCGTTCTCTCTATTCTTCTACTAAGGTATCCATTCATCTCTGTGCTTTCATACCTGCTGGCAACCCTACCAAAACACACCTGTCTAGTTCTCCTCCAAGGAATCACATCCTCATCTATGCCAAGCTCACACCTGTTTCCTGGATCCTTCCTGCTCTACAATCAGCAACATGTATAAAGAAGAGGAACAACAAATTTGAGGGCCTACTTATGTCTTCAGTCCTCTGTATGGGTGTTTGAGACTCCTTGACAGCGTGCTGTCCACCCAAAAATCCGTTACAGTGACCGACCTCGGTCACCCCACAGTCTGCATCTGACCGACGTCGGTTCCATGCGTCTGTCCCTGACTACCAACCTGCCAGCGCTGGTGTCCCTTCTACCGACGTCAGTCCTCTGACCGACATCGGTCTTACATACTGCCGACGTCGGTCCTATGATCGACGTCGGTCTTACCCTGCCCGACATCGCCGGCTTTGGTCTGCACATGACCGACATCGGCACCTGTCTGTTCGACGCTGGTTCCTCCTGACCAACATCGGTACCTGTGTTCACCTGTGAGTGATGACTTTTTACCCGCGAGCTTCTTTGAATCAAAACCCATGTCCAAACTGCCCTGCTCAGAAGTATCCAGCACCATCCACTGGGTTCTGTCTGCCATCTCCTCCATAAACACCAAGGCTTTCCAGTTCTTAAGCCTATCAAATATATCTATCTTCCACTTAAGAACATGCATCTCCTTCCTGCTCATGTGACCAAGCCTACGAAGCCACGTCTCTACAACAAAAGAAGAATTAGTAATATAAACAAGTAGATAAAGGGTACCTATTTTCTTACCACCAGCTAATTCAAGTGCATCCGCTGTGAGAATTCTTGTGCATCTCTCATCACCCAATCTTTTTGAAGAAATTAGCCATATCTCCAAACCTGGGACCTGCATGACCTTCATCAACACCTGTGTGTTGGCCACCTGCAATTTCAGCTTCACTTCCCCTTTGCCAATTCTTTGGCAAGGCTCACCAGCTCCTCTACCTGGAACTGCATGGAAAGAGGCAACCGAATCTTTTATCCAAGATTCAACTTTATCCAAGAAACCTCCAAGAACATCCTATGCAATAACACATGCAACATCTGCTTCTTCAGTTCCTTCATGCTGATCTGCTACCAACCAACAATAATCTTTTACCTGCTCTTTCTTTCCATAAGACCGTGAGTAACCATCTGTGCTTTTCAACTCTTCCATTCTTAGCTTACTTTGATCTGCTGTTGCTCTACTCCCACTCAATCAGAAACCCCTGAGAATGCCCTGTAACCAAACACAAAACCTGCTTCCTCCAACCTTAGCTCTGATACCACTTGTTGGGAGAAAAGTAAAACCGGAAGCACACAATTAATTACCAAACCAAGCAACTTAATATGCGGAAATTAACCAGATTCACCAAGTAACTAGAATTCAGAATAACACAAGATATGAGAGACAATACACTATCTTGTATTAACACTTTATACAGAAAAGAATACAATAAAGAAGATGCCACTTCTTCTCCACCACCTTACAGAGGTTTCCCACACCTCAAGTGAACAGTAATTCTTCTCCCCAAAGATCTCCCTCTCAGGTCCCAACACCCAACTCAAAATACAGAGTTGGTGTTCACCTCCCGTGCTCCACGCACACCACAAGTGATCCACACACTCAAACAAGTACTCCACGTACTTCAAGTAGATCTCCCATGAACCTGCAACAACCTGCAATTCAACAGACCATACTTATGGAAGGAACTCCCTTGCCTTCCTCTCTTGCTCTATCCGAGTACACACCTGTACTCCAAGTAGATCCTACCTAATACTGCTTCCTGTTGTGTTGCTGTCTATATGATCTTGCACACCTGCAAATCAAACACAGTTCTGCTCACCTGTGAACCTTGACCTTGCACACACATACACCTGCAGATCAACGATCTTACTTACCATGTAGATCACTCTACACCCTGAAGAACCCTTGTCCTTGCCTCACCAAGTCCTTATGATTCTCCAACCAGTACCAAGCTTGGCACTGATAGGGAACTAGGAGGAGCACCCTTACTCACTTCACACATAGAAGGAGCAAACTTTGCTCAACTCAAACTAGAACACTTTTCCAATACAACCATGAGTCTATTATATAGATCTCATCCAAACAATGATTAGACATCTAATTACCATAATTAGATCCGCATCTCTCAGTCTAAAAATAGCTCTCTTCATGCAAACACATGGTTCGTTAGCTAACTGCCTGTAACAAACGCAGTCCGAACCACACAGGCGACTGACATCGGTCCCTGTCTGCCTGGGGGTCACCGACGCCGGCTGATCTCTGACCGACGTCGGTTGCCTTCCTGCCCTATCCTGCCGACGTCGGTTGGCCTGACCGACGCCGGTGTCTCTGACACTCAGCAACTCCCCTGCAACCTCCTCCGTGTCTGCATCAGTGAAGCTTTTAGCTCCACAACCTAACAAATTCAACTTACCGATAGGAATAGCAATAGCATCAATTACATTTCCCATATGATCTCTCAAGACTCCTTTGCATCCTACTTTTCCCGGGTTCCCTTTAATAGCTCCATCAAAGTTTCCTTTGATCCATCCACAAGGGGGGACATTCCATTTAACACATAATCTTGGATTTTTAGTTTTCACATTAGGCCTTTCAGATCTTAAGGGATTATCAATTTGAAAGGTTGGATTAGGATCCCTTTGTGATGATAAATTCTCCTTTATTGCTTTAATAATATTCTGACCCAACACCCATCCTATAAGTTCTTTACTTCTAAAAATTCTATTGTTTCTTTCTTTCCATATGCCCCACCAAATATGGGGAAGAGTTAATTTCCAAAAAAAAAGAACATCAAGATCTTTAGAGCGACATTACCAACTTTTAAAAGATAGTTCCACACTTTTTTGATGAACCCATACAATACCCCAAAGATTGAGGATCTCATTCCAAACTTGCTGCATATAAGAACAGTTCACAAACAAATGATCTCTATCTTCAAAGCCCTTTTTACATAGAATACACCTGTTCACCACATATATTCCTCTTTTTTGTAAGTTGTCAAGAGTCAGTATTTTGTTTTGAAGTAGAGTCCAGTAGAAGATTTTTATTTTGGGGATAAGCCCCTTAATCCAGGCATGCGACCACAAAGGTTGATTACCATTTCCCTTAGAATTAAAAATGGTAGATACTTTAAATTGTCCACTAGGATCATCATGCTAGATAATCTTATCCTCAAGATTAGGATAGAGAGAGATAGCATTGAGGGATAATTGTATATTATTGAAATCTTGATCAAGATCAGTTATATTCACCCAGGAATTGTTCTACCAGTATTGATTTACCATTATTCCATATCTTTGCTTACATCAATTAATTACCTCTTTATCTTGGAAATCTTCTATCAAAGGGTATTCTTTTAACCAAGCATCCTCCCAGAATTTCACCTTTATTCCATTACCAACTTTCCATGAGCATCCTTCTTCTAAAATTTATTTGGTTCCCTGAACTGCCCCCATATGGAAGAAGGTCGGATAACATCAGGGTAAGAAAATAAATTAGATAGGGATTTTGCATTGAATAAATACTTATGCTTTCATATGTTACTCCATTCTTTGTTTTCATGGTAAACCCTCCATCCCAGTTTTGCTAAGAGAGCTGTATTCATACTTTTAATTTTCCATATTCCCAGCCCCCCTTCCTTGAAAGGTTTGCAAATGTTATCCCAAGCAATTAAAGGCATCCTCCTTTTTTCCTCGGTACCAGTCCATAGAAAGTTTATTTGTATTTTTTCAATAGCTTCTGCAAATTTGGTAGGAATTCTGAAAAGACTTAAAGCATAAGTAGGTATGCTTTGAAGACTTGCTTTAAGGAGGGTTAACTTTCCTGCCTAACTTAAAAAATTTCCTTTCCATCCCACAAGTTTCTTACTGAATTTGTTAATGAGATCCTCCCAAAAGGCTTCAGGGACTTTCATCCCAAGAGGAAGACCCAAGTAGGATGAGGGGAAAGAACCTATAGAGCATCCAAGGATTTTAACAATTTTATTCTATCTCTGAATTGGGGTATTGGTGAAGAACACTGCACTTTTATTCCAATTAATCAACTGACCAGATGCGGAAAAATATAAATTTATAGCTTGCTTCAAATTTCTTTCTTCCTTGACTTTAGCTTTTCCCATGAAGATAGTATCATCAAAAAATTGTCCGTGGGAGAAAATTAGAGGATGAGAAGAGGGTTTTAATCCCTTAAATAAACCTTTACGGACCAAATCCCCTATATATCTTCCCATACAATCATCCATAACTACAAACAGAATGGGGGATATAGGGTCCCCTTGTCTCAGCCCCCGTGATGGATTAAAGAAATGGGATGAACTTCCATTTACCATTATAGCAATAGAGGAAGTAGAGATCAGCTGGTAAATAATTCCAACCACCTTTTGTTCAAAGCCAAAAGCTATAAGACTATTTGAAAGGAATAACTAGTCCACCCTGTCATATGCTTTTGCAATATCAACTTTCATTATGAAGCCCTGATTGTTAGAGCTGAACAACAAATGAATATTATTGTGAGCAGTAATTATAGAATTGAGAATTTGTCTACTTGGGATAAATCCATTTTGTTTACTGTATTACCTATAAAATATTAATCAAATATAGACCCTTTCAGTTGTTATTTGGGTTAGAAGTAATATTACCAATGGAATACATACTACCATGTTTGAGAATTATGGTGACATATAGAATGAATGAGAAGGATTCCCTTCAGGAGATATTGATAGAATTGGAAAAAATGGATGAAAAATAATTTTTGGAAACACATAACCAAAGTTAAGATAAAATATGCCAAAAATCTTACCATGATATACATATTATGGTCAAGGAGTTTCAAGTTGGAGATAAAGTCTTCCTATACAATAGCAAATATAAAAAGCTAAGAATGTTTTTCTTGGACCTTATATAGCTGAAGATATCACAGAGTTAAGAGAACTAAAATTAAATACACTTATTGACACACTCAAAAAAGGTTTTTTAAATGGTGCATGATTGAAACCATATGCCACATACAATTGTGGTAAACCACAGTGAAAAATGTAAAAGTAATTTAAGGGGTGACACTATCCTTCTAAATGGGAGAGTCAAGTAAGGGTACTATGGTACCTTATGCCATACATCTAAGTACCTAGTCATTGATCATGTTTCCTCCCAAATAATTTCACATTGTCATTCTAAATGAGAAATTCAAGTGACGATACCACAATGTCCTACACCAGATCTCTAAGTACCTAGTTGTTGATCATGTCAGAATTCCCTAGTGGGAAAAATAATAAAAATAAGACATAGTAAGAAGGGGGATGAAAATAAATGGAAAAAAAAAAACAAATTTGAAAAAATGGAAAAAGAGTTGGAAAGAAATTTATAACCCCAATGATAAGTGAGAAATATGTTAATTTATATAATAAGCATAAGGAAGGAAGCTAAGACTAGCAATAAATAAATAAGGATGGAAATAAAATAAATTAGTTGAGTTTTTTTTTTTATAATCATATATTATGTAGGATAGTTTGAAAATAAAAAATATAAACTAAAAAATAAATAGGAGGATGGTGGGAAATACAAATACAATTAGAAAAGGTTAAAAAATCATGACATAATAAGATCAAAATAAATGGAAAAAGGAATGAAAAGACAAGTAATTATGCCATAAATATATATGAAATGGATGAAACAAACATAACTAATAAAATGTGAGTAAATTCACCTCTTTAATGTCATGATTAATAGATAGATTAGATACATTATAAAACAAGATTTTCATTAATGAAAAATTATGCAATTTTTTGAGCATTGAGACTTTGAAAAAATTCATGTAAAGTATTAGTCCTCTACTTAAGCCTTGATTAGTTACATAGAGATATAAATAATGGAGGTATAACAAGTTGTCACTATTGATAAAATTAAGCAACCATAGTTTAAAAAACATTCACTAAAATAATAAAATTTATATCTACAAGGTGACTTTTCTAGTGTGCCCTCTCTAGTAACACATGAAAAAGACATTTACAATATATTAAGTCATATATAGTAGAAATTGACCATATATTTTTAGAAACTAATAAAAGTGAAATGTTGAAACTCAATCCCCAAACATAACAACAAGTATATAAGGTAGATTATTACATCGTACCATAGATGAAACTAGATGTCTTGAGTAGATTTCCTTACATAGATTAATGGTGAGTACCCCAAAGATATTTTTTATTTGAGCCCATGAAAATATTTTTATGTAGATCAAACTTATTGGAATACACTTTGTGTTATCTATAATATCATGGGATTTATGTAAGGCATAATACTCAAAAACATGAGCATGAAAAAATGTTAACACATGCAGGGTAGCCCAACTCACATGGACAAATTTCAATGTAAAATCCCTCTCAATTAAGAAAATCAAGGAATCTAAAGTAAATTTTACTATAAAGGTGATCACATGGATGGTGTATTAAACACACATAAGAGAATTAATAATTAAAAGGAGTGTATAGATTGCATTTGATGTGATTTCCATTGGTATGTATTAAAAATTGGCTACCACACTCTATGAAAAATACCTAGAAACCCTACAAAAGAAAAATAAAGGTACAAATGATTTTTATTATGGCTCACCTCTTTTTAGCCATGTTTTTTATGTATACTATTCCTTTACATGAGGTTTTGGTTTAATGGGACTCACATATCCCCATAGGAGCTCATATAACAATCACACTAGAGGGATGTTTATAGTATAAGAGATAGGACACTTTCTAGCATGGGATAAATAATCAAAAATATGGTAGCTATTATATCCTAGATATAACAAGAAATATCTCAAAAATATTAAATATATGTCAATTTTATCATAGATAAAGATAATGTCTACATATAAACCTTTGCTACAAAATCCACACGACTTACACTTCTCCCTTATAAAGCTAGTGATGAGCAAATTGAAGTGGTACTCATTGGACATCAAAGTTTATCGAAATAACCTAGGTTCAAAAAATTTATGAGTAAACTAAGGGGTAGTTCTTAGCTAGTGGAGGAAGTGTATACACTTAAAATTAGACACTTCATGTCAATTCTAATTAGTCTTCTATTCATTATTCACCCCCTATCCATTAGTTATATCTTCTATTAACACTTTCAACCCCACTAAAATCAATTTTATTCTAATTGTTAATTAACCTTTGTTAATTAAATTTATCTACCCCTAATATTATTTTACATAACTTTTTGACTATCCATATTTATCTAAAATAAAAAATTTAATATTACCTCATATTGGTTACATCATCTAGGAAAGTCAATGGGAAAGGAGAGGAGTGGAAGAAAGCTCTTACACCTTATTATGCACTCCTCCCTCTTACACCCTATTACATACTCCAAAAGGGGGTCATGATTGTACTTTTTTTATAAATATATTCCACACTCTAAATTTATTTAAATGGACCCTCCTACATTTCTCACTTCAAACATTGATGAGGGTGAGGATTCATTCCTAGCCCTCCATTTGAAGATCAAGGTGGATGGTCCTCACTGATTCAACAAGTCTAGAAATTAAAGTTCCCCTTCCATTATAAACAAGATTATTGAACTTAAAC
This sequence comes from Torreya grandis, assembly GCA_037957365.1. NCBI lineage: Eukaryota > Viridiplantae > Streptophyta > Pinopsida > Cupressales > Taxaceae > Torreya > Torreya grandis. The sequence continues at coordinate 736,711 of JARHVA010007003.1, forward strand.
TTACTCTTCCAAAATACACAAGGAGATTTATTATTTTCATGCCAATTTTCAATCCAAACTAAGTGTAGACAAATGGAGATGTTGCATGCATGCATAGTCAATGTTGTTAAATACCTCTAGTCATACAAGTCGAGCACATACCTCTTTAGACTATAAAATGAATGGAGTATTTCAAAGAAGGTATAAATTTTTGTGTTTTTTATTCTATTTAATTCATTATTTTCTTAGTCTTTCTCGATCATACAGATTATGGTTAGGGTGTTAGTCTTATGTAATTATTCTTTATGTGTATCACTAGCAATAAAATAACCCTCTTTAGATTCCTAATCTACATAATGTCATGCTTGGTGGGACATGATGCATCCCATAACCCTCCTTAAACCTTTATTTTTTTTCTAATTACTAGAATTAACCTAACTACTAGGTCAATTTATCTCTTTTATTTAAAAATTGGCTAAAAACCATCCTAGGTATAATAAACAAAAACACCTTATGTGTCTTCCTAAAAATGATAGAAACACTGTACTCATTAGTGGGAATGCCTTATGTTTTTTGTTGTTTTTTTCTTTGGTAAAATGATCAAAATGTGAGAAAAAATAATGAAAATACTAGAAAATGATAGAAATGACAAAATGGTGTAAAAGTGAATGAGAACATTGGAAATGACAAAATGGTAGAAACATGAATGAAAATTATGCTTCACACTTGTTAATTAAATTTATGAATACTTTGAGTGTTGGGATTATTATTTATAAACACAAGGGGAAATGGAAATTTTATAACCATTAAATAAACATAAAAGAGAGGGAAGGGTAAGGCAAAAAAGGGAATCCTCTAGATCTAAAATCAAATCAATGCAATGGCCAATGATCCAAGTGACTTTGCCAAAATTATACCACTATAGACTAAGTTTCACTAAAGTTATACCTCCAAGAATGTACAGTGGGGAGAGTCTAAAGAAACTATGAGTATGCCTTCAATGTGATTTCCTACAAAATTTTAGTAATATAGGTTTATTGTCAAAAAAACATAAATGCCATATCAAAATTTATAGTTTGACACACCAATTATCGATACTTACCAAAAGAGGAATGAAATAACTCACACAAATAATATAATATCTAAGCACATCATAATCATGACATACTTAAAATGACTAAATGTTAATCTAATTAACCTAGTACTATCGATCATTTAAACATAAATATGAAAAAAAATTAATACAAAAAGACCTTTTGTAGAAATAAAGATTTTATTCATTAAAAGAGTGAATAAACTTCTATAATAATCAATCTAGGCCACCATTACATTTTATAATGTAGAAGGAAATGTAGGTGAAATCTTGGCAATAATCCGACAACACTTTTGATTAATTTTTGGTAGACCCCAAAATACAATATGACCCTTCTATAAATAGATGAAAATTGGTGCTCACCTTCAAAAATCATGAGGATCCCAACCTAGGCCATGATGCCCATTTGTTTTAGTTATAACCATATTTAAGAATTTGAACCAAAATAAAATCCCAATAAACCTATAATATATCTATACGGGATCACTAGTAAAAATGTAGAGGTAGCGAAGAGGAGCTAGCTTTGGACTACTTCAACTAGGCACTCCTAGATTTTATCATGTCTACCACAAGGTCAAAATCCTTGTCCATCTTACCCAATTTCATTGGAGGCTCCCTAAAGATCACCTCCATTTGAGATATTAGTCTCTAATAGATTTGGAAAATTGATTACATTGAGGCTTGGACTCTAGATACTTTATTGATTCTAGTAATGGATTGAGTTGATAGGTCCAACACTACCTGGGCTCCTTCCTAGGAACACATTTTTCACTTTCTTCCTCTTAACCTAGTCTAATTGACCCAAGTGGACTCTAAATTCCCCTTGGTTGAGTAGAGTGCCATATAGGTGGAATAACATAAATATATTTACCTCTTTCAATTAGGTCAATATATTCTTCTCACCATCTTCTAAGGGTCTTATTTTAATGTGATCCAAGACTAGTCATACCTCCATCGTCACTCTCATGTTCTTAGCATAAATTTAGTACAACCCAAAATCTAAGGTTAGCATCAATTTAACCTCCAAGAGCATTCCTTTAATGACCACTACCTATAACTTCCATTTTTTCTCATCAATTTCTATGATCCTTCCTATATAAGCCTACATTTGATATATAATTATGTCAATTTTGACTCCAATCCCCATTAATTTTCTAAATATTGAGAAAAGTAATAGGATGTAATCCTTAACCTACCCAATTAGTTTGATTGGGAATGTAATCTTCACTTAGAACTTGAGAGTCTCTACTTTGTTGTGCATGTTCTTAAGGAGCTTCTCAAGTAGTCATGGATAGCTTAGAGGATAAACAATGGGTCCTCATCCATCTTATATTCTCTAGTAGAAATCCTCACCTTGGTGAGGGAAAATAGATATTAATGGGTATACCTATCATTGGGTTCCCCTTATAGATGAATCTTTGAGTAAGCATCCTCTTCATGTTCCTATAGGCTCTATCAAAACTCCACTATACATCTCAGTCACCTTGGACATCATATGTGGTGCATGTGACCCTAGGATAATCCATTTGGTTTTTGGGGGTGTAGGAGGTATGGCTGAAATGGTAGTGAAGGTAAAAGGATGAGGTAGAGGGGATATGGATGAAATGGAAGGAGTGAAAGAGGAAAGGAGAAGGTAGAGGGGGTATATGGGAAAAAGGATGGATAAAAAAAGTGGAGGCCCAAAGGAACATTTTAAATTATCATTGTTCTTATGTGAAGTTATTTGAAGTGATATTTCCCCTAAGAATGGATTATGGAATAATAGGGATGAGATAGGCTAGTTGAAGGTGAATCTAATGGGGTCTTAGGTAAGGGAGAGAGGGGATCATGGATCTAATTATCGAGTTGCTACTAATAAGGTTAGAGGTTCCACTAAGACTTATAAAGGAGGTGGATCTAGAACTAAAGACCTTTAAAATGGATCTAAAGGATGGGTCACCTTCTATTTTCTTCTTTGGCTTCTTCCTCAAGTTAGATCTAGGTGTTGAAATAAATGACTTTATTATGATGGTAGGGGATGTGGGGGATGATGGTGGAGGACTTGGATTCATGGAGTGGATCTCCAAGATAACTTGATTGGGGACTAGGAGGGTCCCTACTAAAGGTAGTAAACTCCCAAAGGTTATAGTCACACCTACTATTGAGTTCATGCCCAAGGGAAGCACTAGGAGGAATTCACATTGTGAGATGGGTGGAGAAGAAGGGAAAGAGGAAGTGAGGATTATCAAAAGGAATAAGGCCAAGGGTACTTGGGAAAAGGATGGAGGGGAAAAAATGGGAAATATAAGGGGAGATGAAGGCAAACTAGTGGGTAATATAACATGGAGTTGGAATTCATCAAGAGTAAAGAGTGGAAAGAAAAAAGGAGGAGATGGAGGAGTGAGTGGGGAAACCTAGATGTTTACCTTCTAGGTTCCTTGTTTAAGGATCACTCTTGAGATGATGATCATATCAAATATTAGAAGATGTAGTGGTAATGGTTGAGTGGGTTATTCTTGGGTGTTCTAACATTGTGTTGTCAAAACTCAACCATATTAGGGCCTGGTCACTAGTGTTTCTATAGGAGGTAGAGGTGGAACTTGAGGAGTCACTAGAGGAAGTGGAGTTAGATCATGAGGAGAAAATATAGGAGGTAGAGGTGGATCTTGAGGATTTGGGACCACTAGTGGAAGTGGAGTGGGAGATAGAGTTGGAGCTAGAGCTCAAGAAGGAGAAGGTGGTAGGATGCCCAACAATATTCTCTTAGAGATGACTGGAGCTATTAGAGTTGGGTTCTCCATAGACTAAATAGGAGATAAAGGATTTGTTGAGATTCATACCTAAGCCTTCTTCCTTTTCTTCTTCCTCTTAGCTTCTACATGGGATAACACCTCTGACTCATAAGTGGTGTTTAGATAGATCTCATCATCATCTTCAAATTGATGGCCATAGTTGATGTGAACCAAGTTGAATATTATGCCAAATGGACTTGAATCACCCCTTAGGGATCCCACTACTAAATATTTCATTTTTATAGGGTGAAATATTCTCACCTAATCACCATATTTTTATAGAGGGGAAGTTCCTATAGACATGGCTTCTCAAGGTGATTAAGAGCTATGGGCATGCTTTTTATTAATGCTATATGCAAAAGTTGAATATGTTGTTCACTATTTGATAAGTAATCTCCTAATATGTTAAGTGGTCAAAAACATAATATTGTAGGGATAAGGGTCTTAGAGTAAACCCATGACTTAGATTACTATGTCATGTTTATACATCTATGAGTCCCTAATGGTTATGATGGAGACCTAGATTATCTTTGAGAACTAGGGAATTATAACTTTATTAACTACCCTATAAACCATTGGGTAGAAATATTCATAGACATACTAGACATGCTAATGGAACTAGCAGCCATAGATATTATAGAAGACCACATGGATAGTTGGTCTACCAGGAAAGGATGATGGCTTAAATGTGAGCATCCCATAGATGACATCAAGAAGGTAGCTCATCATATATAATTTGCCCTAATTTCAAGAATCTATGATAACATAGACACACTTAAAGTTGATTAAGCATCTAATTTTCAAGATGTTAGAGCAAGTTAGGATCATGTGTAGTAAGGGCACCCATAGCTTATTGACATGATAGCAATCTAAGTTTCTAAATAACTAATTTAATAGGATAATTCCTCCTCATACCCCCTCTTAGAAGATGCAAACTATGTTGGCATAGAAATTTCATTTGTTGACCCACTTAGATTTAGGTTTCTCATCCCAGTGATAGAGGACATCATGGATCTAGTGATCATTTATCTAGAATGACATTACAATTACATCATATGAAAATGAGAATTTTGATATGGATTAGTATGCCTTAAAATTTTTCTGAGATATATCAAGAATTTGGTGCCAAGAAATGGGTGAATACACATATATGAACTAAATTTATATATTCAAGGAAAGTAAACTAATCCCAATCTAAGATAAAATTCAATAAAGCTAGAGCAACAAATAAAGAAAATAACAATCAAAACTTCACACTTTGAATATATGATTTCTCCATTACGTTGTATATCCTATTTTATCTTTAAGTATGTGGTACTCACTCCTCTAATGTAAAGAGAAGAGATAGTATTTTGGTTCAAAACAAATACTTTTATTCATTTTGATTATCTTATGTGCAAAAGCTCTAGATCTTGTGATCTCAAAAGATATGATAATGATTGTGATGCTTGATTGTGATGATTGAAAATGGAGATTTTCAAGCTTATTTATAGATGCTTGTAAAAGGATCCAATGATGGAGGATCATTTGGACCTTTTTAATGCTCCAAATGATCAATGATGGCTAATGATTCCTCAACCATGAGGCTGGAGACCTTTTCAAAATGGTTGAGAAAAGAGTGGGGTTGGTTAGTTAACTCAACAAGATTTGGTAAATTTTCTTGAAAACTTAGGGGATGAGTCATAAGAGGTGGAGATGAGTGGAAATTACCAAAATGAATGGAAATGAGTGTGATGATGCCTCCTCAAGGGTTTGTGTGAGAATACAAACAAAGGCTTGAAATTGATGAAAATAAGAAATGTTTAAAATGATATGGATGAAATAGAAATTAATGTATGCCTAAATTGATGTCAAATTTACAAGATGTTATTGGCATAAAAAGGTTGCCCCTAGTTGACAGAAACTAGAATATAGATTTGAAAAATAATATTTTTAACCATTCGAAGACTACACGCTTAATGTTGTTGCTAATGACTCAGGGGTCAATTAAGAATGTATAGGAATGATATATCCTAGAAATAATAAAATAGGGATCTAAAAAAAGAAAAAAAATATTGAATTTTGAAATGATTGTGTTGATTTTATGTTGAGATATTATTACAAGATTTTGAATACAAATCTGAAATAAATTGATTTAATTTTTATATAAATTTGAAAAAAAATGGATGAAGAATGAGTATTATGGAGGGATGAAAATGAAAAATAGTCATTAATAATATAGATACTTGTCTCAATACTAATATTTTAAAAATTATATAGGGTATGTGTAAACTTATTCCCTAGCTATTAAATGCTAGAGAAGATATTAGAAAAAGTACATTTCCCACTTTATATACTGCATGCTTGGATTGTGCTTAAAATAAAGGGTCTCATGAGTGGATGTGGGAAGGATACATTCCAATGATGGTAAGCCACATGAAAAAAAATAAAAAATATAGATTATCTGATTTATGATAAATATTCACAAAATTGATATTTGCAAGCATTGATAAGGAGATATAGCACTTTTAATAAATGACAATAGAAAATTTGCATGAAATGGTTGGGATGGATGATGGTGGCAAAAATAACCATAGAGACCTTGTGTCTTTAATAATTTTCTACATAATCCACTATGGATAAAGTCTGAGTGAGGATATCAGGCCAAGTGTAGTTCTCTCAATGCATTAAGAGAAGTGATGATGTAATGTAAGATTGACCCATGGATTTTATTAACATAGTTAAGTTAATTATTGCACATTATGAGTGGATGATGGAAAATTTATTTATATTATGATTTTGTTGGTCCCAATTGACAGGTGTGGGAGATTGAATGGAAAGATTGGGAAATGATTGTGGATGATTGATATTTAACCATTAATAAGAAAATTAAGTGACTACATGGATTAATGATGATGTATTAAAATGATTCCAATACATGGATGAAATAAATATGGATGGAAGAAAGAGATTAAACACATATGTTTTATCTAAAAATATGAGATGTTATGATAGCTACCTTGTGTTTATTTCATTCTTTGTATTAGATTTCCAATAAAATTCCAACCAAGTAAGAGTTAAGCAACCTAAGTTTTGATATTATGCATGACAATATGCACCGATGGTATAGAAAAACCATGATAAGTATTGTGTGATACATGTAAGTACTAATAGATTCACAAGGACAAAAAATAGTGCTTCATGATGTGGAAGATCATAATAACACCATTAGTAATGCACATAGTGATCTATACACAAGAAATAAAAATAAAGATAAGATAAAAAGAGATGTTTACAATAATGAAAATGATGTAAGTAAAATAAACATGGAAGTAAAAAAACACTACGTAAATAAATACCCATGATGTAAAATAAAGTAAATGACTATACAAATAGGTAAGCAAATGACTAAACAAGTAAGCAAATGATTTTTTTTGTATGTCCTTGGATAGAGTATAACCTTTGACGTATGCAATTTTTGGCAATGCTAAACTATCTGATGAGTAATTTATATAAGGTATGACTAGGGTACGTAACTAAGGACAAAGGATTTTTTGGATTTTTTTTTTAATTTTGTTGCATTATCTAATGTTTTTTCTAGAGATTTGTAATGTTTTTGGATTTTTTTTAATTTATAAGTGTATATACAAGGAATACCAACAAAGGGAAAACCATATTCGAGCAAATGAAGAGTGAGTGGTAGGGGATTGAAGTAATTATATGTTGATTATGGATGAATAGGAATGGATTAGAATTAAGATGATAACTCTAGGGAATACATGACATGATAACCAAGTGTCTAGTCATCAAAATAGAATTGAAAGGATACATCAAGATGTTTTTAAGAACATGCCTCAAAATGTTTCCACTTCCTTGTCAAGGTCAAAATGGGAAGAAGGATGGTTCTATGATAGCAAGGATTGGATGGGTTTTGATGGGTTTGGGGTTAAATGGATAAGGATGGGTTTGGATAGTAGTTAATAATGGTTTATAGTGGTTGAAGATGAGTTTATGATAGATTTGATAGGTTTATGATGGGTATGTATGCTTTAGGATAACTTAGGATAAGTAAGGATGGTTTAGGGTAAGCATATGATGGTAAAGGATGAGATTAAATAAGTTGTAAGATGGGTAAGGATCAAGGGATGATTTAGAATGCATAGGATTGAAATGGAATGAGATTGACCCCAAGTTTATGGTACTTATAGACAATTCATTATTTTATGTATAACATCAAAAATTGGTTGTTATTATGGTACTTGACCAAGGCACCATATAAATGGTTTTCACCTTAGGATTAATTTCTCTCTATCTCTTTCTGATTTGTTTAAATTTAATTTTTTTAATTTGTTTTTAGCATCTCAATTCTAAAAATATTTGAGATGCATGATGATTACCACTATTTATCTTTTAGGTATGTGCTCTAGATATGTCTTCAGTAACTTCATTGGTTTCTAAGTTGGCCTCTTCCAAATTTACTAGGATAGAGGGTGTTAATAGAGAGGGTGAAGCAAAAAGTATGTTAGATAAAGGATGCATGTTGAGTGCATGAAGGATTTAGAGGGATGAAATTATACTAGGGATGAGTATATGGGTCATGATGTAAAGGGTGAATGGGACCAATAATCTTATATTCAACATGATTGGGAGTAACTACAAGTTGGATGTTTTGGGAATTTAATTATTCTTTGATGATGTTTTTAATTTATGATTGGGATCCATCCTATAACTAAGTTAATGTAGAGGATATATTAATTTAATCATCCAATATTGCCATAGAAAGGTTTTCACCAAAGGATTCTTCTTGATTGTTTTGATTGGGATTTAGATTTGGATTGTCCAATAGCCCCTCAAAGAGGTTTTCACTAAGGGACTCATATTTTTTATTTTCTATATTTTGATTGAAATTTGTATTTTGATCATTTGATAGTGCCTTAAAGAGGTTTTCACTATGGGGTGTTGATTTTATATTTGGATTATATGATTCATTTTGATTGAGGTACACTTGTTATTCCTCAGAATATGCAGATGTTTCTTGATACTATTCTAGAAGGAGACCAACTAGGAAGTCTATAATTATTTTATTATCATGGAAGGAATTTTAATTGTAGGTAAGATCATTGGTCCCAATCAGTAGGTGTATGATACTAGATTTTAATATGGAAGGTAGTAATGGTGATGCTTATGAAAAGAGTGATGGAAATAAAGTCCTTGTAGAGATTATGAATGGATCCTAGTTAAATTATGGATGAAGTTTCCTTATAAACCACAAAAGTATCACTAACATATTTACATTAGCATTGAAATGGTTTGGAGATGATGATATGCATTCTAGCATTTAATTTGAAATGGATGGGTTCGATAATTCTTTGCTCATGGATTATTTTATCTATAAGTACCTCTATCACTTGGGGTACATGTTATGGGATGATGGGAGATTCAATAGGTGATAAGGGTTTGGGTGTTTGGATAATGCGTGATAGGCTATGTTGGTTGAAGGAGGTTTTGTCCAAGATAGGATCTTGGTAAGAAATGGGATCTTTGCCAAAAATGGGATCTTGATCAAAGATAGGTTTATGGTCAAAGATAGTCTCTTTAATAAATATGGGATCTTCATCAAAAATGGATGGTAAACCATGGTTTGAAAAGGTAGATTGATCAACTATGGATTGGTTGAAAATGGATGTGTCAAAAATGGGATCTTGAGAACTGGATGAAAGGTTGTGACATTGACTTAGAAGTTGTGTCGCTTGATTAGGCTCAAGAAATAAATATTGTCTATCCCCAAGCTATGATTTTAAGATGTGGATACACTTGGATATACCTTGATGTACCCTTTTTTAATAAAATCTTGGATATAATTCTTTAGTCTCATATAACGGTTTATAGAATGACCTTAAATTGTGTGATAATCATAATATTATTTAGGTATATACCACTCAGGTTTTGGGATATTTGGCTCAAAGTATGTAGTGTTTGAAAATATTACTAAGTTTTTAGTGACCAAATTTCAAAAGAATGCATCATAAGGTTCTCGTAAATGAGTGATTTTTTTCTTAATAGGCATGGGAATGTTTTTGACAGGTTGGGAGTTTTATACCTTTGGGGGTGCAGTGATATCAGATGGTATGGGTGCTAGAATTGAATTCCCTTTGTTAGTGTGATCGGGGATGTTAGAATCAAGGCTATAAATAGTGGAGGGGAGACTTGGTTGATTTTGTAAAATATGTTTACTAGTGGTAAGGTGATGTTGACGTGGAATGTTTTCAGATTCACTAGTAATGAAGTGGGTTAGAGAGGTAGCTTTATATTTGAAAGATGATTTTATGGGATTTGTGTTGAATGTGAAAGTATTTAGATTTGGTGGATTTATGAAGGTTGATAGATCTGAATCTATTGGGTCTATGAACAAATGTGAATTTGATTTAGTTTTGTTCAATTTTGGGAATGGTTTAGATGTAGAACCAAATGGTTGATTTTGATGAATTTAGAAAGGTTAGTTTTGAGGGATGTAGGGTTGAAAGGGTGATTTTGATGGAATATATTTGGATTTGACTAAATTTGGATTTGATTTTTGAATGGATTTTGGATCAAATATAGATTTGAAATTGATGGTGAAGGTGAATGAAAAGTTTGGTTTAGATTGATGCTAAGGTTGGAACTAGATGGATTTGTGAATGCATTTTAAATCTATGATTGGTGACTTTTGATTTGTATAAGTGGTGAAACTTGTAAAAGAATATAAATAATTTTGACTATCAAATCTAAAAAATTGATTTGATGTTATCCCTAATGTAAAATTTGGATGTTGAAATATAAGTAAACATGAATAAGAATTCAAATTTGAAATTGATTGGTTATGGTTTGGGTTGAATTGGTTGGTTGGAAAACCTGAATGACTATTCAAATTTAGACATGATTAATTTATGGATGAGGATGAATACATATTAAAAATTAGATTTTTATTTATTAGATGACTAATTTAAAATTGATTTGAGTATGTTTTAAAATCAAAATTAGTTGGGTAGAACCCTCGGTTATAACATGGATTATCTAGATTTGGATTTTGGACCAAATTGATAGAGTTGTTGCTTCACACATCCATGCTTATTTCAATGGATGACACTACTAAGGAAAGACTTGAAACTAGATTCTAGTAAGGTAAAATACCAAAGTGACTAAAATTTTGATTGCTAATTAAATGTCTTTGAGCTTTTAGAGAGAAAGTTATGATTTTTAGGATAACATTTAAAATAAAAAGAATCTATTTGCAAACAAGGATTTTGAAACATGTGGTAAACATAAGGAAATAATAAACAAATTTTTGGTATAAATAGTAAATAAATTTCACAAAAAAGGTAAAAAACTAGGATGAAGGGTCATGAAAAACTATTGGGCCTTCTATTGTCACTAACTCATCCATGCTCTCAACTATGGCCTAATATTTCAAGGCACTAACCATGAAGGATCCTGCCATTCCTATGGCCTATTGAATCTAGTTTTGAAGGCATGTGGAAATTTTATTCTTAGTGTTAATTACTAATGGATGTACAAAATTTTTAAAAAAAAGGTTATCATAAGATTAAGTTTATACAAGCCTATCTAAGAGGGAAACTCATGGAAGAAATCAATAGAGTAGATGCACACTATTGGGTTTTGTCTCAAAGTGACCAACATAGCCATAGGCATATTAGTTTGTTGAAAATCAAAAATACCAAATTTTGAGTTAGCTATTGAATCCCTAGGTATTAGAGCATTAAATCCCCTCATGTCATAGTGTGCTTAAAACACACAATCGTTTAGCCAATTAAACCAACTAGATTTTAATTTATATACCCCACTGATAGACATGGTTTGACCACTACATGGTGGTGACATATATGATCAATAGAGCCCCTAATAAAAGAAAAATAAAATTAGACACCCATTTTTAATTTCCAATAATCATCACCAATGCAATGTCAAGGAAAGAGCATACACAGATATTACTTTGGTAACACAAATAATTGTGAAAACATTTTTGATTTCTAGGTATCATTACCAACGTAATGCCAAGGAAAGAGCATACACAAACTTCAAAACCACAAAAAAAATACTAAAATAAAAATGATGTAATTACTAATAACTTTAAAAAATAAAAACAAGAAATGTTAGCAATAAGAAAAATTGACTTTTATTAGTCCTTTTACTATTATATTTTAGCAAACATCTTACAAACAAGTTGTTAGAATGTTTTATTTAGCTAGAAATGAGATAAAATATAATGAAAAACTGAGAAATGATGAAAAACAAATAAAAAACAAGTCTCTTTTACAAAAATGATGTTACGTATTCAAGTTAGAAAAGTGAAATTGAAATAAGACAATGTAGGAAAAACACAAAAACTAGAAAATAGTAGATAGAATGACCCATTCTTAAAATATGATTTCACTACATAGGGAAATGATTTATCTATGGTAAATGATGAGTTCTCTACACACAAAAAATAATTTACTATGGGAAAATATGAAATCAATGCACACAAAAATGATTTCACTATAAAACCTGATGATTTCACTATAAAAAAAGAGTGATTTCATTGCAAGGTATAATGATTTCACTATTTGATGATGAAAATGGTGTTGATGCTATAAATATAATTATTTCCAAATGAAAATTCTATTAACCTAAAAATATAATTAAAAACATAAGAAATGTAGGAAAAATGAATAATTTTACTATTAAGTCCTATCATTTCATTGCTAAAACCTCTAAACTCATTGTTATGCAGAGAAATGTACACAATCAAATAGAAAACTAGTGATAGCAACCTATAGTCCATACCATCACTAAAAGAAGAAATATTAAGCACAAAATGAAAGCATAGAAAAAAAAAACAAAAGATAAATTATATCTAAGTGCAAAAGATGATAAAAAGATTAAAAAGATGTGGGAGAAGTCTCACCAGGCATGCCAAAAATATATGAACTAAATTTAAATATGAAAAGAAAGTAAACTAATCCTAGTCTAAGATAAAATTCAACTAAGCTAGAGCAAAAAATAAATAAAACAACAATCAAAACATCACACTTTGAATACAAGATTTATATATTATGATGTATATTTGATTTTCTCTTTCAAGTATGGGGTGGTCACTCTTCCAATGCAAAGAGAGAATGGATAGTGTTTTGGTGTAAAAGAATAATTTTACTCACTTTGACTCACTTTTGTGCAATATCTCTAGATATTGTGATTTCAAAAGATATGATTATGATTGCGATGCTTGATTGTGATGATTGAAAATTGAGATTTTCAAGCTTATTTATAGATGCCTAGAAAAGGATCCAATGGTGGAGGATCATTTGGATTTTTTAAATGCTCCAAATTATCAATGGTGGGTAATGAGTCCTCACCCATGAAGATGGAGACATTTTCAAAATGTTTGAGAAAAGAGTGGGGTTGGTTCGCTGTGTAACCAAGACTTAGTAAATTTTCTTGACAACTTTAGGGATGAATCATAAGAGGTGGAAAACTTAGTGGATTTAGTTGGGATGAGGGAGAAAAGGTGGGGAGATTTAAATATGTTGAAAATCTAGTTTGTATTATTTAAAATATTTATTTAAGGGTTCACAATTGACTTATTCAATATGTCTAAATTATTTAATTATTTGATTTTGGGAATAAATGTGATTTATTAATTTAATAAAAAATATTAAATAGATTTAGATGTATTTCAACACTAAATGAAATCTAGGTGTCTACAACACCCAATCATTAATAACATCCTACACATGGATATCCTTATGGAGGATGTCACCCAATAGGTTGGCATAGGGAAATGCCTCTGGTTTGGCCATGGCTCTATAATGTCTCCATCTTTTATAGAACTGAAGGGCATCCTTGTTCTCAACTAGCTAGACATCAACATCTACAAAATCCTTGGGGACCTACTCAATTACTTTAAATATGTCATTGTAGTTTTTATATCTAGTTAAACTAATAGATAAAGTGGTGTCCTTGTACTCAAGATTAGTCTTTAGGTTTGAGAATTTAGTGGTTATTAGATTAGGACAAAAGGTAAATTAGGAAGCTTTGGGCATCAGAGGTGTGAGATACAAGGGTTATATGTAACTTTAAAATTAATGAGTTTGAGATTTATTATATGAAAATAATGGTAACTATTAATGGACATCCTTTGGGATTTATAATTATATGCACACATCTCTCTGTATTAATGGCATTTGGCAACTTAATTGTTGTGAATTTGAAATTGAGTTGGTGGTTGGGTTTTTCCCCTTTATTTCTAAATGTATAATTGAATTTGGAGCCCATGATAATCCACCACCAACTAGATATAGAAATGCTAATGGGATTTTTTTAAAATTATCTAATTAACTCTAGATTCTCATTCTATTAATTCTCAATGCATGGTAGGCACCAGTCACATCTCTTAGAGGCCCCTCACCCAACTCTTGATTTCTAACATGTATCAACCATCTATTGGTTTTCCCATTAATGGTTTACACCTAAGTATGGTTTTGTACTCAATGTCATTTCCAAGGCTGGGTGACATTTCACTAGGGGACATGTGGCACATCTTAATTTTTCTTAGCTAACCACTCATACTTCATTTTTAGCTTCATGAGTCATAAGTGGAAATTAGTTCCTCTTCACTCCAAATGATGTGGTAAATTCCATTTGAATTTTCTCTAACATCTCTAATAGGTATGGGGGATTGGCTGCTATGACTCCAAATAATGTGTCAACTCCCCATTAGGCTAGGCTCCTTTGGGTTTTGACATCTTTAATATGTTCAAGGGAATGGTCACTTTAACTCCAAATTATATGGTAACTCCCCATTGGGTCAGTCTGTCCTAGTCTATGACACTTTGATAGGTTTGGGGGATTAGATGCTATAACTCCAAATGATGTGATAAAACTCCATTAAGTTAGACTTTCTTGGGATCTAACATCTCTGATAAGTCTAGAGGACTATCCACTCTAACTCCAAATGATATGGAAACTCCCCATTGAGATGGGATATTCTATGCTCTAACATTTCTATTAGGTCTAAGGGGTTAGACGCTCTAAGTCCAAATGATGTGGTAACTCCCCATTAGAATAGGGTCTCTTAAGATATGACATCTTTAATAGGTCTAGGGGACTATCCATTTTGTCTCCAAATGGCAATATAACTCCCCATTGGGCTAGGATCTAACATCTCTAACAGGTTTGAGGGGTCTATGGGACTATCCATTTTGTCTCCAAATGGAAATATAACTCCCCATTGGGCTAGGCTCTAACATCTCTAACAGGTCTGAGGGTCTATCCACTCTAACTCCAATAAATGTGGAAACTATCTATTCAAATAGGCTCTATGAGATTCAAAAAAATGATGAAGTAAGAAATGCAAAAAGAAAATGATTCATTAAATCTTACCTACCAAAAAATAAGAACTTGATTTTCAATTGAGGATAATGAGTTTATTAATCCAAGAAGGGAACTAGACTCTAAGAACATCTCCTTCTAAAAATCAATCGATAACATTAGTGCTATGATATGATAAAACATAACAAACACTACATAGTTTTTTTTGGGAAACATAAAAAATGTCTATTACTAATTGAAGAAAATCAAGGTGATGTATAATCTAAAGTTTTGAGTAGGCATCACTAATGAGAACAAAAGGGAGAACTCTAAAGCTTTGGTTCATGGAATTTTTAGAGGGGTCCCCCATTTCAGAGAAAGGGGGGGGGGGATATTGGCCATAACATAAACCTTCTAATCACTTTTGTATAGGTCTCATTCAAAAAGTGGATTATAAAACTTAAACCAAAAGCATTTTTTTTAAACATTTCAATTTGGGTTTAAAATGAACACATGCTTTTCAATTTAGGTTTAAAACTTGTTCATTTCAAGTCATTTCATTTCTCACACTTTTTTAGTTTCTCTTTTTCTTCTTGAAGTATGTGTTGGTGTGGTTCCTTCATGCATTTGCTCTCCCCTTATTTGGGTGACCCAAAAAAGGTGAAGATAACCCCTTGTTTTTATCTTGAGAGATTTTTCAAAGTATTCTCTTCATTTTCCCTTAGTTGGATTCCTATGAATAAAAAATGGTGATACCTTCCCCTTTTCATTTTAGGGTATGTGATTGGGGTGTCATTTCCTTATTATAGGTCTTTAGGGCATAGTGAATAGGTGTTGATATCCTAACATTCATACCAAAAACATACATCTAATAAGTGATATAAATAACTAGTTGGTGTCATTAGAGCCTAGAGAAATTCCCCATAATTTTTTTTGTGAAAACAACAAGTTGACTCCCAATGATAATCCATTAGACATCACCATTGAGTAATCTAGGTCATCTTAGGTAGGGGATGTATCCCACCACAAATCACCTAACACATGGATCTCATCTTCAATAGATTTTTTACTCATCTTGGGACCATCTAGTAAGTCAAAAAAAAATTTATATTAAGACTTATTGGCCACAAAACATTCACTAATGTGTGGGTGTAATGGTAATATCCCTTAAATATTTCTTATCACATACAAACTTTGAGAGAGGGTGGGTATCTCACCTACATTTAAATAATTTTATCAAAATTAATCCTTTAATGCTTCCTCTCAGAATGAGTATATTGAAGGCTCAGCTATTATGATGTGATCCTAATTTACAACTAACATAGGGTCATGTGCTTGGATTTTAATTACTTGTATGTTGTGTCAAAACCCATTGTATTCCTAAAACCAAGTCAAAACTAAACCAAGTCTAAAAATTAGTTGATATACACCTACACAAAGAGGCATTACTCTACCCAATTTTTGGGTAAAAAATCATTCCTTTCTACCTATTATGCTAACCAAAATTTGTTCAAACTACAATCTATATGTCATCATGTCAAAAAAATTCAATATAAAAATCCTTCTATAGACCATGTTAAAACGTGTCCAAATACACACCCATCTTATCTGGATCATGTCAGTATATTGTCCATTTTGAACTATACCTAATTTTGATAAAATTCTAATTTTTGAATCAAAATCAAGGTCTAAATTCTTGTCAAAACCATGTCATTATGTTACCCAATTTGAACCAACCCTAATTCTAATCCAAATTTAATTCCAATCTAAATCTAAATCCAAAACCACATTCAAATTCTAATCCAAACCTAATATCTAATTTGAGTTTAACACAAGTCAAACATTGCCTAAAGCACAAGTTTAGTCCAATATTTCACACAACTTCAAATCAAACCAAAATTATATAATGAACTTGTTTAAATCCTAATTTATATTTCATGATCAAATCAAACAACTTAAGATAAGCAATCCATGTTTAAAAATGATTAAATAATCAAATTCATTTTATACATTCATAAGTCAAGTTTCCAAGATAAATAATTCAAATTCAAGTCCAAACTGAAACACTTTCAAGATCCAAACATTGAACACTTACATCCTCTGTGAGACACAAATACTTGAAATCATTTTATATACCAAGATTTGTGCACCCTTTTGGAAACAATTTAGATTCACACACATTTCCTATTTGGATGCTTGCACTGACAAACTTTGATATAACTATTACACTTTGACATTTGTATTGATAGACCTAATTAAATATTCAATGTTTACCAAATTCAAGTTCAACTTCAAAATCTAAATCATGTCAACTTTGACCAAGGTTTAGTTATAATCCAAATCAGGTTCATCTTGAGCCATGTACCAATCCAATCCAAGCCAAATCAGGTTTATTTTAAATCACATACCAAGCTAATCAAAGACAAATTAAGTTTGTCTTGAATCATATGAAAACCAATCCAATCCAAATCAAATTCATCTTAAACCATGTATCAAGGTCTATTTCCAAGCCAAATCAGGTCATCCTGAACCATGTACTTAGCCAATAAAATCCAAATCAGGTTCATCTTGAACCATAATCTAATTATAATTTTAAGTTGGTTAAATTTTGAAAAGTCCATATAAGTCAACCATTTGAATTGAAACTCTTGAAATAAAAAATTGGAGCACATTAAGTCAATATTTCAAACATTATATGAGATGAGGTCAAAGTGACTATGGTTTAACATTTAGATTTGGTATATTTTGCATTAAATTTTGGACAAGATCTATGGTTTGAAATTGATCCAAAACTAAGAGGACAGAAGATGTGAGTAAAGTTTTTGATGTTTAACTATGACCGTTGTTATTAAAATATTTGAATTTAACGTAGGGAAAAACTAGAGTTTTGTATTTTTTCTATATATTTTGATAGAAGCAAAATTCTCCCATGTAGTAAATATAAAAATAGTAGAAGAATCTAAAGCACATCTACCAATATGGACTTGAAGATCTAGAAGTGAGTATAATCAATGGTTTTGAGCTTAGAAGTTGACTATGTGTTTGTGCTTATTATGGAAATGATTTGAGAAGGATTATTGAGATTGGTTTTATGTTGTTTCAATGTTTCATGGTGAATTGGATTTTGGGGAGTGTTTTAAACTCCATAAGGATGCTCTGTAAGGATTTTACAAGTGTGAAAAATCTATCTTGAGTATGAACAATGTTTAAAAAGTTGATTGTTTGTTTGGAAATGGTGTTCTTGTGTATAAGGTTTCTATTTGAATTAATTGAGCACATGTAGAGGTGATAAAATATGTTTGTGATCATTTTAGGATGTCATAGGGGACATAAGGAGTGGACCTATGTGTTTCTAAGTGGTCTTGTGTTCTTATTATGCTCAAAGAAGCATCAAAGAGTTGAATGGGTCTCCATAGGACGTAAAAGTGACTTAGGCCTATTTTGAAAGGGATTGTGCTTAAGTGTGACCCATGTGAGATGGCTTAAGGGTTAAGGCATGTATTGTAGCTGATAAGGATTATTATTGGACTTGATAATTCATGATTTATCTATATATATTAAAACCAAATGTGTTGGGTTCTATACTTGTATGCCTTGGATGTGGTGTGAGGATTAAAGTGAAGAAGTAAGGAGGCTGAGTGTGCCCAATGGATGGGTTGATAAGTAGGGAAGATTAAGGACTATGTGTATGACTTTTAGGTAATGTTTATGAGGTTATAATAGTGATCTTATAGGTTGAGCATGAGAGAAGAGGTCTAGAGTGATCAAAAAGGATGTTTTAGATGTCTTGATAATGAGCAAAGAATTATTGATGTTTATGTGAGTCTAGTGTTTGATCTGAGAGGAAAATTAGTGTGTGGACTATGTTTGTGATAATCTAGTCATGTTTTTGAATCTATGATAGAGTTGTTGATGTGAAGGATGGATTGAGTGTGCAGAGTTAAAGAGTGGGGTTAGTTGGGATATATAATGTGTCCTGATTGATCTTTATATGTTGGTTCAAGTACGTAATGTGCATTGGCCAAAAGGGTGTGTTGGGTGATATATTTTTTATTGAAAGGTGAGATGAATTATATCTAGAGATCCATCATTAGGTGTTGAAGACATCTATTCTAAGTTGGAAGTGTTTTTATCAAAGGAAGGTCTAAAGGAGCAAGTCTTCCTTAGGGAAAATTACTCCTTATAAAATGAGTGTTTTACTAAAGGCATGTGGTCTTAAGGAGTTGATAATCATAGGGGTAAGTGATCATTTTGGAATAGGTGTTTCTCTAAAGATTTTTGGTCACAAGGACATCATCAAGGTTTTCTGGTCTAAAGGATTTTATTAGTCTCTTGTTTGTAATTTATTATAGGATAGTAGTCCATTTATGTTGCAAGCTAGAGTGGGATTTATTTCCCATGAGGGTTTCTCATAGGAAATATGTGTTATGTTTTTGACCTTGTGTATGTACATACATTGAATTAATGCATTTTCTTGTTAATGGTGCTTGATCAAGTTAAGATATGTTGATTATTTAAATAGTTTGACAGGGATTAAAATTGAAATTAAAATATCTAGGCTCACTAATTCAATCCCCCATCTCAATGGATTATACTTCTAATAATTGGTATCAGTGTAGGTCCTTTAAATGAAGATTAACAACTTGAAGGATATTTTAAGTGGTACAAAAATGACTAAGAATTTGAGGAAAGAAAATATTGAGTTGAAAATAATGGTCAAAGGTATTCAAGAATAAATTATTCATATTAAAGAGAAAGCATGTAGTATGATGGACAATGTGGTTAAAGAAGCTAAGAGGAATAAGGAGATTATCCAAGTTCACATAATTCAGATGGAGGATGCATGTTCAAACATGAAAGCTAAAGAAGTTGAAATTGATCAATTAAAGACTAATCTTGTTTCCCTAAAATATGAGTATGAAAAGGCCATAATCAAGATAGGCAAGCCTAAAGAAGAATAAAATAAATTAGAAAAAGTCAAAAAATATGGAAAATATATCAGTAATCTCAAGGACTAGTTATGAGTAGCTAATGTAAATATGAAGATAAGAGAAGAAGAATGTAGACATCTTAAAACTCAGTTATAAGAAGTAAATGTCAAAATGATTTCAAGGCAAGGTGACTATGATGAGATTTAAAATGAGATTAAATTGTTGATTAATTATCATGAAAAACTCATAGATAAGTTGAACAAGGCTAATAAAGGTGCATGTGAAGTCTGAGCAAGTCAAGGAGATTACAAACTTGAAGAGCAATGAAAGAAGATTTGTTAGACAACCAAATGCTTCAATGTATGTTGTTTTATTTCATTGTAATTTTTATACATGTAATAAGTATGGTAATAGAGCTAAGGACTATAGAATTAAGTTATTAAATAATGGACATTCATGGAGCTAAGATAGAAGGAAGTTTTGGCCAAAGATTGATCACAGTTCAAATCTATCAAAAGGTACAAATGATGTTATTTATTTTAATTGTCATAAAAGTAGACATATTGCTAGATTATATCCAAATGGTGTTAAGAGGTATTCAAGATATGTCAAAGGATATAGATCTCCTAGAAGGTTTGAGAAAGGAAAAACTCATGAATGGAAACCGAAGTTAATCATTGTCAATTCTTCTAGTCATAAGGGTGATAAAAATTTTGCTCTAGAAGGCTATGTTATAAATAAGGATAAGCTTAAGAATCAAGTAGGTAAGATTACTATAAAAGATAATAAGAGTCAAAATATGGTATGGAGACCTGAGTAGTAAAGACTAAGAACACTAACCCTGTTGAGTCCAAGAGTCTTGATGCATTGTTTGCCAAGGTAGAAAAAGAATAAAAAATGAAGGAATGTCAAGAGTGTATGATGTCAGTATTTATTGACTAATCTAAAGAAAATAATGAATTCAAATATTTAGTCAAAATCAAGCAAGACTACAAATCATAGAAAGATATAGAGATATGGGAGTCTCTTGAGTTTTAGGACTTTTTAGTGTCACTATGTCAAACGGGTGTCTAGAGCTCAAGTAATATTATTAATGTATAATGTAATTATTATTTGGGAAATAATAATATGTCAATATTTTATGGTTATATTTATTAGTTAATATAATAAATTTCTAATAAAAATATATTCATATTTAGTTTGGTTTGTTAGTTTATGTTATATAGGGATATTTATGGAGATTGTGGTGGAGATTTGATCTCCCCAAATGTAGGAATGATTTTCCTATATATTATGTACTCCCATATGAAATTATAAGAAATAGAAATAATATATGATAAGAATATATTATTTTTAAAATATTTCTCTTTGTTTTATTTTATTTTTTGTATCAATATTCTATAGATATAAACTAGATCTATAAGAAGAGTTAAAAACATAATAAAATATAAATAAACTAGAAAAGCAAGAAAGAAAGAAAAAGGAGGAGGAAAATTTAAAAAAATGAAGAAGAGGAGATAAATAAACAAGAAGAGAAAACACATAAAATGGAGGATAAAATGGATAAAGAGAGGTCATAGAGAATAAAAGTAAGGAGCAAATAGGAAAATTAAAACATGAATCAAAGGTAAAGGGAAATATGGTCAACAACCTCTCTATAAGATCTTTTGAGATAGGTGATAATACCAAAATTTTACTACAAATTAATATAAGAGTTATAGGGACAATCTAGAGTAGTACAACAACTCCCATGGATCCATTAAAGAGAATAATGTTGAATTGGCATAACATAAGCATACAAATTAAAACATCATGATACCACCAATTTCATTCATCCTACTATAGGAGGACAAATTGTAACGTCCATGTAGAAATTAACTCCCATAAAGAGTGTTCAAGGTGATTGGATGATGTAGTGTGTCAATATTGAAGAAGACATTAAGAAGTTTTTAATTGCCTTGACCATCACCAAACCATATTATGACCCAGATACAATTTTTACCATAAAAAAATAATTGGAGGATATTTTAGAAATTTTCATAAGTTATGAAGTCACTAAAATTGACATAATATTAATTATAGTTGGGGCTAGAGAATAATAGAAGGAATAATTATTGGGGCCACTACTAAGAGAAAATCAAGAAAAAATAACTATATATTAGAATTAGGTGAATAAACTATAGGAAATAATGGAAGAAGTAATGAATTACCTTGATTATTCACTAATATAACCATTTTGGACCCAAGATAAAAATAAGGAGTTTAAGGAGATGGAAAAACAACTAAGTAATATTTTTACTAGCTTTGGAGCCAAAAATATTCAATCCAAAGTAGAACAAGCTAGACTAATATGTTTTCATGAGTAATATAAGGAAAAATAAACTCAATGCATATCCATATATGAGGATATGGAGGATTATGGCACATATTTAAATACTTAGATGTATATTATGTAATTCAAGATCAAGGGGCATGAAACATACTTTCGCATACTAGAGAACTCCCTTGCTCTGAATGACATAGTGATGCTAGCCAAAGAAAATGTGGCCATAGACAATAAATTTGTGAAATATAAGTAAATAATTCAAAATTGGGACATGTTAAATAAATATATAATGAGCAATAATGACAAACATATACCTTAAGGAGAGGAATCCACATCTTGATTAATATTTTATGTAGGAAGTTTTTGTTGCTAAGATTAATTTTGTGTTGTACCTATCATCATATTTAGAGTTATCTCAAGTATGATAAAAAGTTATAAAATCCATTAAAATTTTATCATTATTCTAAATTATTTAATGAACAAATTGAATTTACCACATAGTCATCACCCTTATGCAATAGTATAATTCTTCTCTAGGCTAATAGAATAAGGGATTCTACCGACTAGACCACATGATAAGGAATCAAGCCTTACCATAAGATAGGACAAATGGATTTTAGAAAAGGTATGTCTTGAGCATACATGACCATTTAATTTTAAGGTATTTATTTGGTATTTATACCACACCATTGTAATGGAGTAGATATAACATAGAGAAGAGTCAAAGTATAATAGTGAAAAATAATAGAGGTTATAGAATAGAGTAACCTTTGTAATAGTACATGATGGTATAATATAAAGAGATATGAAAACATTTTATTTGGTGGTTATTATATCAATATAATTAAAGATAAGATAGGGTAGGAATTAATGTGTAGTGTGTACTAATTATTATGAATGAACACACCTACTTATTTTTAAAATATGTATAAGATAATTATCTAAAAAATACTAAAATTTGCATCAAATTAGTCTAAAATTAAGTTAAATTACATAACATAAGACATATGTATAAAATAACTTCAGATTTTATGTCAACATATTGTATGGCTCTTTGATGTAGTGGGTATTGAATAACTATCTATTAGGAGAGTCAACTACTCTACTTTAGACTAGGTTTATAGAAATATATTAAATAGGTGTAGCAATTGACTATGTATAATGATTCTTCATAGGTGTAACAACCAACTAAGATGGTGGTAGAGGTGGATGAAGAAATTATTAAAACATAAGAGGGTACTCATATCAAATGCCTATTATTATAATCACCTTGTTATAATGTATATACTTGATACATCAGTGCACTAAATGTGATACTACACAAAGCTTGTGTATCCAAGAGCATCCTAAAAAATTATCAAAGACCCTTGTACTTGGTCAAAGTAAGAACAAAGTAACCATTATTATAGAGTCCATGTGAAGAGGTAATAAAATGAGCTTAAGAGTATCATGTGTCTATCCATAAAATATGTTGACTACTATTTTTGTATCGAATATATTATTTTTTGTGTATCCAAGAGTGTTGAAAAATTCCATTGTGCATGTATTTTCACTAGAAAATTTGTCAACCATGGCATTATGTAGAACATTAAAATTAATGTAAGCTCATATAAAGAATGAATTGAGATCTAAATCAGCCTCAACAATCTCACTATCATAGAATGTAATTGTAGGTTATGATGGTATGTCTATAAGTGTACCAATAATAGATTCCAATGGGTGACCATATTTTAAAGGAAGAGGATGTACATTATACATAAAATTTACCTATGAATTATCCTTAGTTCATGTTACATCATGCTTAGGAAATGGATTAGATAAAAATTTCAACTTTTAATTTTCATTTGGTTGTGTTCTAGAATCCTATATATGTGTGATTAGCTTAATAATGTTGTCCTTTTTAGGAAAAATTAGTGTTCACATGATTTTGGTGACTTACCATTTGGTAAATTAGTATTTACATTGTTTGATTATTTATCATTTGGTGAATAACACTTACTAATTTATTGTATTACCTTGGTTAGTAGTTAGTTTGTTATCCATTACTAGGCTACTTTTTATTGTACATTCATATTTTTTATTATACATTCCTATTTATTATGAGTTTGTTTGGCTATCTACATGGCTATATAATATCCAATGTACTATTCCTATATAATGCATAATATATTATTATTATTATTATTATTATTATTATTATTATTATGTTTTAATACTCTCATTATTATTATCTCTGTGTCTTTGGCTCTATCAAATCTTTGCACGAGTTAAATAATTGAATAAAACTTATAGAAGTGTAATAATTTCTATCAGAGAGGATTATACATTTACCTATGAGAGTATTTTTTGATTAATTCAGTTTAGTTGAAATAAGTATTACGATGTCGTAGCTTTTTAGAGTGACTCAATTATAAGATCTTCTTCCAAACATGAAAAGGTAAACTATGAATGGTGTATCATTGTATAACTAAGAGTTATTAATTCATGTATTTAGTTGTCCATAATAATATTAGATGCTTACATCTAGTTCTCAAAGTCTACAATGCATGTGGTTTCAAGGGATGATGATCTCTTAAAATCTACTTCTACCATCTAAATACAATATCATTATTATAATATACAAATTTGATATAAACTATTGATCTTGATTTATGATTGCATGTATGACTAAGGAATGAAGATAAATTCAAAACTTGTGTGTGATTATTTGGTCTATTCATTCATTTACATAGACCCATGGATTTTTTAGAACATTCTACATGTACAACAAAACTCTGTTACATGTATCAATCCTTGAATTCATAGATTTAATGTCTTCACATGTTCTAAGGTAACTTATCCACATAGTAAGTCTCTAGTCTCCAACTTTCCATGACACATCCTACACTCAATAGCACATCAATCTACATAAATTCTAGTCAAATCCACTATACATATTAAGGTGAAAATTTTGATTCAAATCAAAATATTCAGTGCTCAGATATTTTTCTATGATAGGTCACAATACGAGCTCTGCATGTGCTAGTACAATGTTGAGTAAATTCAATAATAATACACATATCTTAGGTATTTATGTTTGTTATTGATTTAATAAATATGTAAGATTTTATAGTTTAGAGTTTTGTTAAAATAATAAGAGTCTATATATTTTAGTTTTTTAATGTTATGTCATTAGTATCAATACTAATATAAAATTAATTAGAGTATTAAGTCTTTGAGTCAATTTTTTTAAAAGTAATTAATTATTAATTTATAGTCAATAGGTTTTTATTATTAGTTTATAGTATTTTAGTTTAGTGTTTTGACTAGTTATAAGTTTTAATAATGATGCTAGTCATCTTGTCAAAATTATAGTTTTTTTTAATTGTTATTAAGTCTAGATTATCGATTAAAAATATAATAAATTTGTATAATTATATAGTGAATTTAGAGTCATGTTTTGTGTTAAGTCATTTTATCAAAATGTCGAAATAGATTCTAAAAGTTATTGTTTGTAATAAACACATTTTTGTTAAAAACTGATGTCTAATGTATGCAGTACCAAGAAAATAGAATTTAAATTTTTTTAAAACTAGATATGAGGAATAATTTAAACCTAATAAATATCAATCATAAAAATTTAAATGCTTGATAGCATGCTAAGACATAATACACTTAACTAGTTTCACATTACAAGGAGAAGTTATGATAGCAAACCCAATGTGGAAATTATTGAGCCTCAAAGCCAAATCAACTAAGTAATCAACTTAATATGAAGGAGGTAAAAGTAAATGGAGGAATTAGGTTTTAAAATCCTCTCATCAGTCACTAATGATGGGGTGCATATGATTTGGTGGAATATTTTTTCATTTGTTTGGTGTGATTAATGCATTTCTTTTTCAGTTGTGTGTTTTGAAAAATAAGAATAGAGGTTCATTCTTATTCACTTATATATGTGAGTATTCATAATATAATCCCATAATGTAAATATATAGTTGAAAAATGAAATCATAAAATAAAATTAACGTCATGATACTTGTAGAGTATGAATAGTTAGATGTGTTCTTGTTCATACCTAAGTTTGTGGTAAACCTTTGTAAAACCATTGAAGGTTGTGCAGATGGTTATTTATTGTGTTACCACACTTGGTTGATAATTATATGGTTCTTATACATCTTCCCACACTAGTTTGGCTAGATGTGTTCTCAATAATTCATGATTGATAATAAGTTGATGTGTTCCTTCTTCTACCTTCAATTCAAGGTGTGTGCTAGGATCATGAGTGAGCAGAGGTGAACAGGATATAGAATAAGTGTGAAATTTTTTACTACCATGTAAAAAATAAAGGGGGAAATTTTATGAAAAAATATTATTCACATGATATTCATGAATTACCATTTGGTAAATTAGTATTCACATTGGTTGGTTATTCACCGTGTGGTAAATAACACTTATTAGTTTAATGTATTACCTAGGTTAGTAGTTAGTATGTTATACCCATAAATCCATTACCAAGTTATTTTTTACTATGGATTCCTATTTATTAAGAGGTTGTTTAGCTATCTCCATGTCTATATAATAGCTAATGTATTGTGCATATGTAATGCATAATATAATATTATTATTATGTGTTTAATAATATGATTATTATCTCTATGTGTTTGATTCTATTAAATATTTGCATGAGTTAGATATTTCCATAAAGATTTTATAAGTTCAATAATAATGATATATTATATCTTGTGCCTTAGAATAGAGCATTTTTTATATAATTTCTTGAATATCGATGATAATCATAATACACTTTATTGTTATAACTCTTAGGTAAAGGCCTACTCATATCAAAATTTTGTAGTGGAGGGAGAGATATGAGGTTGAAATTAAGAAACTTATACAACAATATGTGAGGAGGTTGAGGTAATAATTAAAACTACCTCTTATATAGATATTATAAGTGAAGTCATAAAAAAGTTTAGTTGTAGGTTCTGATATTGTATTGATTGTTTTTTTTACCTCATTTTTTAAGTTATTTATTTTAATCATTTAGTTTGGATTTATTTGATACTTTATTTTTAGAGTAGTTTTAGCATTAGGTGCATACTTAAATCTATTTAAAACTATGAGCTTAACTTATCAATCTCTCACTGTATGTTTATAGAGACTAGAAAATGATCTTCCAAAGGGTTGAATGCTCTAACTAATTAGAAGGGGAGATTATAGAACCACCTTAAAGTGTAATAATTAAGAATGTATGGAAATTACTCAGGAAATAATATGTCATTGCATGCATATTCCAAGATGTGTGAAGATAAATAAGGTGTTTCTCTAGGTCACTTTTACTATCATATAATGGAAGCTTAGGAGATACAAAATTCATAGCTATGAGAGAAGTTACAATCTTGAAGGCTAAATGATTATGAAGCAAATTATATGAATATTTTGAGCAACTAGCTCTATAAGAATCTTACTCTAACTATAACACCTTAGCCTATAAAAGCTAAAATATTTTACTTGATGGAACATGAAATTAGCAAGGTTAATGATGTCACATGTGTAGTCATTGTAGCATAGGCATACATTGGTTATGTAGGAATAGGCATGGTAATCTAAGATAAAATTTATGTTTCCCCCATATCTTAGGTGGGCATCACATATGTAACTGAAGGTGTATTAGACATAAGAATAGTATCAATATTAGTGGTGTGGACACCTATGGTGGAATTGGTACCTATAAAAGGTTCATTCATAACATTACAAGGATCATATTGTTACTTAGATGTACTAGCCCAAGTAAATTTTTTATGTTCATCTCTTTATATATATATATATATATAAAGAGATGAACATAAAAAATTTATGGGGTTAAGGAAATAATTTGAGTTAATTACCTATCATCAGTGTTTTCAAATCTATCATAAAATTCTACACAAGCCTATCCTTGATTAACATCCATATTAATTATTTCTTGTTCATTAGTATTTTCAAATTTAATATTCATAATAAGTCAATAAATAGGATTCATAAATGTATTACTCTATCCAACCTAAAATTTGGATAAACAATGAGATTAAGAGGAATAAAAATGGTCATGCATTACCTTCAGTGCCTAGTGTTAGTTAGAAGTAACTCAGATTGGAGGTTGCAACAATATGACCTAAATCTAGCTAAGGATTGTTCATTATTACATTTATCTATATTGATGTATAAATATTTGATCTATGAAACTATGTGATTATTACATATATTGTATGTGAGATGAAAATAAAATGTAATGATTATGATTATAGATTGATTCCAAAAAGAAACTATGTTCATCTATTATAACCATGTGTAATTGGTGTGTAAAGAAAAAATAGACATAGGCCTAAAAATTATAATTATTTAAGAGATATGAAACCCTATAAAGAAGGATTAAATCTTAAGGGAAACCTAGGGTTTGGTAAAATTTAAGTAATATTCAAGTTTACCAATATTTTTAACCCTATTTTGGATTAATACTGAACCTTAATAAGATATAAACTAATGTGTAATTAGTTTAGATTATTATGTATTACAATGAAGGATAAATATAAAAGTAAAGGAATAAATCTAATTTGACAATGAGAAGTAATAAATAGGATAAGATAATTAATGTTATTTTACTATATAAAGATTGAGACTATATATAGCCATTGAGGTAGGTATGAAACTAGAATATGAGTTGCTCCAATCAGGAATGAGAGTTATAGACTTTTATGGAAGCTACCATCAGTCTCTAGTCACTACCATTAGTCATTGTGTTATGAGTATGACAATTTTTTTCATGTAAATCTTGAAATTTTGTTTTGGTATAGGTTATTATGACTTCTTATGTTATGTCTATCTGTGTCTCTGAGGTTTGACCATCTATACAAAACCTAGAAATATGTCTCCTTCATTTGAAACCCTGGATCCACTATTAAAAGTAAGTTTAGGCCTATTAAAGGGGGAAAATGTGGGTTTATTTGACCCCAACTGCTCCCTATTGAATGGTTAATCATTACCTACATATAAAATATTCTAAATAGGTAAGACAAATCAAATGTAGTTCTCCCCATTAATTAAATGTGTGCAATAATGATCCTTGAATGTATGCAACCTATAATCTAGATTTCATTACATAGAAAATTATAACTTTGGTTTAAGCTTGAGGTGCTTTAGTCCTGGTTAAGACTGATTCCTTATGACTAATTAGTATATTTGTAAGTGTAGTGTAGTGCCTTTGAATGTGTAAGTGTTAAGAGTATTCTTGATATATGGATAACATATTACACCTATTTCATAATTTTTATGAAACTCCTTAGGGGATTTATCATGTCATTGGTGTGCTAGATGGATCGACCAATCCATAGGAATAATTTGAATTTGAAAAGAGACTATTTATTGGCACAAGATGAAACTATCAATTTTGGATGATACTAATATTAGATATATGATATTGTATAAGATTGATATTTCTATCTAGTAGATAAGAATATTAATATAATGATTTGTGGATGTCTAAGTATGACAATTTGTTATTTTGGTATAGATTAAGGGAATTATTATGGATGAATGATATAAACTAAAGAGGATATTACCCATGGAGAGTATATGAATGTGAGAGAATGGAGAACAAGTTACATATATGTATTCACACAAGTCACATAGGCTAAAGGTAGGTCAAATTTGACATTGATAAGCATATAATACCGAAATTTAGTATCTACACATGGTTATAATGATGGGCCATATTAGAAGTAATCTAGAAAATTGTTTATTTATATTTAAAAGGTAAATATTTAAAATGATAAAAGGATTTATCAATGCATTATTCAATCTTTAGACAACACAATTTCTTGAAAATTCTAGTCTTATTCATGAAATTTTACATATGATTAAGGATGCAATTATAGATTTCCCTAAGCTTTGTGATTTTAAAACTTCATCTTTTCAACCCATGAGGATTAGTGTTCCTATGGACACCATCAATAGTAATATTCAACCTTTGAATGAACCCCTTGAGGATATTATTATACCTTCCTAAGAATTATTATCCCTAATGCATGTCGTAGGTGCCTAATAATGAAAAATTACAGGATATATCTTTATTAAGTATTAAATATCATTCTTGGGTTGATTATAATGCTATATACATGAAAATCCCATAATGTATAATATTTTCATTAGTTTATAGGGAGTGGTGAGCCATATTTTCATCTTAAATACTTTATTTCTTCTATTGGGAAATATTATACCAATGCTATAATATTTCTTAAAGCATTTTCTATAAACTGTTTAACCCTATTTTTGATAAAATAGTAAAATTTATTATTTTATAATAGGTGTAAAACTATAGTTTATCAAAATTATAAAGATGTACAATAATAAAAAATTCTAACTTTAAAAAATTGCTAAATATGAAAAAATTCTATTTTTGGAAAACATTAGGAATTAAATAACTTACCTCAAGCTAAGATATCAATTGACTATTTTAGAGTCATGACAATGAAAATTAGTATAAGAGATGACTATGTATGCTTAGGACCTTGAATAAGATTATAAACTACTTATAGACATGTATATTGTAAGTGGATGACAATGCAAGTTATTAGTGTCCGTTGACCATAAACTTGTCCAAGTTGATTATGCTTAAGGACTACTAGGAAAAGGCAAAAATAAATGGAATTTTGATAGTGAAGGATTAATAATAATATCAAAGAATATCATTAGACATGATCATTATATGAAGATAGGAAAATAGGCTGATCAAGTTTGTTAATCATGGACTTCTCTCAGTTGGATATGACAAAAAATGATTATTTCACCTTATGCACCTATGTGTGATAAGTAATCTAAGATAAAACACTTTATATTATGGAACAATTTTTTGTTTGTTTCTCTTATTTTTTCTTTAAAATTCTAAGGTAAATTTGACAACTTAAAATTGTTGTTACTTGCACAACACACCCTAATTCCTCTAGAATCATGGTACCCCTCTTCTTTTATTTGACTTCGTTCTTACATGTGATCGAGGGATCATTAGTCTCAATTATATTAAGTTTATTTTGTGGGATATATTACTTTACATGCTAAATCAGGTCTCAAAATCACTTCCATTGGAAAGACCAAGTCTGTGTAAGAAAAATTCATATAAAGTACTTAGTGTGAAAGTGAATTTTCATTGGTCTAGATTGCCATTGAAAATATTACTAACTCATCTCTCTGAAGTCACTCTTAGGGGACATCCTTATTTATGTGTTAAACCATCTCCTAAATCTTATTCTATTATGGTGACAAAACTTATTTAAGTTTCATACATGACACTTGTGCTAAAAATGACTTTTGATGCACATATTACACTTAAAAAATATTATCAAAAAGTGCTCAGAACCCAAATTAGGTCTAATATAGGTGCATTTAAAAAATCACAATTCCTAGACCTAATCAAGATTATGAACCCTAAATAGGTTTATTTGATTTATTTTAGTAGTCAAAAGTGTTAATTAGACTTTATTTTCTAATTTGGTCTCACCTTATAATGTTTTTGGGTTTTAGTGGTAATTGTCCTTTTAAAGACCATTTAGGTCTTGATCATTTTGAATTGGCATGATCCTTAATTAATTAGGATTTCAACCCCTGATTAGGTCTTCACATTTATTTTCTCTTACCTTAATTGAAATTAGAATTTCATCACCCCATTAGGTCTATTAAATTGTCAAAAACCTCCTTAGTTCTATTTTGGATTTTCAACCCTGATTAGAACTAGAAAATTTAAAATTTAAAAAGTATATTCATGTTACCTCCCAAATCTTGAATAGGTACACTAGTAGTGATTTGACACATTTTTGGTTTTTTTAATTCATCTATGGCACCGAAAATCTGGTTTTGACCCAAATGCAATGAAAATCTGGTTTTGTACCAAGTAAAATTTATTCATGTTTTAGTGTCACATTTTATTAAAGAAATTTTAAATACAATATTTTAACTTGTTTTTGTGTTTATATATATAAAAAAATCAATGTGTGGCATGGAAACTAGGGGGAAGTTATTTGGTGGATTCAATTAATGCCCTCAACTTGATTTTGGATGGAAATTGTGTTCCCCTTTGAAGGGGATATTTGCCATATATTGTAACATTGTAGACATTTTTAAGGTTAGGTTTTTTTAATCCAATGTTAAATATTAAGCCAATCACATATTTTTCATGCATTTTCTTGTTCAATGTTAGAACCCCACTAGGTTTACCAAAAGTAACAATTTTTTTTAAAAGCTACCAATGGTATTTAAATTATATTTAAAAATCATTGTTTGATTACTAGTTGCATCTAAAGAAATAAATGTTGAAATATGTCAACCCATTAGTTAACTAAATGATTAATTTAGTTTCCAAACAATTCATAACAGATTTTAAGATGAATATTTCTCAAAAAATAAATAATGGAATGAATCAAGTACAATATAACACTATTATAATCCATATTTTAATTATAATTAAGGATACAACCAATACTACCATAATATTTAAAATTAATTACAAATCTCACAATCACTACTATGATGAATATCCTTTAAACAATAATGTATAACATGTTACATTTTAATACAAAGTTAAATATATAATACAATATGTATAACAATACCAATGAGCCTCTCAAATAGCTTAATAATACATGAATACATTTATGATTATCATCACAAACGGTTTATACAACTGAATGAAAAGACAACATAATTTGAGTGTTTTACCTCAAAACATGGACCAACGGCCTCCCATATAAATCCCCACTAAGAGTATCCCTAGCCTTCATGGAGGGGTAGATAATAATAATACATATATTAAGAAATCAATCGAAACTCATGTGTGTACAATCATTGATACATGCGAA
>JARHVA010007003.1:775000-777328 GCA_037957365.1 Torreya grandis
CTAAATATGGTGGAAGTGCAAGTATATATGCTACAATATTAGTCACTTATATAACCTCAAAGGGTCCCACATATCTTGGTGACAACTTTGCTAATTTCCAAAAATTAATAATTTTATTTTGGGGTTTGACCCACAAATTTTTTATCTACAATTGAAAAGTTCCTTGATGTTTTTTTTCGAATTATCATAAATTTTCTACCTATCACTAGCTTTAGTCAATCTTTCCCTTATTAATATAATTCCCAGCTGATTGTTGTTTTACACCTCCTACCATACAATGTCTTAAAAGGAGCCATTTTCAAATCTGATTGGTATGGATTTTTATAACTAGAATCAACCAATTATAGGTATTCCTCCCATTTGTATAGCTAATCCATGAAATACATTCTCAAAATATCCTCCAACATTCTTTTTATTTATCCATCCATTTTTATATTATAAGTTATACCGAAGTTGAATTGTGTACCCAAAGCTAAATTAAAAGTTTGCCAAAACCTTGAGGTCATCTTAGGGTCTCTATCTAATTTTATTTTTTCCAAAAATCCATGAAATCTAAAAAACTCTTTCACAAACCTTTTCGCAAGCATCAGTACATCATCTGTCAAAATAACCTAGAATGAAGTGAGATACCTTGGTAATTTTATCCACATCTACAAATATCATGTCATGAAGATTTATAGACATAGGTAATCCTTATATAAAGTCCATGCTTATAAATTTTCACTTCCATTCTAGTATGGAATGTGGGTAAAACAACCCAATAGGAAGTAGATGTTTATACTCAACTTGCTAGCATTTTTAGCATCTAGATATAAAGCCTAATGCATCCTTTTTGATTCCCTTATGTAAATACAATGGTCTTAATTCTAATAAAAACTTAGTCACTTTATGATGTCTTGGATATGGATCATTCTAAAATTAATTTAGCATAATCTTCCTCAAATTTTATTTGTTAGGCACATATATTTTTTCATTGTACCTCAAAATCCCATCATTATCAAATTGAAAAACTTGGTATCTATGAACATGAAAATTCTTAGCCAAAGATTTATTAACTTATTTGTATAATTCATCTCCAAGTGATAATTTTACTACCTAATCTCAAAATGTAATTCTTATTATATCCAAAGCCATAATTTACCTTCTATGACTAAGGGCATCTAGAACTATAATCTATTTACCCTTAATATAGTTAATTTAAAAATTATAATATGATAAAAATTATAACTACTACCTCTAATAAGCATTAAGCTTAGATTGGGTAATTATGTACTTGAGTCCCAAGTTTTCAATTTCAAGCTCAAAAGGTTTACCCAATAGATAATGCTCCAAACTTGTAAAACATGAACTATAAAAACTAGTTTTATGTCATGAGGAGCATAATTCTTCATAAGGATTTAATTTCCTCGAATCATAGGTCACAACTAAACCATCATGTGTAATAAATCCTCCTAAACCATCTCTTGAAGCATTTTTTTATAACTACAAAATGACCATTAGGCTCTATGATCCACAACATTGGTGTTAAAGTAAGCCTTTATTTTAGAACATGAAAGGTTTATTTTCACTTATTAGACCAAATGAAATGTTGCTATTTATATTGAATAGAGGTGATTGGACTAACTATCATAGAGAAATCTTTTATAAAATTTCTATATTACCTTGCTAAACCCATTAAAATATGCACCTCATGCAAATTTTTGGGTGTTGTTCACTCCATGATGGTTCTAATCTTATATGTATCCACTAAAATCCCTTATGTGGAGATAATGTTTCCCAAGTATTGTACTCTTTTATTAAAAAAACCACACTTGAAAAAGTTTACATTGAGTTTGTGCTTCCATATCCACTACAAAACTAATCAAAATTCTCTTCTTCACTTTTAGAATATATGAGAATGTCATATAGAAACACTAGCATAAACTGATTAAGGTAATTATTGAATACACCAATCATGAGATCCATGAATGTTGTTGATGTATCTATTAGTCCAAAAGGAAGTATTGTGAACTTGTAATGCCCATAACAAGTCTTGAAAGCCATTTTAAGAATATCTTCCTCTCAAATTCTTAACTAATGGTACCCAACATGAATATAAATATTTGAAAAGACTATTGCACTATGCATTTGATCAAAAAAATCATTAATATGAGGTAAAAGATACATGTTCTTGATTGTTTCCTTATTAAGCATTCAATAGTCAATTCAAAAACAAAGGGTTCTATCCCAATTCTTAACAAAGATTGTAGGTTCACACCAAGGTGTAACACTTGACTGAATCAATCCATTAGCCAACATCTCCTAAAGTTGTGCCTTTAAATCGATTGA
>JARHVA010007004.1:0-2500 GCA_037957365.1 Torreya grandis
GTCTATAATCTATACGAAACTCAATTGGTTAATTCATATAAATGTGCATCATACCTCAGTTTTCCTCAACCCTAATACCATCAAAAATAAACTTGTTAATATTATTACCATCATGAACCAAAAAAAATTCAACATTCACCCACTCATGGGTCTTCAAAATCTATTTCCCTTCATCACACAATGGGTCTCATATTCAAGTGAACAATTTATCACATATATTCCATCCATCTCAAGGATTTATTCACATAAGGACTGATCATAACTATCATATATCCTTTTCTTCTAAAAGTAGGATCTACATATAGAAGCCTCTCATTATTGTCTTCCAAGACAACTTGATCTTCTGTGTAATTATGCAAATCAATCCTAATTCTCAATGTAGTATTTGGTTTCTCACATGATAGCTCCCCATCTATATTTCCTTTATTTGAATTATTATTCTCGCCAAATCTTTTAATCCTTTTCATATGTATCTTTCTCAACATGTGAACTATAATTTTAGGTCTACAAAATCCTTGAATAATTTGGAAACCATATGTTCCCACTCACACACGTTCCCTTTACTTTTTCCTTATCTCCTCGTATGGATATATTTCCAATACATGTTTAAATCCACTCAAGCTCTTTCACACAACCTTTGAATTAATATGGTCAACATTATTCATATGCCCAACAAATGTCTCTAGTTAAGTTGTTTGAGTCATGAATTATTCTAGATTATCTTTTAAACAAAATAGAAAAATATTATCAAAGAATTTACCTTTTTCCTTCACCATAACCTTTGTTAGTTTCTTTCATCTATTAAAATATTTTACTCTACATGATTGGACTCTCTCTACATCATCTAACTACTCTTGTAGGGATAAAAACCTCACCATCAACTATTCCTCATCACCATCACACATAGTTGTACCATCATCGCTTTGTGTCGATATATCCATTCTTTCCTAGAATTTTTTAAGAAACTTTATTAACTCACACATATCATATGCCCTAATCTTCTTTGACATATCTCACCATGAGTTATTAGGATTCTATCTCAAAACCTTCAATGGACTTCAAATTCATATTCTCATAAAATCTGAAATATATTACAAGACTTCACACAACTACAACCACTTATTCAACAATCTCTCTCACAAATTATAACTATATGTAGACTTCTCTCTTACATCCTACAACACACATTAAGTAGTTTTTACTTAAGAAAATGCAAGAACACTACCTTTATATGATACCACTCAGTGAAATATAGAAAAAGGGGAGACTAAATAAATCCTGCCTTTAACTCTCGTGTTATAGGGGTTTAACAACTTGGATGGACACACATGAATTTCATCCAGTAATTAACAAACAATATACATAGATCAATTTCATTCACTTAACATAACATAAATATAATTATGATTAATCTTTGTAGTATGAATTATCTCCATATAATAATAAAGGGGAAAAAATCATAGAACGCCTACAAGACTTTATAAAACCTTTACCCTTAACTTGATAACATAACACTCCTTTAAAACTAATAAAGATAAAAATAACATAATTCATGTTTGATATCTTGTACACTAGTAGAGAGCCTACAAAGGGATCCAAAAATGAATGTATTATTTATCATATATTTGAAAATGAATTATTCTTATTCTTATTTAGTGTTTGTTTTCCTTCCCCTTTACATTTGATTTTCCACTTAGGTATTTATGTGTCATTAGGAATATTCACAAGCTATGTTTTCATAAAACATTAGTTAATTCTATCAAAAACCAAACAAATGAAAAATGATCGAGCCTAAGACCTTATGAGCATACAAAGATTAGCCAATAATATATAAGAATAAAATTAAAATCATGCAAACCTTCATTAAAAACATCTTTGTATAGTATTTGGCTAATATTCAACATGAAATGGTCTTTATCCATGCTAATTGTGTTGATACATCTCTATTGAAACTATGGACTAGTTGAATTTGATGAAAAATTCAAAAATACAATATACAAAGGGATTCGATAAATTATAAAACTTCATTATATATATTGAGCATTATGAATTGAAATATAATGAGGTCCATTTATAATAATCTAGGAAAAATGAGGACCCTTCATCTTGAAA
The DNA here is from genome assembly GCA_037957365.1 of Torreya grandis. Taxonomy (NCBI): domain Eukaryota; kingdom Viridiplantae; phylum Streptophyta; class Pinopsida; order Cupressales; family Taxaceae; genus Torreya; species Torreya grandis. Next base: position 2,113 of record JARHVA010007004.1, read on the forward strand.
TAAAGATAAATAGTTACAAATGAATCCTTAATAGTGCACATATATTAGCACATGGATATCTAATGTGAGCCTTTCATGTTACTTCATATGGAGTGTAACAACCCCATTAGGTTTTAAAATAATAGGGTAATTTTTTTTAATTAATTACACAAATTACACTAACATATTCCATCATCTTGAAACCTAAAAGAGTGATATTTAATTAGATACATTAGTTTCAACTTACCAAACAAAGTTATATATCTAATATATTTAGATAATGATCACAATCATATTATCAATATCAAGTATAGGTACAATGGTTATTTCATAAATTAAGATTGCATTTAATTCATAACATTATTATTATAAGTTTAGCCACAATTGATATAATATTATAGCCAATTGC
>JARHVA010007004.1:7500-17500 GCA_037957365.1 Torreya grandis
TAAATAATGGTTTGGTAACATAAGTCAACACCCAGTTTAAACCCTAATCTCAAAATTTATACTACTTAATCAGTAAAATAATCCATTCAAACTTTATGCATGTACGTTGACTTCACAAAATCACTTTAAGAATCATGATTATTAATAATCAATCCACTTTTACAAAAGTAATTAAACATTATAACACTAATCAAACATAATGACTTCCCAATATTCATAAAACAATGCAACCATTGTCACTAACTTAGTATAGGGTTATTAATAATGCCATCAAATTCTAAAAATTCCTTAAAAACATTACAATTTTCGTAATAAGATTAACAATGAGTAAATAAAAATACATTACAAAAATCATGAGTCAATATAACTAATTTCACAATGACCATGCCAAACTAATTTAACTCTTTCCTTGTTACGTAGTAAATCTAATAGTCATTTATCACACATTGACATTAAATTTCCAAGCAAAGTATTAAGACATTCCTAATTTCTAAGGAAATCACACATATTTCCAAAGTTTTCAACAAGAACACACAATAAAGATTCTAAAGCATAATTTAAGGCAACCATCATTATGTGAAGCAAATCAATTTAGACAACACAAAAGTAAAACACAACCATATTCAATCATAGAAATAATGATTATAAATAAAATAAAATAGTAGATATCAAATTAATCAATAAATATAAAATCATGTTATACTATAGTGGTGTGTGTGGGTTTCTATTTTTTCCATCTATCATCCCCCAACACCTCAATCTATGCCACCATCTCCAATGACGCCCTCCCTCCATCACACTCTAAGGGATGGATCTATCCTACATCATCCTCCCAAAAATGAGGGAAGTTATCCCTAAATAATATAAAATATATAATATACTACTGTAATAAACTACATAACATGATCATGATGTACACAATCTGAAAGTAATTAACTCCATAGTTAACAATAATGCAAATTAAATAACATAAAATTATTCATAAATCAACATATGAAATCAAAATTAACCAAAATATTAATTAACCAAATAATAACCATGAAATCCATAAATTAAATCAATAGTTTATTATGTACAGAGAGAAATAAGGATGTGACATCCTTCCCCATAAAGCTGGTCATCATCTTGATGACACTTATTCAAGCATATGTTCTAAAATTTAAACGTCATTCACCAAAAAATAAAATAATATGAAACAACTTATTAAGTAAAAAAAGTGAAAATAGCCTTTAAAACTCATCATAATCTCTCAATTGGCATCATATTTAGAATATTGGACCCTATTATGCAAACTAAGTTTATGAGTATCAATTATTTTGATTGTTTCTAGTGTGACCACCCTACGATCTAGAACCTACAAAGAATTTCAATCCAACACATGTGAAAGATCAACAACATATTTTTTAAATTAGGACACTTGGAAAACATTATGAAAAGAGATATATCTAATGGAAATGTTAGCTTATGTGCTATAGGATTGACCGCTTCTAGAAAATTGACCGGTCTTATATATCTTGATGAAATTATATATGATTTCTTAAAATTAATCAAGATTTTTAGAGGCTTAACCCATATAAATACTTTATCACCAATAGAAAAATTCCTTACTATCTTCTTTAGATTAGCATAACTTTTTTTTCTATCATTGGCCTCAGCTAACCTCTTCTTGATTGTTCTAACTTAGTCTTCCATTTCCACAAACATTTCAAGTCCATAGACTACCTTGTCTTCTAACTTATCCCAACTGATTGGTGTTTTACATCTAATTTCATCGCATGCCTCAAATTAATTCATTTTAATGTTTTATTGGTATGATTTATTGTAATCAAACTCAATCAATGGAAGTTATTCCTCCCATTTTATTTTTTATCCATGCAATACATATAAAGGAGATCTTATAAAACTTGGTTAACTCTCTTTTTATGTTCATTAGTATCTAGGTGATATGCAGTGCTAAAATCTAACTACATACCCATAAATTAATTCAATGTCAACAATAATCTATAATTAATTATCATATTTTGATCTAAAATGATCTTTTCCATAAATCTATGAAATCGGTAAACATCTTTCATAAATCTCTTCAAAAGTATAGGTGCATCATCTATCAATTTGTTTGGTATGAATTTTGCTACCTTGGTTAGTTTGTTAACTATAACCAAGATCATATCATGTTATTTATGTGATAATGAATAACCTTAGACAAATTCCATACTATTCACTTACCACTTCTATTCTGGTATATCATGTGGATATAACAATCTTATCAGATGCACATGTTCAAGTTTCACATATTGACATTCCAAACAATGAGACAAAATTTATTTCATTCTTATTGATACCTTTCCAAAAATAGAGATGCCTTAGATTATCCATGACATCTTTTACACCTATATATCCTAAATATGGGGCATTGTGGAAATCTTTTAGCACCGTGATCCTTAGATTCTCTCTATTAGGCATATACATCCTACCATTGTACATCAAAAAATCATCACTCTATAGATCAAATCCTTTATGACTAGGATTATGAGAATTCTTTGACAGTGCTTTCTTGACTTGATCATATAATCCATCTCCTGGTGATAATTTAATTACTTGATCATGGAAAGTACTTTTGAAAGTAGTTGAGGCTGTTATGTACCTTTTATGACTTTAAACACTTATAAATATATTCTCCTTACCCTTGATATAGTTAATATCAAAATCATAATTAAATAATAATTATAACAAACATATCTAATGTACATTGAGTTTTGGTTGGTGAAGATGTAATTTAGTCCCAAGTTGTCAATCTTGAGTTCAAATGAATTAGCTAATATATAATGCCTCAAAACTTGCAACACATGCATTAGTGCAACAAGTTCCAAATCATGAGGGGCATAATTTATGCATGGGCATCCTATAAAGACCACAAAAAATGATTCTATTTTATCCCAAGTTGGTCTATTAGGCATATTATAGTTGTTAGAGGTCATATGTAGTCCATAGGTGGAGCTTAGATGGTCTTAAGGTACATAGAATTTGAAATACTAGTTTTCCCACCAAAAGTAATATTTGAATATTTGAATCTTATTATGCATTGTCAAAGGACTTTTATACATTAGTAAAGATGAAAATATGTGTCAAAACTGTTTAGGGGTTTATGACACTATAATAGGTTTGATAGATGTTCATTTGTCTATTGTATATTCTAGATATGTCAAATTGTGTGAAAAGCAACTCATAATGCAATCTTTTGAAAAAAACCTCTTTGAGGGAAAGGGTTCAAGAAATAGTTATATTAGTTAACTTTTATTTAAAAAACTTGTCACCTTTATTTGGTATTCATTCCTGATTGTATTTGAGAAGGATAAAATAAGAATGAAGGATGTTTTGGTGTGTTTTTGTATTCTCTACTAATTGAAGAAATTAATACAAAACCTATTGAAGGTCATTTGTTTTTAGATGCTGACTACATGTTTACAGATTGATAATACAAGGTGGTATAATTTCATAACATTGGTGATTTATATTCAATTTTTTTGATTAAGTATTGAATGTCTCAAATATATATGTTTGTAGTGAATAACAACAAAGATCGTTTGGTATTCAGACTTTATCATGAATAGAACCTTGGTCTTGAAGTATTTGGTTCTGTTGTAGGTCATATTTATGAATAATTTCTAATAGAATGTTAATAGAAAATGTTTTAATTATTATTAAAGCATTTTTATGTTAGATGAGATTATAAGATTCAAGAATAAGTGTGGAAATCATTGCATGGTTAGAGAAATATGTCAATAATCACTATTTCCTATAGATGCATGTTGTCATAGTGGACAAAGTATTAGATTCTTAAAAAGACATGATCAATAATCAAGATGAAATGCTACAAAATATTATGGTGTGTGTCATTCAATTAAATTTTTTTAGAGTCTTGTGTTTGTTTAGGAACATAGTATGAGTTATCAAGCATTAATATATACCTGTATACAACTATATTTTCACATAGTCATGTATATTTGGAGTTAAAAATATATTACATAGAACTGGAAGATAGCATCCAGTGATTGGATAAGTTACTCAAGGTATCGATAGACCTCATAAATTAATTTTGGTTCTTTTAAACACCGTAAAATGTCCATAGTGGAAATTTGTATGCTCTCAGGTGAGACTATATTCTCGAAACCTTAAACTAGGGTTTGGAAGTTTTAGACAATTATAATCATCAAAATATATTGAAATTTTATTATATAGGTAGATTATGATCTATTATATGGGATTTAAGGGTTTATAGGACATGTCATTATGTTTCTATATCGATATTAATGACTGAGTGTCTAAGACAATGAAAGAGACTTAATGAAAGGTAACGATGATCTAAACAAACAATGAAAATTATTTTAAGGGAAGAATTTGGTTTGAAAACATTAAGAATAGATAGAGAGTGGGAAAGGGTATCTAAAAAATTCCTTAGTTTATCAAGGTACACTTGTACCTATCCATACAAAGCTGAAAAGCCCAAAAATAGGGCTACAAGGATTGTGAAAGAAAAGGCAGAGTTGAATAAAAGAGAGACTTGAGTCTTGGAAGTTGTAATAGAATTGATGAATGAAAATAAAATGTTATGAAACCCCTATTAAGTATGTTCAAAATCATTGAAAATAATAAGGTAAACTAGGTGAATCTTTAAACTAAAGGTTGAATAATGTGCCTAGAAGTCATTGGCAAGGAATAGTCTACTGAGTAAGGACTAGAGTGATTGTCTTAGTGTATGTTATACTTAATTTTAGTGTCAGAGCAAGTAAAATATTCCTAGAGGATTATGAAAGGCTTTACTTCATGTGTTTTGAAATGAATTGTAGGATAGGGAACCAAGAGTAGTGTTCTATGGTCAAGCATCAAGAAGATTTGGTCAAGCATGTGGTGGACCATGTGACATAGTTGATTACCCCATTAGTATTGAGGATGGAGGATATTGAGGATAATATAAGAGAGAGAGAACATATAGTAGTGATATAGGAAGATGAAGAAGATGATAGACAGTAAGGTCAAGTAATTCCATTATAGCCAAGGATAAGTGAGAGAGGAAATGAAGAGGTGGTTCAAGAGAGACCACAAGTTCATGTATCATTAGTTAAAGAAGGCATGGGATTGAAACACCATTCAAGGAATATTAGAACATTTTCAAGAAGTATATTGATAAGGGATAAAGTTCTTATAATACATGTACTAAGACAAATATTTTAGGAACAAGGTTGTCATTGTCATAGAGAAGGACATAGGGAAGCAAAGTGTCTAATGAATATAAGTAGAATTATACATAAAAAAATTATAATAGAAGTGAATGAGGAGAGAAGGAAAGAAAAAATTGAGTCCTTACTCATGAGGAGAATATTATTGCAGTATAGAAATCATGTCAAAGATCCAATCCAAAGGAAAAAATTATACAAGATTAGATGCAAACCAAGAGATAAGGTATGTATTTTTGTAATTGATAGAGGAAGCACTAATAATATTTTATCTTTAGAGATGGTGCAGAAGTTTAGATTGAAAAGGATGCCACATCCATAACCATACAAGGTTTCATGGGTTCAAAAGGGACATCAACTCTTGGTAAGTAAGCAAAGCTAGGTTAAATTCAAGATAGAAGGATATAGAGATAAAGTGTTGTTGATATTATGCCCATAGACATAATTTAATTTTCTATTAGGGAGACCATGGCAGTTTGATAGGTATGTAACTCATGATATATAAGCCAACACATATACCATCAAATAACATGGAGAGATATATATTATACTCCCATTGAAAGGTGAAGAATAAAAAATATATGAAAGGATAATGATGATGGAAACAAAGTAGTATTAGAGAAAAACCATGGAAATTTTGGGTTTGGTCAAGGTAACAAAGGAAAAAAATAAGGTAAGATGTCTTGAGTTGGTCTATATGAAGAGTTGTGAGTCCACAAAGATGGACATGAAAGAGGATAAGAAATAATGCAAGGTGAAAGAAAGTAGTCATGAAAGATAAGAAGACATGACATGTGTATGAGTGCTTAAGCAAGATAATAGTCAAAACAAGAATGGTAACCAAGTCAATGAGAGAGAAGATAGACGAATAGTGATAGAGATTGTAGCTAGGATGGATGAGTAGTAGTTTGGGAATAACATAAAATAAGATAATAAGTTGGATATTGAATTCTCTAAGGAGGCATACCAAGAGAGAGCCATAAAAGCTCTGAATTTTATGTCTAATGAGTTGTTTTGTTATGAAAATGGAGGTATGGAGAAAGCCACCAAAGAAGGAATGGACAAACTCAATTGTTTGAAAAGATAAGAATATAATGTCAAAGAGTTGGGAATTTATAGTAGGCCCATGACAAAGATGACCATATAATAATTACAAATCAAGGAGGTGAGATATGGAGAATGAACATACAATCCTTTCATATGCAAGAGATAAAGAGAAATCATGATGAAGGTGTATAATAATAAATTAAGAGCTTCCATAAATAGGAGGCATGTAAAAACCAATAACACATTGTACGTGATGTGGAGTGGATAGAATAAGAAGCATGGATGATTAAAGAAGATCACATACTTATAGTAATGGTTGATGATGGAGATAAGGAGAAAGTGAATCATTTTATAGATGATAAAGAGTGGTATACATCTACAATACAAGAAGAAGATAACAACAACAATGTTTTGCTTAACAATGTGGTTTCATGTGAAGGTATGTTATTCAAGGAGTTGAAGAAAATAAGGCCTAAATATGGGACCCAATAACATGTTCACCTATATGAGAGGTAAGTAGGAAAAGATACCAGATATGAGCATACACCAAGTGCATCAATAAGAACTTGTGGCAAACATTTTTCTATCTTGGTAGTATGATGTAGGGGTATCTTATAAGGACCCTATAAATGATTAATTTTTGTCCTAATTTTGTCTTTAAGGCATATTATAATTTTTACAGGTCATAAGTAGTCCATAGGTGGAGTTTAGATGGTCCTAAGGTACACATAATTTGAACTATTAGTTTTCCACCAAAAGTAATATTTGAATATTTGAATCTTGTTAAGCCTTGTCAAAGGAATTTTATGCATTAGGAAAGTGATAATATGTTTCAAACATGTTTAGGGATTTGGTTGTGTTACAAGTTGTATTTGTCAAGAATTGATAAATGAATGTTTATAGAAAATTTTCTATTATTCTTAAAGGATTTTAATATTATATGAGATTATAATATTAAATAATAAGCATGTAAATAATTACATGCTCAGATAAATATGTCAACACCATTGTTTCATGAAGATGCATGTTGTCATAGTGGACAATGTATTAGATTCTTGAAAAGACATGATCAATCAGAAAGATGAAATCATATAGAACATTATAGTAAGTGCATGTGTTTATATTAAAATTTTTCATAGTATTTGTTCAGTCAAGAATGCAATATGAGTTATTAAACCTTATAATAAACATGTATATAAGTAACTTTTCACATAGTCAAGTATATTTGGAGTAAGTAATATTTGATAGAGGATTGGAAGATACCATCCATTGATTTGATAAGTTCGTTAGTGTCTATATAGACCTTAAAATTTAATTTTAGTTATTTGAAACACCCTAAAAGGTCCATAGTGTAAATTTATATACTCTTAGGTTAGACTATATTCTTAAAAACATAAACTAGGGTTTGGAAGTTTTAGATAATTATAACCATCAAAATCTAGTGAAATTTGGTATATAGATAGACTATTATCTATTATATTGGATTAAAGGTATTATAGGACATGTCATTGTGTTTCTGTACTAATATTAATGAATGAGTTTCTAAGATAGTGAAAGAGATCTAATGAAAGGTAACAATGAGCTAAACAAGCCAAGAAAAGTAGATTAATGGAAGAGTTTGGATAGGAAAATTTGAGAATAGATAGAGAGTGTAAAACGGTATCTAAAAAATTCCTTACACTATCAAGGTACACTTGTACCTATCCATACAAAGCCAAAAATATAAAAAAATAGGGCTACAAAGACTATGAAATAAAAGGTAGAGTTGAATAAAAAAAGAGACTTGAGATTTGGAAGTTGTAATAGAGTTGATGAATGGAAAGAGAGGGTAATGAAACCATTATTAAGCATGTTCAAAATAATTTAAAATCATAAGGGAAATTAGGTTAATCTATAAACCAAATTTTGAAGAATGTGCCTAGAAGTCATTGGTAAGGAATAGTTTATTGAGTAATGCGTATAGTGATTATCTTGGTGTATGATATACATAAATAATTCAACTTATATGGCTTAAATTTTTTAGATTTATATGCTACAACTAAACCATTATGTATAATAAACCCTTCAAATCCATCATGAGATGCATTCTTGATTACTAAGAATTGACCACTAGGATCTGGAACTCTTAGCAGAATTGCCTAAGTTAACCTCTTTTTTAGCTCTTGAAAGCCTCTTTCAGACTTATTTAACCAAAAAAACTCTAATTCTTCCACTTAAGAGATGTAATTGGATTATCTATCTTAGATAAATTTAGAATAAATTTCATTTAATATCATATTAATCCCATAAAAATCCTTACCTCATGCACATTTTTGGGCACTAACCATTCCATTATGGCTCTTATATTTAATAGATCTAATAATATCTATGGAGAAAATTTTTCCTAGATATTTTAATTTCATTTGAAAAAATCACATTTTGACAACTTGGCATATAAGTTTTACTTCTAAAAATTATACAAAACTAGTTCTAGATCTTCAAGATGGTTTTCCTCATCCTTAGAATATATGAGGATGTGATATAGAAAAACCAACACAAAGCAATCTATATAATCCTTGAACACACTATTCATGAAAATTTTAAATGTTTTCAAAGCATTTGTTAACCCAAAAGGTAACACTATGAACTCGCAATACGCATATCAAATTATGAATGTTGTTTTTTGGAACATTCTCATCTTTGATTCTTAGTTGATTATAGACTAGTCTAAGATCAAACTTAAAAAAGAGTATTTCCCTTCACATCTAATTGAAGAGATCATCAATATAATGTAATGGATATTTTTTCTTGACTATCACCTTATTCAACATCCTGTAATCAATACACATGTAAATAATACCATCATTCTTCTTGATGAACATACTAGTGCACCCCATGGTGACACATTTGATCATATCAACCCTTTAGATAATAAATCTAAAAGTTGAGCTTTCAGATCAACCAATTAGGTAGTTGTCATCCTTTATGGTGCCTTGGATTATAGTTTTGATCTAGGTATGATGTCTATTGGGAAATCAAACTCATGTTTGGGTGGTAATCCAAGAAATTCCTTGAGAAGCACATCCTAAAAATTTATAATAAAAATATAATCTTCAATAGATGGTTCCTTAGATTCCTTCATATCATTTATTTTAATAATAAAATCTTGGCATACTTTACTCTAAGGCTTTTTGAGTTGAATTTCATAAATTTGCATAAGATTCAACTCCTTTTCTCACCTTGAAGTTATGTCTAATTTCCAAAATCATCTTGACACTCCACATTCTTATGATAGCAATCAACCTTAGATTTGTGATTCATAAGACACTTGACTCCTAAGATAACATCATATGACACTAACTATGTAGTGTACAGATCCACTATAGTAGTGAATTTAGGAAACCTGATCTTAGCTTCCACTAGACACTTGTCCACCTTAAGCTTTGAATCATTCCCATAATGTATTGACCATGTGTTTACCATAACTCCAACTTTTGTAAATAACTTATTAAGTATTCCAAGAGTAATAAAACATTCTTTAGCCTTGGTGTCAATCAAAATATAAAATGGCCAATCAAAAAAATACTTAGTAGTTCAATATGTGAATCTTAGAATTCAACATGATGATTGTAAATAACTACATGAATCCATTACTAAAACTTTCCCTATTGAGAATCAAAACCCTTTTTATTTCCACATAAATTATCTTGAGTAATCTCTCAAGTGTAATGGTCACCTCC